>OU015768.1:25812423-25944397 GCA_907173295.1 Fagus sylvatica
TCGCATCACTTGTAAAAAATGAGCTTAGGTATTTCACCCCTTGCTTTCTAATTTATCTCATATGAGGAAGCCAATGACTAGTTTTTCCTTTAATGATAGTGTGAATTGCAAGACAAAGAAGATGAATGAAGATGTAATTGTTGATTTTTCTAATGATCTAATGACGGAGGCTGTTGAACAGCCTCGTCGAGGAACAATGAGTCTATTATGTTGGAACTATCCATGCTAGGGAACCCTCGGGTAGTTCGATCCCTTTTGGCTCTTAAAAAGGAAAAGGAGCCCAATGCATTGTTTCTGTTGAAAACCATGTTTGATAACAAAAGGATTGAGAATCTTCGGGTTAGTGCTATATGAAAATGAGTTCAATGATAACAGAATTGAGCTTCATGGTGGTTTAGCATTCTTGTGGGATGCGAGCATTACCATTTCCATTTTTAGTTATTCTCAATCTCATATCAATGTTGTGGTTGATGAGGTTGGTGCCTTTTGGAGTTTTACTAAGATCCTATGGCAACTCTAAAACCTCTAAACGAAGGGAACTCTTAAGTAGGTTCGATTCTATACCATAGTTATGTGAAGGGGACTTCCAACAAAATTTTGGGGGCACATGAGAATTTGGTCTGGTGCGTAGATGACCATGGCAATCTAGTCGCTTTTGCGAGACCCTAGGGATGTGCTCTTTACATTAGTTGGACTGTATGGGGCCTCCATTCACCTAGAATAACTTTCGAATAGGCTAGACACAAATATGCAAAGAGGCTAGATCAAGTTGTTGCAACCAAAGAATGGATGGAGTGTCCTTAATAGGTCAGTCACATCTAGTTCTGACCATAACCCAAGTGCAAAATTAGTCTCATCTAGCTCTGAACCTAGCCCGATTCATATAATACTTGATGGGATTCGACATAGTAGAAATGATTTCCCAAAGTCTTTCAAATTTAAAGCCATATGGACCAAACATTCGGGTGTTGAGGAATTGATTAGGCAGGCTTGCAATTTTGATGTCCCTAAAGGAAGCCATATGTTTGAGCTAATTGAGAAACCTAAAGCTCTATAAGAGGCATATTAATGCTTGGAATAAACAAACACTTTGGTCATGTTAGGAACTAAGTTAAGCAAAAGTCAGCTAGCTCAAGCCTTTTTGCTCGACTAGGACCAACAAAGGCAATGAATCAAGATGTTATGATTGGAGATTGATAAACTCAAGGAAAGAGAGGAGGTTATGTGGAGACAACCTTCTAAAGTTTCTTGGCTAAGAGATGGAGACAAAAGTACCAAGCATTTCCACGCAATTGCTAATTAAAGGACTTGCAATACCATCAGTGGCTTATAGGATTCAAAGGGTGTATGACAAATCAAATGTGAGATATTGAAGCCATTACTCTTTCCTACTTTTAAGAATATCTTATCCACCTCTAATCCAACCGATATAGACAATTGTGTTAAAGTCCAATGGGCCTAACTCGATCTTAAAAGATGAGGATTGCCTATGACTTATAAATTGCACAACCTA
This sequence comes from Fagus sylvatica, assembly GCA_907173295.1. Lineage (NCBI taxonomy): Eukaryota > Viridiplantae > Streptophyta > Magnoliopsida > Fagales > Fagaceae > Fagus > Fagus sylvatica. The sequence goes on from OU015768.1 coordinate 25,813,937, forward strand.
ATAATTCTTGGTCAATGTGGGACTAGACTCTTTCTTTAATATGCCTCCTCACGTGTGGAGGACCAACCAAACACGTGGACCATAATAAGGGGAGATCTGCCCAATACCCAAGGGGTGACTTTGATACTATGTTAAAGTTCAATGGGCCTAACTCAATCTCAAAAAACGCCTTGAGAAATGAGAATTTCTCATGACTTATAAATTGCACAATCCAATGATACTTGGTCAATGTGGGACTAGACTTTCTTTTTAATAAACTGCTTGACTGGTGTTGAATTGTGACTAGTGATATGACTCAGATGCTATTAAGGGAATTTCATATTGAGGAAGTCATGCGAGCTCTATTTCATTTGCATCCACACCTAGTAAATTTCTGTTTTATATAATCTATATTATATTTTGCACACTTGCTTCAAAAAATCAATTGCACACACATTGCTTTAATTCCAAAGACTAAAACCTTATTAGGATCATAGAATATAGCTGATTAGTTCGTACAATGTGATATTCAAGATGATCACAAAAGTCTTAGCTATTGGACTAAATTGCACTCACAGTACTTTAATCCAATAGACTAACAACCTCATTAAGATAATAGATTATAGCCTGATTAGTTCGTGCAAAGTGATATTCAGGATGATAAAAAAATTATTGGCTAATAGAATAAAATTCTTCTTGCCTAGATAATTTCTACCACACACAGTGCATTCATCCTTAGTAGGCCCATTACTGATAATGTTCTAATAGCTTTTGAAGTTCTTCACTCAATATCTCTGAAAGAGAAAGGAAAGAAAGGAGAAATGGTTTTGAAACTTGATATGAGAAAAACTTATGAACATGTGAAATGGGAATAACTCTAACAGAATCAAGCTTGTCAACACAATTAGGCCACTAAAATGAAATTGTTCCATATTCAAATGCAACTTTATCTTGTTCTACAAGCTCCGATCTATTTGTGAGATACCATCAAGGCACCTCAGGGGGTCGTTGGTGCTATCGATCCCTTTTAGGGTTGAAAGCAGAGAAACAAGGAGTAGCTACCTAGTTTATAGGTTCAGGAACCATAAATATGACTTCATGTACAAAATGATTAGTTTTTACTGAGTCCGGAGCTAAGATATGTCTTGGGAAGGTGTTAGGCATCCAAGAACGTCCAACCTAATGGCTGGCCTTCCTCTATATTACTTGATATTCTTGAAATAGTTTATAAAGTAAATCTCTAAACACACATAAAAGCAATTAAACCTAAAGCTATGACAATCAAGTAGCAATCAAGATATGGGAACTAGGGCACAATATTCATATGAAGTGAAAGAAGAATCTCACCTAAATCTAAGCTTATCACCAAATTGTAGGAAAACATCCCCACGGTAATAAAATATTAATGAAATTCATGTAATAGTCATAGAACATGCTATAGAAAACAAATCGTCATGTTATAATTCATTGAAGAACAAAAAGACATACTTTGAAAGCGAGAATCATGATATATATAGTTAAAGAACATGTTCTTGAAGACCAATTTCATTAATAAAAGGTTTATGGGCTCCTAGATGGCAAACCTAACATGAAAACAATTATTGAATTAATGCAGGCTTAAATTCATGAGAGAAAACTAAACATGGAAACATGAGTTTAATAAAAATAAACATAAAATAAAGATTAAAACATGTAAAATAAACCTAAATTAAACATAATGATAATAAACTATTCAAAAAGGTTGGTATGGACTATCGAGAAGATCCATACCTAGCATCTAAAGAGCTTGTAGCAAGCTAGTAATTTCACCGGTCTCTTAGACTAATCTCTCTGACAGAGTTGTATGTGTATCACTAAAAGGAAAGGCTTGGATGCCTAGGTTAATGATTGGAGCTTCATGAGAAAGGGGCTAGTCTTCTAGTTCTTCAACTAAAGAATAGCTACTTGATCAAAAACTCTTCCTCACTACCTTATTCTCTTTAACTAAGCAGGGTTTCCCTACTCTAAAATTATTCTCCTAAATTCTACTATACCAGCACTTCTTGGTATTTTCAATATTTCTTTCAGGTCTCTGAGGTGTGTTTTGAACTGAGGGTATGAAGCTCATTTTATAGCAAAAAATGGGCTAGGTCTGCTTGGAAAAGGGGTAAACTGAGTTCTTCCTACAGAAAACAGTATAATTTCCACGATTTAGGGTTTCTGGCCGGCTGCATTGGCGTGCGCCTACTTTTAGAAGCATGCGCCTCTTCACTACAGATGTATGCCTAAATGAAAGTGGCATACGCCTCTTAGGTTAAGAGATAGCTTTTTAATTCAAAATTCTAGAAGATTCTTAGTGGTTTTTAACATAGATTGTCTTATGAGAGTCTTGAGTAATTATCATTGAGACTAGGGACCATAAGTATTGACTAATACAAATTGTGGTGTCTACACTATCATCATCATCATCTCCAACAAGTCTTAGCTTCACTCACGCATATGATCACTTAAGGGTCACATATGCTTGGGTGCCTAAATGTTGACACTTTTGTTTTGACATCTATAGGCCTATTAAAATACTTATTCCAAAAAAATAAAAATATATAAAAAATAAGAAGCTCAAACCTATGGACCAAGCCATGTTTACCATTTCTAGAGGAAGATACAAGAATTGTGGTTTAGAGGTTGTAAAAGGGGATTTCGGTAAACTTCCTTGCTCCATGAGTAGCCTTGAAAATATACTTGGAATGCTTGCAAGCCCATAAGAGGTACACAAACTAACCTGCTGAATGAAAGGGTTTCTCATCTATTTCAAATACTTTAAAAATCTTGAAAATGGGCTTGGAGAATTTCTAAAACTCATAAGCCCATGAAAAACACACCGTGTAATGGCCAAAACACGGGCACAAATTTCCTTGTATCTGTTGGGTGTGAGTGTGTCCCCATCAAGCTGCAAATCCTCAAAAAATGCTAGCTCAATCACAACTAATGTTTACTTTCTTGATCTTTCAATTTAGCAAATCCAGTGGTTTGTTGTTCCCTTCTAGAAACAAACCAAACCAAACCAGATCAATCAGATTACCCTTTTCGGTGCAAAACCAAATTTTCGTGCTCCTCCAAAAGCCCATTGCCACATGCAGATTGCTTTGAAAACCCATTACCACCTTCAAAATCCATTGCCTAAGGCTGGAATCCATCTACGACACTACCCAACACTTGGGTTGTTGGGAAACCCACTCTTACAAGCTAACTCATCCTTACAACCTACATTGGGGGAGCCTTTTTGGGCTAAAAAACAAAAGAGGGACTCACTGAGAACTCACAAGTAACTCCCCCACTAGTAAAAATCTAAACATTTCCCTCACCAAGAACTCACAAGTTCATTTTTCCTAGAAATGATAGCACCCATTTTCTCTAATTCAGTAGGTCCAAAAGTGATACTCCATTATTCAACAATAGTCTCCAAGTGCCATTTCTCTCCCTCTCTCATCAATTTCTTGTCAACTTCCTTATTTCATTTAATATCTCACAAGAAGTAATTTAATGTATATGGGCAAAACTTACATACAATAACATACATTTGGTATGTTCGGTTCCCTGGCTAAATTTAGCCACATGTCTACTTTAATACCCTCAACAAATGACGTTAATTAGTAAAACAAATCTCAGTTCAACTCTCTCTCACCTCAGCTTCTCTCTCTTACCAAGCCAAGCCAGACAGCCATGGCCAAGCTGGTCCAAGCCATGAGAGACAAAGAGGAAAAAGAAAAAGAAAATCACCATCAACACCACTCCACAAATCAACCTCCCCCAATCACACACCAAAAACTCAAACCGCTTACATAGCCAGAGAGCCAAACCCAAACCCAAAACATTTGTTTTCTACTTCCGTCACTCGTTATTTATTGCTCAAGAGAAAACACTCGTTATTTATTGCTCAAGAGAAAACACAATGGTAATGACACATTGACATCAAAACTAGACTTGACTGCCCCAAAAAAGGGGGATCTAGCCGCTAACTTATCCACTTACAAGCAGAATTATGGCTAGAAGTAAAGTCATTTCTCTTATCATCTTTTCGAATTTCTCTGGTTCCTAATTTCTTTATGTAAATTTGATTGATTTATCATCTTCTTCCATTACTGATATATTAATTTCAAGAATTATTTATATATTTAGTTTGAGAGTTTGTTCATCAATTAGTGGTATAATGACTTGGTTTTTCATTTTGTTTGACTTTAAGAGTTTGTTTTGCGTGAAAAATCAAATTCTAATTTCAGCTTTTAATTTATGTTTATGTAAATTTGATTTATATTTTTATTTTAATTGCTAGGGTTCTCATTAGTTCACAATGGAATTCATGAATTTATACATGCGTTAATTTTTTGCGAATATAGAGTTTGTTGCTACTTAATTGTTTTCATCATCCGATTTCTCAAAGCTATATGCAACTTTGATTGGGTTCCCACCTGGGTTTTCTTTAATTAGTGGTAAAATGCATGAATTCTTGAGTTGGTTAATGTTTGAGAATTTGTTGTTATGCTAGTAGCTCTGCTCTTTGTGCAATTACGTGTTTAGATTCTTCATTTTTGCAAATGCATTTCATGTGATTATGTTGAGGTTGGTTCCATAACTAGCCCTCCATCATGCCATCTACTAATGATAGATCTCTTTCTTCCTTGCACAAGAAGTGATTATTAAGTACTCTACAATACATGCGTGCTTTCTTCTCTTACATGAATAGTGAGTTTTCTTCTCTTACATGAATAGTGAGTTTCATTAATTAAATTTATGGTGGAATCCAACCATCATTCATATAAGAGGAAAAAGTAAACATTTATTTGTGTTGCAAAAGTACTCAATATTTTTCACAGTTTTGGATTAAGGTGGAAAGAAAATGTTGGAGAGTGAGACAACAAAGAGACTAATGGAAGTAAAGGAAAAGTTATATTATTAATTTGATCCTCGAATAGAATTTAATTTGGTCTTTTAACTATTAATTGTAACGATTTGGTCCCTTTTTTTTCAAAATCAAGTAATTTTTAGTTGAATCTCTCATCTGTTTAAATTCTATTGAAATTAGTTAAGAAGGTTAAGGATTCAATGTTTGAGGGGATGGATTGGGGAGGAAGAGAACGATCCACAGACCAAAGCACATTATGCTACTTTCTTAAATTAAAATTGAAGAACTCATTTTTTATTCCAGATCTTATACTCGGTATTTATTTCAAAGCCTTTTTACAATAGCTTTTGCTAAGTAATTTATTTATTTGAAGATTTATTCTTTTCTCTTTGCACCTTCATATATGAAGCCTCAATTCGTTGGCAATACAAAGTTAACAAAAAAAGAACGAGACAAGTGAGGAAAATGGAAATACCTTGTAAAAATCAACAGCAACAAAATTAGCCCACCGGTTACCAGCCGCACCAAAACAAGTATGGACCATGTTAATGAGATTTGCTGAGTTTTGTGCACATGCGATTTGCTTGAAGGGAATCGTTGAAAAATAATTCACCAAAACCAAAGACTTGGTTCTGTCATTTAGAGGTGATGAATCTGCCCTGTTGGGACAATTTCCTGCATGCTTTCCACCATCTCCATCTGCAAATTTTCGGATTGAAAAGAATAAAAAAGGGGAAGAAAAGAAAAGAAACATTCATTAGTAAAGGAAATTTAGGACTTGGGTCATATCCAAATAATCCAGCCGAAAGTTAAATAGTGATACAAGAACAAAAATTTAGATTAAAAAAAAAATTAATGAAATCTACTTACACTGATTCTCAACCATGTAATTCCACTGGTAAGCAATTCCTTCACTTTCTTCCTTAGAACTAATTGAAGTGAACACTAGTAGCCTTTGGTTGTTAGCAACCATGTGAGATACTAGTGGCCAATCTTGACCATTTTTTGGCATGTTTGTCACTGGAAACCAAAATTTCATCAACCCGGCATTGGTGAAGACCTTTGTCAATCCATTAGGGGCTTGAACATAGTCTTCTAAGATCAATGTCACAATTTCTGTTGGATTTGCTGATAAGAAAGCTTCAATTTCCTTCAATGTGTCTATAGCTGGTTCCTATTATGTATAAAATATAAGTAATGGCAATTTATGTCTCCATATTTTTTTTTTCCTTAAAATCTTATCTAATGTTAGGATGGAGAAAGAAGAGAAAAGAGTAGAAGGGAATGTTACTGTTTTTTTCATCACATTCTCTTCCCCTCGTTCCAAACATAAAGGATTTTAGTGGGGGACCAAGTGCACATACAAATGCAGTAAAGTGATAGCATTGTCCTCCAGAAGAATGGCACAACCATACATCTCCTTGAAAATCATAGGTATCTAGCATCAAGCCGCGAACTCCATTCTACAAATTAAGAATGCTAGTTTGGCAGTCCATTAAAAAAAAAAAAAAAAAAAAAAAAAAAAAGAAGGTGAAGCTTTGCACAAATTACGATTCGTCAAAAAAGATCTTACATTTAGCTGTTGAGTGATGTTGTCTTCTTGATTTGTAAAGGTAACTCGAGGAACTCCCGTGTGAGATGGCTCTCCCTCGATAGCATACGCATTATGGGTTGTCAAGAATGCATATTTATTGAAAGGAAGAGTGTTATTCTACTTTTTTTTTTTCTAGTTTAGAGGGTGATGATATTATATATTTTCAGCAGTGGTTATTAGGTTGTACTCTCACGCCGAAAGGTGGCCTGCTCTGAGCTTCTGAAATGTTGAATGAACTTTATTTGACCCAGAAAATAGGATGTATTATTTGAATGAGTGTTTTAAACTTAAAAATTTATTTAGGATAAACCTTAAAACATCAGATATAGAATAAGAAACTACAGAAAATATATTAGGCCCATGGGTTTTTTGCATGCCCAATTTCCCTTTAGTCCATAATCCAAAGCGTAATGGGTCACGCAAATCTTAACAATTCTCAAATTTTTTTAGTAATACGAGAAGGAATGTAATGTTTTTCATAATTATTGATATGATTTGTTATATTAAAATTATATTATTTTTATCTTAACATCATATTTTTCTTTTTCATGAACATCAGTCCATCACAATATATTTAAAAAAATAAAAAATAAAGTTGTGAAGAATATTCCTCAAACATTTAGTTAGGATTACGTTGGCTATCTGAAATTTTAATGACGGTTACCTCAAGAGCCGTCCAAAAGTCATTCATTGATGGATTTTTTTTTTTTTTTTTTTTTTTTTGATAAACAGGAAAAGCAAAAACCAGAAACAAAGAAAAAAGGTTAATTGATGAACATTCCCACCTATGTGGCTATCAGGCTATGTATCCTTTCAATTAGCAGAAAGTCTCTCTCTTTATCCGATATAAGCCCAGTGACACAGATTTCAATCCTAGAAAGGCATATTTTTCTTCACGAAATTGGAAGGATAAGGATTTGAGAGCTTATAATATAGAAGTATCAAGCATTAAAAATTTAAAACTCCTAAAAATCTAATATGTGTGTGCAGTGAGAGACAGAATTACATACCAGGAGCTTGAATTGGTTTGTAGTGGTTGATCTTACACATCTACAGCCTGAATATCCTAGAGGGCAAGAAAAACAATAGAGTCCAGCTTGGCAATCTCCATTGGATGAGCATGAGTCAAGTAGCTACACATGGAAACGAGTAATTAAGGAACATACACCTAAAGGCTAAAACCATAATTTTTTTATAGCCAATAATATATAGTAGCCTAAAAATTCAAAGGACACACAAACCTTGCACTCTCCATTGGAGCAAGCTTTGGCAACACTGAAGATTAATACAGAAGCTGTGATCAAAAGCAAGTTTGGCCGGAGACCCATTTGGCAAAAGTCCGAGAAGAATTCACAGAGAATCTATAGGTGTGTATATATAATTAAGATGGTGTTCCGTGTCAGAACAGCAACAAAATAATATTAGTTTGCCTCAGTTTTGTCTGAGAAAACAAAGGAAACTTGACAGAACTTTCACGATGATGGAATTTGTAGAGGTACGTACATAGACATCATAGTCTATGCTCAGAAGCAACAAAATAGGAGGTTGGCTATCCAATCAAGGCAATTACACAATAAGGTTTGGGTAAATGTCCAGTTAAAAGTAAGTTTGGTAATGAGTTGGTGATGCGGACAACACACTGATTCGTGAGAAGAGGTGATCTATTGTAATTAGGGTGATGTTGCTCTTACTCTAATCATAATTTGTCAATCTTAATAAATTGGAAAAGTAGTATTCGTGTGCCTGCATCGTCAATTCACCTTCAAAATGACGTACATACCCCAAAATCTCGCAAATGAAAACAACTAAGGGGGTTTTGGGAAGAAAAGAAAAAATGCATTTTTTAAATTTATTTGGCCAAACAAGATGTTGCGATTTTTAGAGTGCATCCAAGTGCAAGTTTTGCAAGTAAGTCTCGGTAAGTCCGAGGTCGAATCACATGGAATGGTTGACAAAATGTAAAAACTTCTACTGTTATGAAAAGAAAGTATAAATAAATTTGGTTGTTTTCCACTAGAAGATGGAGCAAGAGATTATGAAAACTAGAATTAAAAGGAATTAAATAAATTTATAGAAATTAATGGAGGAAAATACTTGGGTAGTAGAATCCACCACTAATCTCATAACATAGGTTCAATTATATTGGAATTAGGGAAACTTTATATTTTGATACGATTCATTATATTGTCAAGTACTAATGACATCACAAAAAATATTTATATATTTAATTTATAGGCATGAGACATCTAAGGTAGTCACGGACCGTCTACGCTAAGCTAAGATCATAGCTAGGCACGACCCGTCTTCCCTAAGCATGAACAATCTTCGTAATTAAATACATAATCTAATAAAACCATTGCATAACAATTATATTCATTATCACAATAAAATATAATTTGATTTCAATCCATAAAAAATAATATCTAAAAATAAAATTTAATAAAAATTGAATTTAAACTTTAAATCCAAGTATATAATACTCCTCAACGTTATGCAGTCATCATAATATAAAAAAAATCTCTAAATCAAATATAAAAATAACCTATGCTACAAAAATTAGGGTTTCATCTAATCCCTAAGAGCATTCCCAATGGGTTTGCCAAAAGCCAAAATCAACTCAAATATGGCTAATTAGGACAAAAAAGGGCTCCTAATGGATGAGCTAAAGAATGGGCAAAATAGAAAAATGCTACAGTGTCAAGGCATTAATGCCTTACACTATTCATTGGGCAAATAAATATTTTTTTATTATTATTATTTCTTTTAATCCCTTTGTTTATTCTTCTCTCTCACCGGCCCTCTCTCTCTCTCTCTATTCTCTCTCACTAGCCCTCTCTCTTTCTCTCTTCTCTCTCACTGGCTGCCACGATCGGACCTCACATGGCCAGCCACCGTCCACCTCGCCTTGATTGTTCAATGTCATGACCGTCTGCCTCCGCCTCAACTCACTCGAAAAGCAATCATTCTCTGTTGGAGATAACGCCAAAAGCCTCTGCTGCAACTCGATCTCACTCTCTCACCGTTGGATTTTGGTTAATTGATGATCTCAACTTCTATATAGTTATGATTGCATGGTGTTGGGCTAGAACTTGGTATCATTGAGGAGGATTGATCTATGGACTATGGTTTGTGGTAATGGGTCTCTTTTGAAAGAATCAAAATGTGTGTTGTTGATGAGGATTGATCTTGGTAAGTGGGTTTGTGGATTGATTTATTTGTAGGTTTGTAATGGAACTGGGTTTGTGGATTGTGGCTTATGAACTATGGGTTGATTTTGTTGTTTCAGTGTGGTGGAAGAAGGGTGGAGGGTGGTGGTGGCAGATGAAAATGGATTGAATTGGTTCTGGGTTGCCTTTGTGGATTGATTTATTTGTGGGTTTGTAATGGAACTTGGTTTGTGGATTGTGGCTTATGAACTGTGGATTTGATTTTGTTGTTTCAGTGTGGTGGAAGGAGGGTGGAGGGTGACAGTGGCAAATGAAAGTGGGTTGGATTGGTTCCGGATTGCCATCTGGGTGTTTTAGAGAATATAATAAAAAATAAATGAAGAAATAATATTATACTGAAATAAAGTTGAGTATAAAAAGTCGGAGGTGTTTTATAAAGCGGTTCGACAAAATGGAAAAAGTAGCCCCTTAAGTTAAAATTTGCCTATAAAAATACCTTAACCGTTGGGTTAGTAACCCTTGGAATGTGGAGTTAACATAAGGATTAATGAAGCCTCATGTGAGAAGAGTTTCAGTCTCTCCTTTGTGCGCTGTTGTCCTCTCTTTCTTTCACTGTGTTGTGGTACTGTTTTCTATTTCTTTACACCTCAGGCTCCAAAAATCCCCCTTTTTACTAGGTTCTCTAGTAACTAACCTTCTTTATTTCATACTCACGAGTCACGTGATGCCAGGTTTTTTTTTTTCTCCTATGGTGTTGCGTCTTAAATAGGTTATGTAATCAACCTCTTTCCTTTTTCGGCCCATTATATGTACTAATTTGCTGCTCCTTTTGTTCAATTCCTTTTACTATCGTCGTACCTAACATATAATATAGTAAGCAACAATATGTGCACCTCCTGAAGCCATGTACTTATGTGGGACTAAAGCAAATTAGTGCCGTGAACAACGTTTCAAAGCCCACTTTTTATTTCTCATTTCCACTTCACAGTCAGTTTGGTTATTTTTCTCCAGGTTCTTGGGATACATACAAAAGATAAAAATCAATAAAAAAAAAGACTAAATGAAAGATAAAATGTGTCTAACATAGGGGTGTCAAATGGGTGGGTTTGGGTGGGTTTGGGTGGGTATTAAATGGGCTGGGCCTTTAAAACCCAATAGCCCATTTAAACCCATTTAATAAAGTAAATATTACCCAAACCCAACCCAACCCAATTATCTAAGCTAAAACCCAACCCACCCATTTAAACCCATTTAATAAAGTAGATATTTACCAAAATACCCTTAAAGCTTATAAAATGATGAAAAAACAATTAAAACTTAGAAAAATTACTGAAATACCCTTGGAACCTCCAAAATGACCAAAACCTCTTAGAATCTTTTTTTTTTTTTTTTTGGGTTTGGGCTTTTTATTTTATTTATTTTTTTTTTTTTTTTTTTTTTTTTTTTTTTTTTTTTTCGGGTTTGGGCTTTTTTTTATTTTTCCTTACCTTTTTTTTTTTTTTTTTTTTTTTTTTTTTTTTTTTTTTTTTTCGGGTTTGGGCTTTTTTTATTTTTCCTTGCTTTTTTTTTTGTTTATTTATTTATTTATTTTTGTTGTTTGGGCTTTTTTTTTTTTTTTTGGGTTTGGGCCTTTTGTTGATGCCCAATAAGCAACCCAATTAAAGCCCAATTAAACTCAACTTAATTGGGTCTAATTGGGCTAGCACCCATTTGCCCATTTATTAAATAAGTGGGTTTGGGTGGGCAATTAGTGGGTGGGTTTGGGTAGGCTAATGGGTTTGGGTTTTTTTTGACACCCCTAGTCTAACATAGCATATATTAAGGGTATAAAATATATACTGTTACGCGCACATCACATGATTTAGTGAAAGTTAATTTGAAAACCCTTTTTGAAAAAAAAAAAAAAAAATTAAATGAGATTGCACTACAAGAAAATATGGTTTTTGCGTAAAAGATGCCGCAAAAAAGAAGTTGGAGAGCGGCCCATTTTGTTTTTGTTTTTTTAATTGAGGCCCACTTATTTGGTCTAAGAGTAATGTTAGAGATACAACTAATTTTATAACTAAATGCTTATAAATTGACATGGCATCCTAAGTAGAGGGTATCACAATTAAAATACTAAATTTACATTGCAACATTTATATTTAATATTAATCTATACTATAATATAAAATCGAAGTTTTTTGACTTTTGGTTGATCTCATCATGTTGCACCATATAAGTTTTTGAAATCTCACAATTTTACACCTCATTGTTTTAATATATATTTTCTAATTGAATTTAAATTTTATTCTATTATTAAACCTTCCATTAGAATTTTGACACATCATATTTTCTTTAATATAAGAATATATTATTCCATATATAAAACACAATCATAATTAATGTCTAATACTAAAATATATTCCATATATAAACACAATATAAATGTCTTTTAATAATAATCATAATTATCAATTTTCATCAAGATTTTTAGAGTTTTTTTTTTTTCTTATGTATTTCATTTAATTTTGTTGCTGGCAATGGAGAAAGATTGATGGATTTGTTATAATGAAACCATGTGAGCTTGAAATGAGTTATGAAAATTATTTAGGTTTGATCATATAATCATGTGTCCATGTATTTATTTGTCATTTTTCTTATTTTAAGTATCATTTATTTTATTTTTGGATGGAAACATAATCCATATGGTAAATATAAACATGAATCGTGTTTTATAAAAATTGGACTATATTCAACTTATGCCAAAAGAAAAATTACATTATATTAAATTTTAATTATCTTATGATAAATACTTTCTTAGTTATTTTTTTAAACCAAAAAGTAGGATCTATCCTAAATCCGATTCGTAAAGTTTCTTTATCGATCTTGCCTACAACATTTTGAACTACAAAAAATAAATATATATATATTCAACAAAAGAAGTAAAAAGAATCAAAATTAATTTAGATTTTATTTTCAATAATTTTCCTGTGCATCGCACAGGTTTGCGACTAGTAAAGAGTAATGCTAGGGATATAACTAATTTTACAACCAAATGTTTACAAACTGACATGACATCTTAAGTGAAGGGTACCACATCAGCAATTAAAACACTAAATTTACATCACAATATTTATATTTAATACTAATAAAATCATTAATATTTTAAAATAATTTAAATCTAAAACTCATCCCAACCAGCTCACCATCGGAACCCACCCACCATCGTCGCCCCACCCGTCACCCACGTCCCCGTCGCCCCCACCATCTGAAAGCTCATCCTCACCACAACACATTCTCTCTCTCAATCTCATGTTGTTTTCTCCGCCGCTGCCTTGCACATTCTCTCTTTGTGTGGCCTTTTTTCCCCATCCCAAATCTAATACTATAAAAAATGTCAATGGCATCCTCATGTGGTACCCTCCTGTTAGTATATATTATAAGCTTGTTATAAGCTTACTGGGCTTTAGGCCCAATATACTTGTACTACACATACTTGTACCGCACATACTACTCTGCCTATATAAAGGCAGTTCCGTGTATTAGTTTTGTTAGCCTCAAGGTTTCAATAATTATTAATTCGCTAATTAATCCAAGGACATTCATGTAGTTTTGATGATAACCATGATTTTAAGTTGTTCATTAATGATATTTTCATATGAACTAATGATTTATGTTTTAAAGCTTAATGTTGACTATTGATTTAATTGGACCAACATTGGCCAATTCAAATATCAAGCAAATGCAAAGTCGACAAGTTGTTGAAGATCAAAGTCATCGAGTCTCAAGACAAAGAAATCAAGCTCAAGAATCATACTCCGAGACATATGAGAAGTAAGAGTTAGGTTTTGTAAAGTTTATTAAGATTTGATCTTTAAGGCTCAATTTTAAAACCAACTTAAATTGATTTTCAAAATATTGACAAAGTCAATATTAATGGCTAGATATTTTTTATATTTAAACATAGCCATGTGAAGAAATCTCTACGATTGAAAAAATTTTTGAAACAGAAAATTGTTTTCAAAACATTGACAAAGTCAATATTAATGGCTAGATATTTTTGATATTTAAACATAGCCATGTGAAGAAATCTCTACGATTGAAAAAATTTTTGAAACAGAAAATTGTTTTCAAAACATTGACAAAGTCAATATTAATGGCTAGATATTTTTGATATTTAAAGATAGCCATGTGAAGAACACAAAGAAATCTCTACGGTTGAAAAAAATTTTTGAAACAGAAAATTGTTTTCAAAACATTGACAAAGTCAATATTAATGGCTAGATATTTTTGATATTTAAACATAGCCATGTGATGAAATCAATTACGAATGAAAATTTTTTTTCTTAAGGTAGCCGACATATAAGAATTGTAGGAGCTTATGAGTTACAATCCCATATGCCTTCACCTACGTGCAATACATGCACACCTTGCTGAAAGTAAGCTTGACAAATATAAGGAAATATTGACTTAGTGGCACAAGCTTATTAAAGGTGATTGACAAGCTAGGTGGCTTGAATTAATTGCATGAATAACATGGGATAATAACCCATGAATTTCCAAAAGTCATACAAATTAGCTACTAGCAGATTTGGATATCTTTGGCTGAAAATTGTGCTGACAAAAAGCAGAAAAGTTTTTCAAAAGATTTCAAAGTCAATAAAAACAATTTGATTGATTGAATTAAGTATGTGTCCGTTGGAGAATCAAAGCTCTGCCAAAGACTTGCAGCAAAGTTTGGTGCAGAAAAGTAATGAATATAAGCTGGCATACATTGGCACCGTTTATTTTAAAAAGTCATGCAAATTTTTCAAAAGGGTGATTTCCATTTTCAAATGGTCGGTTAAAACAATCTTCTGACATTGGCACTTTATCATTTAAAATTATATAGAATCATGATTGTGTTTTCTAACGAACAAAAATTTTCAAATTCAAATTTCCTTTCGTCGATTGATTGAACAATATATAAAGAGAATAGAAGAGAGAAACAAAAACAAGAAGAGAGCATACAAGAGAAATCAGAGAAAGAAAAGAAAATATCTTTTACATCAATCCATCCTTCTCAAGCTTATATTTTCATATCATTCAAAATCCTTGATTGAAAATCAAATTTTCTCTAAACACTTATTGAGCCATATTGATCAAATCTTTGATAAATTATTAGAGTGAGCATATTGTGTACTACTACTCTTTGAGAGAGCCTTATTTTGTACAACAAATCCTTGTTGAAACTATTGAGTGTTTTTGTTAGGGTTTTGGTATAAATCCTAAGTAGTGAAAAGGATTTTTCACTGGGTGGTTACTCTTCACCTTGTAAGGAAGATTTGTGGGTTTTGGTATAAATCCTAAGGAGTGAAAAGGATTTTTCACTCGGTGGTTACTCTTCACTGTGTAAGGAAGATTTGTAACGGTTTGATCTTCACCCGAAAGAAGATTGTCAAATAGTGGATTTGGGGAATCCTCAAGAAGTGTTCTTGAGGCGGGGACGTAGGCACGGAAGCCGAACCTCGATAACAATCATCGTGTTTGATTTTCTCTCTCTCTATCTCTTACATATTTAATTGCTTATACATATACTTGTGCTTGATTTCATATCATATTTATATTGCAATTAAATTGTGATCAAACATTTGCTAAATCAACATTTGCTATTTGAAGATAGTTTTTAATTCCGCATTTAAATCGAAAAAGTTTGCCTCAACCTAAATCACCCCCCCTCTTAGGTTGATATTTGGGTAACAAGTTTATTTACTGAATATATTATACAGAGCTATTTTGCTCACTTTCAGTCTCTCATTTCTCTCTCTCTTCTTATTCTAAACATGGTATCAGAGCCACTTTTTTGTGGCCTTTACTAGGCAAAATTTGGCGTTCCTCCGCTGCTATGAGTTCACGGTCTCTTCCTCGAGATCACAAACCCTCTCGCCTTTTCTGCCTTCCTCGGAATCCTCATCTCCGAGTCGCTGTTCAACCCACGAACAGCTCCATTGGATAGATCTCATCAAGATCTGTCCATTGCCACCAGAATCGGCCGGATCTGGCTTCGCACGTGCCCCTACGTGCTGCCAAAAGTTTCTAGTTCTCTAGCCACTCGCGCACACGCTCCCACGCGCCGACCAGCGCTGCCATGCACACCCACACGCCTCATGCGCGTTCTTTCTCTCTGTTGTGCCACATCAGCCTTAATGACGTCATGCTGATGTCATCACAGTGACGTCAACCCTAGTGACGTCAGCACCACATCAGCCCTGGTAACTACCGCCTTTGACCGTTGACCGGACAAAAAAAAAAAAAAAACTACTGTCCTTCACGGTTTTTCGCGTAGATTCCATTTTTGAAGTCTGTTTTATCATTCGACTTTTCCAGGTATGGGTTCTACTTCAGGTTATGAGATTACACATCTCATCACTATTATTCTTGATGGTCTCACTTCTTATCATGCTTGGTCCCAAAACATGATTGTTTTTCTCAAAGAGCGCCGACTTTGGCGTTATGTTACTGGTGACATTCCAAAACCAGTGCCTGGGCTTGTCACAGACTCCAATAGTTCTGATGGTGACTCTGTAACTAACGCAGTCGTTCAGGTTGTTGATTTTGAGGCACGTCTTGAGAAATGGGAAAGCATCCAATGCAGGATCCTTTCTTGGTTCATTAACACCTCTGTGCTTGCCATTAGTAGTCTTCTTCCTCGATTGGAAACAGGTCAAGCGGCTTGGTCTTTCTTGGCCACTCAGTACAACTACACTTATGACTTTGCCTTAGAATTTCATATTGAAGTCAAGCTTTATCAAATGCGCCAAGAATCAGGTCAGTCTATTTCTGATTATTACTCACAGACTGCTTCTATGTGGGAACAGCTAACTGCTACTGATCCACCACTTCGATATGCTGAAGACATCGATCTTTTTGTCAAGTGCAAAGATCGTCGTCACTTCACACAGTTTATGATGGGTTTGCGTGAGGACTTTGAACCTACTCAAGCTACTCTTCTTAGTTGCTCTCCTCTTCCTTCACTTGATGCTGCTGTCAAGGAGCTTATTTCTGAAGAAAATCGACATCTTCACCATCATTTGTCTTCTTCAGATATTGTCCTAGCTACACTTCGCCCTCCATCTTCTTCTTCTGATCAACCTCATCGTATTTGCACATATTGTCAAAAGCCAGGTCATGACATCACTGAGTGCTACCGCAAGAAAAAGGATGATAAACGGAAACAACATTAGTCCCGTGGTACTTTTCCTCGTCCACAAGCAGCCGCTGTGAGTTCTGCCCCTGTTGATGATCCTGTGGTCACTGTCTCTCAACTTGAGAGTATGTTTCATCGGTATATGTCTCAACCTTTCCCTGCCCTTTCAGTCACCTCAGGTAACAAATCTTGGTTCTTAGACTCAGCTTGTTGTAATCACATGACTCCTTATGCTTCCCATTTTTCTCAAAAGACGCCTTTAGCTCCTTCTCCAATCATTTACACTGCTGATAGCTCACATATGTCTGTTAGTCACATAGGCACTATCTCTTCTCCTGAATTGACTATCCCTGATACATATCTTGTTCCAAAGTTGTCCCTCAATCTTCTTTTTGTTAGTCAACTTTGTGAATTTGGTCTTGATCTCCACTTTTCTAATGTGGTGTTGATGTGCAGAATCCACTGATGGGCAAGCTACTTGGGACAGGCCGTAAGATTGGACATTTATTTGAGTTGTGCAATTTGCAAATTCCCTCACATATGATCTCTTCCTTTGTTATTACCACAACCATTTTATCTCCAAACTTATGGCATTCTCGTCTTGGTCATGCTTCTTTATCTCGTCTTCAGTTATTAGCTTCCCAAGGTTACTTAGAGTCCGTTAGTTTTTATAAATTTGATTGTATGTCTTGTCAATTTGGCAAACAAACAAAATTACCATTTAATAACAGTGACTCTTTTTCTTCTACACCTTTTGATTTTGTTCATTCTGATGTTTGGGGTCCTGCTCCATTTACCACTAAGGGGGGATCTCGCTATTTTGTCATATTTGTTGATGATTATTCTAGATTCACTTGGATTTACATGTTAAAATATCGTTCTGACCTTGTTCCTATTTTTCAAACTTTCCACAAAATGATTCAAACTCAATTTTCTCGCACAATTAAGGTTTTTCGGTCAGATAATGCCCAAGAATATCATGATAAATCTTGTTTCTCCATTTTGGATTCTAATGGCACCCTTCCCCACTATTCCTGTCCCTATAACTCTCAACAAAATGGTCGTGTCGAACGCAAACTTCGTCACATTTTTTATGTTGTACATACCCTCCTCATATCTGCTTCTGTCCCTGAGCGTTTTTGGGGTGAAGCGGCTCTCATTGCTGTTTACACCATAAATCGCATTCATTTACCTACTACTTATAGGAAATCTCCCTTTGAGTTACTTTATGACAAACTCCCAGACTATTCCTCTCTTCGAGTATTCAGTAGTGTTTGTTTTGTCTCTTTTCCTTCCCATGAACGAAACAAACTCGAACTACGGTCTCGGCTGTGTTGTTTTCTTGGTTATGATATCTCTCAAAAGGGTTTTCGCTGCTATGATCCCATATCTCGTCGCTTTCGCATCTCCCGTCATGTGGAATTTTGGGAACATCAGACTTTTTCTAGTCGCCAACATTTCCCTTTATCTCTTCCTCTATGACTCCCATTTTCACTAATCCTTCCATTGATCTTTACCCTAACCCTGTGAGGGACTTTGCCCCGCCTCCTAGCTCTTCAGATGTCCCATCTTTGGTTCTGTCCCCAGTTGCTGACTCGCCTAATTCGGATCCTGCACCATCAGCACCATCAGAGTCTCCCACAGATATTCGTCGTTCCACTCAGGTAAAGGCTCCTCCTTTTCATCTTACTTGTTACCCAAATATCAACCTAAGAGGGGGGGGTGATTTAGGTTGAGGCAAACTTTTTCGATTTAAATGCGAAATTAAAAACTATCTTCAAATAGCAAATGTTGATTTAGCAAATGTTTGATCACAATTCAATTGCAATATAGATATGATATGAAATCAAGCACAAGTACATATATAAGCAATTAAATATGTAAGAGATAGAGAGAGAGAAAATCAAACACGATGATTGTTATCGAGGTTCGGCTTCCCGTGCCTACGTCCCCGCCTCAAGAACACTTCTTGAGGATTCCCAAATCCACTATTTGACAATCTTCTTTCGGGTGAAGATAAAACCGTTACAAATCTTCCTTACACGGTGAAGAGTAACCACCGAGTGAAAAATCCTTTTCACTCTTAGATTTATACCAAGACCCAAAATCCTTTGAAGAGTAACCACCCAGTGAAAAACTCCTTAGGATTTATACCAAAACCCTAACAAAATACTCACAGGTTTCAACAAAGTATTTGTTGTACAAGATAAGGCTCTCTCAAAGAGTAATTGTACACAATATGCTCACTCTAATAGTATATCAAGGATTTGATCAATATAGCTCAAAAAGTGTTTAGAGAAATTTTCAATCAAGGATTTTGAATGATATGAAAATATAAGCTTGAGAAGGATGGATTGATGTATAAGATGTTATCTTTTCTATCTTTGATTTCTCTTGTATGCTTTTTTGTTTAGAAATGAAGAAAGGGTAGTATTTATAGCCATCATGTTGTCTTGCATTCTTCTTGATTTTCAATCAATCAATTTGCTTTCTTTGAAAACTTTTCTTCTTAAGATTTTTCAACCATAATTGATATGGTTGTCTTGCATGTGAATTTCAATCAAGTTGCTTTCTTTGAAAACTTTTCTTCTTAAGATTTTTCAACCATAATTGATATGGTTGTCTTGCATGTGAATTTCAATCAAAGTTGCTTTCTTTGAAAACTTTAAGAGATTTTTCAATTGATATGGTTGTCTTATATTTGAATTTCAACCAATCAAGTTGTCTTTGAAAACTTTAAGATATTTTTCAATTGATATGGTTGTCTTATATTTGAATTTCAACCAATCAAGTTGTCTTTGAAAACTTTAAGAGATTTTTCAATTGATATGGTTGTCTTATATTTGAATTTCAACCAATCAAGTTGTCTTTGAAAACTTTAAGAGATTTTTCAATTGAAGTTGGTTTTAAAGTTGAGCCTTAAAGATCAAATCTTAATAAACTTTACAAAACCTAACTCTTACTTCTCATATGTCTCGGATCATTGTCTTTGAGCTTGATTTCTTTGTCTTGAGTCTTGATGACTTTGATCTTCAATGAATTTGCAACTTGTCAACTTTGCATTTGCTTGATATTTGAATTGGCCATCTTGGTCCAATTAAATCAATAGTCAAAATTAAGCTTTAAAACATAAATCATTAGTTCATATGAAAATATCATTAATGAACAACTTAAAATCATGGTTATCATCAAAACTACATGAATGTCCTTGGATTAATTAGCCAATTAATAATTATTGAAACCTTGATGCTAACATTACTGATTGTTATTGTTACTTTGCCCTTGCTACTCTCCATGAGCCTTATACTTATCGTGAAGCTAGTACTAATCCTTTTTGGCAGCAAATTATGGCTGATGAACTTGATGCACTTCACAAGACTCATACTTAAGATATGACCACTTTGCCTCCTTGCAAGTCTGCAGTTGGTTGTAAATGGGTCTATAAGATCAAGACTCGGGTTGATAGATCCGTTGAGCGTTACAAGGCTTGCCTGGTTACTAGGGGCTTCACTCAGGAATATGACATTGATTATGAGGAGACTTTTGCTCTTGTTGCTCATCTTACCTCTGTTCGATTCTAACTTGATGTTGCTGCTGTTCGTCATTGGCCTCTGTTTCAGATGGATGTGAAAAATGCATTTCTCAATGGTGATCTTCTTGAGGAAGTTTACATGCAACCACCTTCTGGCTACCCTGATTCTCAGAATCAAGTTTGTCGTTTTCGTCGTGCTCTCTATGGCCTTAAGCAAGCTCCTCGGGCCTAGTTTGCTAAGTTTAGTTCTGTGGTTGCTCAGTAGGGTTTCATCCCTAGTTCCTATGATTTAGCTCTTTTCATTCGCCATACGTCTACTGGTATCACTCTCATTCTTCTTTATGTTGATGACATGATTATTACAGGTGATGGCACTGCAGGCATCCGTGATCTACAGAAGTTCCTTAGTCAACATTTTGAGATGAAAGATTTTGGCACTCTTAGCTACTTTCTTGGTTTTAAGGTCACTTCCTCTTCTGATGGTTACTATCTCTCTCAAGCCAAGTATGCTTTTGATCTTCTCTCTAAGGCCGGTCTCACTGATAGCAAGACTGTTTTCACTCCTTTAGAGCTTAATGTCAAGTTCAATCCTATTGATGGTGAGCCTTTCTCTGATGCTACTCTATACCGACAGTTGGTGGGCAGTCTCATCTATCTTACTGTCACCTGTCCAGACCTTGCTTATGTTGTTCATCTGGTTAGTCAGTTCATGTTTGCTCCTCACTCCACTCATTATGCTGCAGTTCTTCGTATTCTTCGGTACATCAAGGGAACGCTCTTTCATCGCCTTCACTTCTCAGCACAGTCTTCCCTTGAGTTGCACGCCTATGCTGATGCAGATTGGGCTGAAGATCCCACTAATCGTCGCTCTACCACAGGTTATTGCTTTTTACTGGGTTCCTCTCTTATCTCTTGGCATAGTAAGAAACAGTCCGTTGTTGCACATTCCAGTACTGAAGCTAAGTGCCGTGCTCTCGCCGATGCCACCTCAGAACTGCTATGGCTTCGTTGGCTCTTGACTGACATGGATGCTCTCCAGACCACCAGTACTCCTATTCACTGTGACAATTGTAGTGCTATTCACATTGCTCCTAATGATGTTTTTCATGAGCGCACCAAGCACATTGAGATCGATTGTCACTTCATTCGTCATCATCTTCAACAGAGTGCTCTTCACTTACTATCTGTCTCCTATGAGGACTAGCTTGCTAATGTATTCACCAAATCCCATCCACCAGGACGCTTACACGAACTTGTGTCCAAACTCAAGATGGTTTTTTCGTCACCACCTTGTGTTTGAGGGGGGATGTTAGTATATATTATAAGCTTGTTATAAACTTACTGGGCTTTAGGCCCAATATACTTGTACTACACATACTTGTACCGCACACCTACTCTGCCTATATAAAGGCAGTTCCGTGTATTAGTTTATTTACTGAATATATTATACAGAGCTATTTTGCTCACTTTCAGTCTCTCCTTTCTCTCTCTCTTCTTATTCTTAACATTTCCAAAACCTGCTTATCATCTAGCTTAATGACACCACTCTCAATCATTTCCCTATACATGTCATTACCCTCTTAGGTGCGTTCTCCAACACCAACAAACACAAAGAAACCACCTATCAAAGAAAACATGAAATTTTGAATAAAATAAATTGATTAGCAAACAATTAAATTCGGTCAATAAGAAGTACATCTGTACTTGAGTAAAACCAACCATGAGATTAGATCTGGGATGGGGAAAAAAACGCCACAGAGACAGAATGTGTAAGGAAGCTGCAGAGAATGACGACTTTTAGGTGTTCTTCATAGAGGTCGTGTGGGTTGGGGAAGAAGGAGATGCCGAGTGACGTGGCGTCTTGGGAGTGGATGGAGTGATGGAGCGGCGGCGTGAAAGAGGCGACGACGGCAGCTTCAAAGTGAGAGAGAGGAGAGATTTTTGTATTTTTGGTTTTGTTTGGGTATTTTTAAGTATTTTTAAAATATTAATAATTTTGTTAAATTAATGCTCACCTGTAAAACTGTTGTTTTAAAGATTGATGTGGCGTTATGTTATGTCAGCGTCATATCAATTTGTAAACATTTAATTGTAAAATTAATTATATCCCTAGCATTACTTTTTGTTTAAATGGCTGTCCAAGGTTTAAAGGTAAGTGAGCCTATTATTTATTATTTACTATTAACGGAATATGGGCTAAATACGTAACACTGAAGGGATAATAGCTCTAAATACGGATTATCATTTCCCTTTACTATTTACGGTCTTTTCAAATTTCCAAATAAACAAAAAAGAAAAAAAAAATCAATTAAAAAAAGGCCAAATTGCATAATCACCCCCTGGGGTTTGGCTCAGTTGCAAACAGACCCCCTGGGGTTTTGATTTTGCAATATAACCACCTGGGGTTTTTAAATTGGTGAAATTCACCCCTCTAAGTATATTTTTTGTCAATTTTGCTAACAAAATTTGTCATATGCATTATATGTGACCACTTTATCACAAAAAATTCATTATTATAAACCCAAGTACAATGCATATGGCAAATTTTGTTAGCAAAATTGACAAAAAAATATACTTAGAAGGGTCAATTTCACCAATTTAAAAACCCCAGGTGGTTATATTACAAAATCAAAACCCTAGGAGGTCTGTTTGCAACTGAGCCAAACTCCAGAGGGTGATTATGTATTTTAGCCATAAAAAAATAAAACACTTCCATGTTATTTTTCAATTTTCGAGCAGATAATAAGTGTCTGTTTGGTACACACGATTTGAATCGTGATTCAGTGATTCAAATCCATAATCACTGGGTTCCACAAAAAAAATGATGTTTGGTAGGTTTTTAAGTGAGAATTGAAATCCCAACTTGAATTTTATGTGGATCCCATGCCAAATTTGAGTTCACCCTTTGGCATGTTTTTGAATCGAAGCTGGATTCAAATCCGGACTCAATTCTTGTGAGTCCCAGTTTATTACCGTTACTAGGCCCACACGTTTCTTCTTTTCTCCCAATTTTCTCTCTCTCTCTCTCTCTCTCTCTCCTCCAAATGCTGTGCTGCTTCTCTCTCTCTTACTCTCGGCCATTACAGAATAGCCAACCATTCCGTTCAACAAACTTATCACCCACACATTAAAACCCACAGCCACCGTGACCCAAACATCAAAATCCCTGAGTCACCCTATCCTTGGCATCAACAATCCAAACCCAAAAAAAATAAAAAAAAAAAAAATTTAGATCCACCCACTTCAACCAAAACCCACTCACCTCTAGCAAACCCGATTGCAACACAAGCCAACCCAGCCTCCACATCGCCGGAACGAGCTCGCGCCGTGACCGTTCCAGCGCCGATCGCAACCCACATGTCGCCAAAAACTTCCCTCTCGCAACCCCTCGCACAACCAACCTCAACCTCCACCATGGCAACACCGAAAATAATATGAGCTTGTGTTTTAGAGGAAGAAGAGAGAAAGAAAAAGAGAACAGAACTGAGAGGGAGAGTCGGTGAAAAAATAAAGATGAGAGAAAAAAAGAAAAAAGAAAAAAGAAGATGAAAGGATATGTGTAAAATTGGAAAAGAAGAAAGGAAAGTGAAGGGGTTGTAAAGAGTAAAGACGTCCAGAAAGGAAAGTTCTGGAAGCAACAAGAAGAAAGGAAGAAAAAAAGAGAGAAATGGGGGAGGGGGGATTTATGTCTAGTGGGGGAAAAGTAAAAAGAAAGAGGGGGGTACATGGGTGGTGGGGAAAAAAAAGAAAGAAAAAAAGAAAAAGAAAAGAAAAGAAAAGAAATGGTGTACGTGGGTGGTGGGGGAAAAAAGGAAAGAAAAAATGAAATAATAAAAATTAAATCTAAAAATCAAAACTATGTACCAAATACTATTTTTTTTTCTTTTTAGTTGTGATTTCAGTTGTGAAACAAAAACTATATATTAAACAGAATTTTTTTTACAATCTTGAATTTAAATCAGGAATAAAAATTCAACTTCAATAAAATAAAAAGTCATAAAACCATAACAGAAAACGAAAACATGTACAGAACTGGCCCTAAAAAACTCAATTAAAAAACTGCAAACCTTTCAGAAATTTCCTTCTTAAAAAAATCACCAATTCAAATTTCCTTCTCAAAAGCCAAGTAGTCTCTCTCCCTCTCTTTCTCACTATCTTCGATCTATAATAGCTCCTGGATTTCGATCTCTGATTTTCGTAATCTCCAGCTTCCCTCAGGTCTCTCTCTCTCTCTCTCTCTCTCTCACCTTTTCTTTTGCAAATAGAGGAAGTTGCCGCTCTTCGCGAAATGCAGGCCAAGGTCGAGAAGGAAATGGGCGCTGTTCAAGGTTCTAAATTCTCTATTTGCTTTTTCGATCTAGTTTTCTGTTCAATCTATGATTGTTTGATGAGAAAAGAAACCCTGGGAAAAATATAAATTTATCATTAATTGCTCATTTAATTTAATGCTTTCCTTGTTTTTACTCGTATTGCTGTGATTTGAATATTAGTGGCGGTGTTTGTGATTGAGCTATAGCTTTGAAATGTTTCTGTTGAGTTAGGCTTTAGATAAAAGATTGATGAAGGGTGGGAAGTGATAAATTTCAGTGTACAAATTTTCTCATGATTGCTGTTGAGCTCGTGCTCTTGAGTGATCTCAGTCTAGAAGTTTTAAATTTGAAGCTATGTTTAAGTGTTTTGAAGTACTAGATTAGCAAGCTTCTTGAGACGTGAAGTTAACATTTAAGATAAGTGGTAATGTTCTAATATTGGCTTGTTCTGCAGCTCCTGATTGTCACTGGATCATCAGTTGCATTCTTAATAGGATCATTCATAACATGGAGAACACTTGCTCTGACTGGTAATTAGTTATAAAACTTATGTATTTTACTCTATACTTGTACATAAGGATGTTTATTGAAACAAAAAAAAAAGTATAAAACTTTACTAAAGGAAGTGTTGGCTTTGATTTGAAGGAATTGTTCCATGCATATTTCTTCTTGTGCATCTATGTTTTGTTCTGGAGTCTCCCAGATGGTTGGTGAGCATTTAAATAAAAAATTTAAGCTGTCATACAATTTATTTTTAAATTAGATATGAGATTGAACAAGAAATGAGACCAAAACAATGTCATTTTTTGCAGGCAAAGGTTGGCCATCATAAATAATTTGAAGCTGCGCTACGCAGACTTCATGGCAAAGATGCTGATATTACTAGTGAAGCTGCTGAAATTCAAGTACTTCCCTTTTGAATACCCATTTAAAGCTTGCTAATGTAATTGTGAATGTCTGAGGAACTGACTCCCTATGTTTCTTGGCAGGATTATATTGAAATTCTGCAGACACTTCCTAAAGCTACAATGCTGGATTTGTTTCAAAGGAAACATATTCGCTCGATGATTGTGAGCAACTTTCTTATATTTGCAAAAATTTAGTCTCTATGTTTTGGCTGGTTATCCAAGAAGCCTTTCATGTTGTACTTATACCTTTCTGTTTGGTTACTATTTTCAGATTGGAGTGGGAATAATGATATTTCAACAATTTAATGGAATAAATGGAACAAGTTTCTATGCAAGTGAAACCTTTGCATTAGCTGGTAATTCAGTGTTTCAATCTACAATGCTGGATTTGTTTCAAAGGAAACATATTCGCTCGATGATTGTGAGCAACTTTCTTATATTTGCAAAAATTTAGTCTCTATGTTTTGGCTGGTTATCCAAGAAGCCTTTCATGTTGTACTTATACCTTTCTGTTTGGTTACTCTTTTCAGATTGGAGTGGGAATAATGATATTTCAACAATTTAATGGAATAAATGAAATAAGTTTCTATGCAAGTGAAACCTTTGCATTAGCTGGTAATTCAGTGTTTCTATACACTTCATTCCTTATGCCTTTTTGGCCAGTCTTTTCTCTTGAAATTTATTGTCTAATTCAATTATCTAAACTGCAGGAGAATCTCTGGCAAAAATTGGAACCATAGCTTATGCTTGTGTTTAGGCATTCAATTTCTGCCACTGTCCCCAAATTCGTATCACCAAATTTTCAATCCAAACTCAGATTATCTAATATTGATTCACAGATTGCAATAACTATAGAGGGAGCAGTACTAATGGACAAATCTGGAAGAAAGCCACTTATACTGGTAGATAATGTTATAGCATTTATCTTTTGAAACTTATGAAAATTATATCAAAGGGAGAATAGTATTTTGATGCCTAATGAGTATTGAAAATGGTTTTGCATGTGAAGATTTCTGCATCCGGGACGTTTCTAGGCTGCTTTCTGGCATGAACTGCTTTCTTTCTCAAGGTAAGTCATTAAAATTATCCTTTTGTCTGAAAAAAAAAAAAACTTTTATTTGATTGTTTCTGTTACATTATGGACTGAACTTATTTTTGTGATATTTATGAATCAGGACCACAACTTGTTGCTTGAGTGGGTGACAACTTTTATCTGGTTATGTTTGTTACATTATGGTCAAACATTGATTTTGTGATGTTTATGAATCAGGGCCATAGCTGGTTGCTAGAGTGGGTGCCAACATTAGCTTTTGCTGGAGTGCTGGTAAATTAATCATTATAACTGAAATTTGTGGAGGGGTTGCTGGGAGCTTGGTGGTGCTAGTGAACTGACTGGTTGAGTGCTTGGGCAGTTTCCTATACATTCAACTTTCTTATTACGTGAAGTTCCTCAGGTAAAGAAAAAAAAAATCCCTTAGCACAAAACAAGTGCATTCACCATTTTGTCAAGAGTGACCTTAGTATCAAATTAATTCTTTTCGCTAGGCATGTGCAGAACATATGGAAAAAAGATATTTCTTACTATAAGACATGGGATGCAAAACAGAAAGCAATTGGCAATATATATGCGATTGAGATAAGTCTTATGAGGAGTTGCCAAAGTTCCTATTGGCAATACAAGATAGGAATCTGAGTACACAAGTGGTATTCCAAAACCATCATACTAACCATGCAGGTGCTGATTTTTTTCACCGTGTTTTCTAAACGTTTGGTCCTTGCATTACATGATTCCAACATTTTAGGCTAGTTATCAGTATTGATGGAATTCATCTTTATGGAAGATATGAATAGATTACGATGGTCACAGATGTGAACAGTGAGGTTTATCCACTGCCACAGCATACCTTGGGGCCTTCTTGATTACTTTCTCGATTTGCTCCCCTCTCAGCAGGATCTTCTTCACCAACTCAGTCATGGGCATAGTTGTTTTTGAGCCCCGTGTATCCTTACTTTGTTAGGCGGAACATTGGTTTCTTTGGATAGCAAATGTTGAACATCTACAACATATCTTCCCTCAGCTGTATTTGGCCCATTACCAAAGTATTCAATAACTTCTTCAAATCTGAGCCCGAATTCGTGTTACTACCATCGGCCATAACTACTGTGTGAAAGTGGGTGATTCGTGATCTGACTGCGAGTCACTAGAGTGTGGACTATCACTTCAATCTCTAGGATTGTGAAGAAAAACCTTCCAAACGTCCCCTATCTTCTCGAGTCCAAATCTTATCCTGCATTTATTAGACTCACTTTAGACTCATATTGTTCAATTTGATTAGGCCTTGTTGGGCCTTATAAAATGGTTATTTACGTAGGCCTTGTTGGGCCTAACGGGGAATGATGTTTGGGTACACCTTATTGGGCTTTCCCGAAAAAATATTTTTACCTAGGCTTTGTGGGGCCTAATGGTAGGTGAAGAAAAATATTATTTTCTTAGGCCTTGTTGGGCCTGACAGCGTATCTAAAAAAGGTTTTCCACTTTTATTTAGGTCTTGTTAGATCTAGCCAAAAAATGTTACTTTTCCTAGGTTTTGTTGGACCTAATGTTGTGTCAAAAATGTTGTTTATTCAAGTTTTGTGATGTTAATAAAAATTTATGTCAAGCAACAAACTAAGCTTTAGGTGAATTTTAATCCATTAAAGATGTTACCCATGTATGGTGTGAATTTTAACTAGTTAAAGTGATTCAAAATTTGAATTTCAAACTACCAAAGATATCACTCAATGTATGATAAAAAGGGTGAATTTTAACTAGTTAAAGTGAACCAAAATGTGAATTTTAATCTTTTTCAAAGATATATTCAATGCATGATGAAAAAATGAATTTTAACTAGTTGAATTGTAATCAAGATCTTAATTTTAATCTTTTACAAATCTTATTTAATGTATGATGTGAAAAATATTTTTTGAGAATGTAATTCAAGATGTACTAAATTTTAACCATCCAATGTGTTATTTAAGGCATGCATTTAATTTTTATAAATTGAAACTTAAAAGTGTACTAAATTTTGACCACTTAATGTGTTATTTACAATATGAATTTTAAATTTTCAAATTGTATTTCAAAGTGTATTAAATTTTAACAATTTAAGGTATTATTTAAAACATAAATTTTAATTTTTCAAAATGTAATTCAAAGTATTTTAACTAATTAAAGTGTTATTTATAACATGAGTTTTAATTTTGGTCTTTAATGTTTACCTAAGTTGCACATTTGGTCCTTAACGTTTACTCAAGTTGCACATTTGGTTTCTAACGTTTAAAATTAGCAGAAATAGTCTCTAACATTTCAAAATCGCATACTATTGGTCATTTCATTTATCTCCGTTAACTTTGTATATACGTAGTTAACGGATTAATGACGTGGTCAATTTTTAATTGAGATGGCATTTAGTTTTATTTACAAGTAGGAGTTGACTTGGTATCGATTAAAAATAAATAAAATCCACCCAAACCCAAACCTGATTAAAAGTCATAAACTACATTTGGTGGCACCATTCTTCTTTCTTCTTCAATCATACACCCGTGTCTCTTATCATAATTCACACCCCCATCGAGAGGAGCATAGTTTAGCGAGTGAAATTAAAAATTTTTTTTTAACTAATAAATTTTTTTATTTTTTTATTATATGTTATGCTTGAACAATGATTTTGATCCTCAATATGAAATTAATCTTGTTTCGGTTAATATTACTTAATCGAGTTATGTGTTGAATGCATCTTGGCTTGGGTAGGTTAAAGCTATCAGGGGATTGTATGGTATTCTTTATTTTATTATTGCCATATTGTAATTTTATTATAGAGAGTGTTCTTTTTATTTATAAATATTTTTAATCATAAATTTATACTAGAAAATATCAAACTAGATATTAAAATAATTTTGAGAAAGATAGAAGAATAAAAAAAACTTAATTGAATCTCAAATAGTATCTCTTGAAAATTTTGTTACTAGAATTATAAAGAATATAATAGAAAATTTAGATGAAAATCACACACATGAAGAAATTCGTAAAATATGACAAACTTAAAAGATAAGGGTTGCAATTTTTAGAGTTCAACCCAAGTGTAGGTTTTATCACTAAGTAATAATACTCGATGAGTCTGAGGTCGAATCACAGGGAATTGTTAACACAATTATAATTATTTCTATTTTTAAAAAGAAAGCAAGAATAAATTGTTTGTTGTTTCCCTACCAAAGGATCGAGGAAAAAAATATTGGAACTAGAATTAAAATAATAAAATAAATTGATAGAAATTAATGGAGAAAAATACTTAGGTCGTAGAATCCACCACTAATCTTATAACATATGTTCAATTATAATTGTATTGGGTAAACATGGTATATGATACTATTCATTGACTGTCAAGGACTGATGACATCACAAGAAATATTTATATATTTAATTTCTAGGCATAAGACATCTATGGTAGGCACAGACTGTCTACGCTAAGCTAAGGTCATAGGCACGACCCCTTCTCTAAGCATAACTCATATTCGTAATCTAATAAAATCATTGCATAACAATTATATTCATCGTTACAGTGAAATATAATTTGATTTCAATTCATACAAAATAATATTTAAGACAAGAATAAGATTTCATAAGAATTGAATATAAACTCTAAGTCCAAGTAAATAAAAATACTCATCAATATTATGCAATCACCATAGTATAAAATAAATCCCCGAATCAAATATAAAAGTAAGATATGCTAAAGAAATTAGGGTTTCATCTACTCCCTAAGAGAATGAATTAATTGCCCATGGAATGTGAGGTTGACATTTAGGTTGATGAAGCCTCCATGTGAGAAGAGCTCTAATTCTTCCATTGTGTGATGTTGCCCCTCTTGTTTCATGCTTGTTATCTGTAATGACTCTTCTTTCTTTTTCTTTTCACGCTACTAGCGCTCCAAAGTCCTCGCACTTTAACTTATGGCTCATCCTTACATATGCACCTAGAAATTCTTTTTTAATTGTTTCATATAATACATGCTGCCAAAGCTTTTTATTATTATTATTTTGCTGAATAAAAAGAACTTCATTGAAAATCAAAACAATGGCAAGCGCCAAACTGATTACACAACAAATCCCTAGACCCTACAAAGAGGGCGCCAAAAATGCATACATCATGGAATGTTGCCAACGTTAAATTCCATATCAAAGCCGCTTACTAATAGTATTATAATAACACTAATATATTATCATTTATATGTGCTACTAGCTTTAGCAATCAAGTCATAGCCTATGATCATCCGTGGGCCTGTTGACACTCCATTTTGTAACCATTAATTTTCATTTTCTTACACTTTAGTGAATAAAGGGTCAAAAGGTAATATTCTGTGGATTAAAAAAATCATGTTTTAATTGGTCAATATTGAATTAATGATGAGAGGACATTTTTCAAAATCTAAATTGGATCAAAACCCAAGATTTTATGAAGAAAACAATTTTGATTGGTTGAAATTAAATTTTACCATGAACTCACATGCATATAATTATTTTTTAAAAATTAATTTGATTGGTATTTCAAAAGATTAAAAATTAAATTAATTTATAATGAGTTCCTATTGGTTGAAATACTCCAATATGGTGAATATGAATGAATAAGATAATTTCCAAAAGATAATTACATATTAATTAATGGATAGTTATTTTAATCAATAAATATTTCATTATTTATTATTTAATTAATTAAGTGGGTAGAATCTCAAATGCCATTAATTGGGAGAGTTCTAAGTCAGTTAGAAGCGGAAAGAAATCAAAACAAGCCGTAAATATCCACATTTGGGTGATCGACTCCCAGGATTTTATTGGGGTGCTGATCAGCTCCCAAGTCAGTGTTTTACATAAAATTGAACTCTTGTGTCAATTAATTCGGTTTTTGACTTCCAATAATCTTTCCATAGGTCCAGAACTCGGGGAATAGTGTTTTTAGCCTCCTCTATAAATCCTAAGACCTCTTCATTCATTTTGGGAGGTTGAATATGGTATTCTCGATCAAGAGGCCACATCGCACAAGACATGCAGGTAAAATCCTTCATTTTTCTGTATATTTTAGCATGAAGTAATAAATTTTGGATGCATGATTTAATTTAGAATAATTTTTTATGCTTTTCCACATGTTTTGGATGATTAATTTTAAAATGGAGTTAAGAGCATGCTAGGATGATGATCACACTGTATAAAAATTCAAATAAGGAATAGAACAATTATTGTCAAGGGATGAGGTTCATATCTCGACCCTATGGGAATCGGCTTCCAGGTTTCAACTTGGGTGCCAATCTGGCTCCCTAACACTCTGGTCAAAATATTGTGAAAATTGTGCATAATTGATTTTCTACCATTTTTGAGAGTTTTGCTTGCAGTTTTCTAATTTTTTGAGCATGATATGACATTTTCCAAAAACTTAAATGTTCAGTTTTAATCATATATGCATGCTTGGATGATTTCAATTATTGTTTGATTAATCACAGATTTATTTATTTTGTTTGCATGTACTATTATGATGATGTGAGTCAAATGCGAGTATGATTTGATTGAGTTGTGAACTACAACTTAGTGGATTTTAGAGATTGACTTTGGTCAGGTTGGATAGGTGTCTAACACCTTCCTATCCAATCCCTTAGACCCAGAATCCTAATTTTATGGGAAAAGTAGATTAGGTTGTGTATCTTCTTACAATAAAGAGGTATTTTTCTTAGTTTTGTATAAATTTCCGCAAAAGAGTTTAGATTTTATTAAAACAAAAGGAAGTAGAACATAAATTTTCTTTCTTTCTTTCCTTTTTATGGTGATTTATTTTGTTCACATACCAATCATTGAGTTTTATTTTGGCAAAGACAATAGAAAGACAAAATTGTGGTAGTTGAGATCATAATTAGAAAATTTTTTTCTTTTTATTGTATTATTTTGTCAATCAATAAAGAGGACCATTGAGAAACACATTTTTCTTAGTTTTGTAAAAATAAATTATTTTTAGTGACACGAAACCCTCAAGGCAGCATCCATCAAAAGAGTTGCCATTAAATGAATGATCATTAGTCAACTTAGTACTTATTTCTAATTCACCTCTTAAAAAAAGGCTTAAATACAGTTTGTTTTCAGTGACATACTTGAAGTTTGAAATGAGCATATTAGTCCCTGAAGTTTTAAAAATAAGGTAAAGTCCTTCCACAATTCTGTTAGTTAGTTTGCCTAAGAACGGAGTATGGCATATTTTAATAGACATATTTGTTTTTAATTATAATTTCATTCTTGGGTTGACCCGGGGCTTCCTAACCCTCTAAGAAAGAGAAAACCCCCAACCCTATGGCCACCTCCAACTCCCCCACCACCGAACTTATAGTACCAAGCCAAGACCATTGAGAAACACATTTAAGATCAAACCATCTTCCTTTCTGTTTTTGAGCTTTTTCAGCTATGAATACCCCTGAATTTTTTTTTTTGTTTAGGGTTGATTTGGTCGAACTTATGTTAAAAATCAGGCAAAATAGCTTATTATCTTTTACCTTTTTTAGAGTTATTTTGATTTCAGGATCCCATTAAATTTGGTGTATCAAATCGTTGTTTCTCAGCTTTTGGTTATGTGGATTGGAAGCCTTATGTCATTGCATTGGCAAGAAAATATATGCAGTGGTTTCTTTGGTTTGTGGCATTTGTAATGATGGATGATGTTGTTGTGTGGCTTATGTTGTACTTGGAAATATTGTGCCGATTGATTTATGATACAAGGGAAAATTGTGCCAGTGGTGGGGAAGATGGAGGTGGCACGATGGAGTTGGGGTTTAGCTCTTTCTTCTTGGTTGCCAGGAGGTATTGAGTTAGGAAGACATCCGAGTCCACTTAACTATATTGCTTAAGTGTAATTTATAATTAAAAAAAAAATGTTACTTAATTTTAAAAATGATCATCGTTCCGTTAGACAATGTAAACTCAACGGAATTGGATGGAAGACTAATACATTTATTTTTAAAACTTCAGGGACCATTAGCGCTTATTTCAAACTTTAGGGATCAATAACGTTCACTGAATAAGCTTGAGGGACTAACAATGTATTTAAGCCTAAAAAAAATATTAAAAAAATCTGGAACCATAATATTTTACACAACTTTGGACATAACTTATTGATGTGGAAAATGAAAGTATGGCCAGTGGTAGAACCCTAGTGGAATGCGTATTAATTACTCACAATATCAAGACCACAAACTATACCCAAAGTTATGGTTGTGGGTGCATGGAGAAAATATGGCATGAAAATTAGTTTTTGGCTTAGGTTACTATATGTTGTCCGTCTTCCCATCCGACATACACATAATTAAAAAATCCAAGAAGAAAAATATTTAATGAAGAAGGAAAAAAAAAAATATTAAACACAACCTAAATTTTATTTATCAATAAATCTAGATACACACAAATTGTATATCAAGGCATGAATGATAGATAATAAAATAATGTCAATGGTGAGTTCAAATGAAAACTAATTAAAAACGTTCATCTATGTAATTATGAAATTTATTATGTAATATAGTGTGTCTCTCTTTATTTGAAGAATCGGGTAAAAGCCATAACTAAGGAATCCCAAAGAACTATAAAGAGATATGAATGGTGAGCTTCAAAGCAAAATCCAATTTCCCCATGGATTATTTTCATCTATATTATTTTCATTTATCTTCGAGAAGAAGTGGTTATGGTAGGCATGACCTCGGGCGGGCGGGTACGAAGGAACTTGCGGAGGCCATGTTCGGCATACTTTCACCCTCCTCTCTGTTATCAAGCACTCCCTGCTCGGTGAGCTTTGTTAACTCTGCAAATTGCACCCCCAAACAAGCATAAGAAAAAAGATAATCCCGCATAACATTTTTTTTCTTTTTGTCTTTTCCTATAAAACTCTTGAGGGTTTAATATCAAATTGTTGCAAATTAAATTTATTTTTATGTGGTACCTGACATCAGGGTTTTGCAATACGTTCCTGACAAGCTGGAAGGTGCACAGACTAGTTACGAAGGTCATTGCGGCCAATAAGGGATAAATCTGAATCCACAAATAAACCAATATTATTTAGTACGTTAACATAATAAATGTACCCATAGAATGAAACATAGCCAATTGGCATAGAGTGATGCTATATTCTCTAAATTTAACAAAAATATTTTTGAATAAAGTGATATATATTTATGGATTTCAAAGCAGTTTTATAATACGAAAACTCATAAAATGAAACTTTCAGCGTTGATTTACGTAAGGATTTTGCAACTTTTTTTGTGGCAATGAAAGTGTTGTTATCTCAAAACCATAATTTGTTATATCCCACAAAATATAAAAATTAAAACAAACAAAAAATTGTATTAACCAAATACAGCTATAAGGTTTGGCCTTGCTATTTGGTCACGGGGTCAATTTCAACCAAATCAAAATAAGAATAGCCATGATTTGAGATTTAAAAATTAGCCATGAAGGTTCTTTTAATACTTACCTCTGGCTTCATCCAACGCCCCATTAGAAAAATATTCTTTCTTCTCTACTTCCTTAAAATGTGTTCTGACTTCTAACTTCCAATGCTCCTCGACGGGTATGTTTTTCAGGAAGATTTCGTAATTTTTCTCAAACAGTACTGAAATGAATTTCTATGCCTGTGTATATATAGGGGTAGGTAAATTAGAATATCCAGCCACGGAACAGATCAGACCAGGAAGATATGGAATGCTGATATACATTACAATGGGCTACATTAAAATTTTGACTTGACCCAAAACCAGGTGCCTAGCCTCTTGTTTTACTTAGTTGGAAACTTATACGAACATACCCGTTTGGGTTTAGAATTTTGAGCATTGACCCTGATGACTAGAATGTTCCAATCCCATAAAACACATCTATACAGATAGACTATTCCAACTTTGCCGAATATACCTGGCACAAGCCCACAACCAATGACAAGTGTTGCTTTGTTTTTGGATGAAGAATAATAAGGAATGTGGAATAATTAATAAACACCGCAATCCCTTTTTTTTTTTTTGAGTAACACCGCAATCCGTTTATGTATATACTTATCTTCTTTTGTGGGGTACATTCTATATACTTATCTTATATTCTTATTAAACGCGTTTTCTTTTTCATTTTTTTCCTTCAATTTTTTGGGTCAACTCTTGACTCACTTTCCAAGAAATTAATAAATTAGAATTTCTTCTGGTTGTTGGTTATAGATCTTTGACTAATTATAATTTACACCTTTAAAACTTAGAATTAGTTTAATTTTGTCTCCTAAAATTTAAAAATTTATATATATACCTCTAATGTTGGCGTTTTGAAACAACTCTTCTGATAAAGTCGATTTTTACCGAATGATTGCTATGGCTCCAGATGTGACGATCATGTACCTGCAAGACAAAAGGATAAGGTCAAGCTCTAGGAGTACCGATGTGGTGCTGGCTAAAAACTTTTTTATGCCAAAATTTGGGTTATTATTTCTGGATAGTATAGCAAAGTTTTTGGGGCTTAGGATTGCATACCTTAGCTCGGTAGAGCTTTGGATCATTTATAAAAGAGGCTTGTCCCCCACTCTTTATTGGAAATGTGGTAATGGATGTTGGAAATGTGGTGGGGATGGACGTGGGGGTCATGGGGATGAATGTGGGGGTCGTCACCTGAGGCTCTATGAATGTGGTTGTCCTACGAGATCTTCGGGATGTGAGTCGTCCTCCAAGATCCTTGATATGTGGGACGTGGGTCCTGTACTTTTCCAGGATCTAGAGTTGGCTCTGAATCATCATGACCTTCCACAGAGGTCGTCATGTTTGCATTGACTTGCATGTAGTGGAAGACTCTCATCAGATGACCAATAATCTTCAAAAATCTTCAAGTGTTGTGAGGTCGTCTCGTCATCATTAGACTAGGGTCGTCATATGAAAATTATGACTCATCAGATGCCCCATATTCTTCAAGTGCTGAGTCATCATGAGTGGACTTGGGGAATAGTAGCTATTGTCATGTTGGTTGTACCTAATAAATGCACGACTTGGAAAAGTGCGAATCCGCGTGTCTTAATGGTAATTGTCCCATTTTTAATTTGAAATTTCAAAAACGGAACTATTTTGTCCTTCTTTTTTTTTCATCTGTTATTTTGCTTTCTCATTTCATAAATTTATGTTCATTATGTTTGCTTCTAAACTCCCTTCTTTTGCTATGATCTTGAGTCTACCCCGGTGTTTTCCTCTCTTTGACTTCAACAGAACTTTGTTCCAAGCACATTCATTCAGTGAGTCTTTCTTATTCCATTTCTTGCTATTCAGTTCTTCCCTGAATTTAGTTCATGTTGGATTCAACTGACGTCTCGTTGGGTTTCCCTTTTGTGCACTTGTGTCAATTTGTTCAAAGGAATCATTGGCTGCCTGATTTTTTAGGCTTTGTGTTCCCCGATTTCGTTGTATTTCACACGACGAGGGTTCCTTACCTGTGGGTTGACCAAGCGGCTCGGGAAATTGGTAGGCTAAGTTGTAGAATTTCTTCTAGTAGTGTCATGCTAAAGGATAGGGTTGACTCCGAGGGATTTTGAGCTAATTTCGCGTCTTAAGTGTCGTCTTCCTTTGCCCTTTCTTCGTCCCCAAGCTCTCTTATGGTTGGTAGGGACGAACCTTTCGCACCTTTCGCATGCTCGATGCTCGGTGTGC
Source organism: Fagus sylvatica (assembly GCA_907173295.1). Classification (NCBI taxonomy): domain Eukaryota; kingdom Viridiplantae; phylum Streptophyta; class Magnoliopsida; order Fagales; family Fagaceae; genus Fagus; species Fagus sylvatica. The sequence continues at coordinate 25,851,197 of OU015768.1, forward strand.
CATGTACCTTGCCTTCATTAGAGAATAGGGCCATCAAACTGATCCGTAGAAATTACCAAATCTCTGACTCCGTCACTCTGAGGTTGCCTAAGCCTAATGAATGGGCTTGTTCTTTGTTCGGAGTCGAAGTCTATTTCTATGAAGGGGCTTTCCAAGCCGGTCTTCGTTTTCCAATTCCCCATCTTGTCAGGGAGTTTTTAGACTACTCAAACATATCTTCATCTCAGCTTGCTACCAACGTGTGGAGAACGATCATTAGTATGATGATCGTCTGGTATGATTCTAGCAAAGGGGAAGATTCCCTTTCCCTGGAAGAGCTTTTATATTACTATCGTCTCTACCAAGGGAATACACGGGATATTTTTACCTGGCCCCTCGTGACGCTAGGCGTAGCGTCATTGCGGAATTACCCTCGTCTAGCCAAGTATGAAAGAAGAGCTTCTTCTTTGTGTTTGGCTCTGGCTAGGAGTACCCCTTGGGAAAGGTTATTGATGACGACTTTATTGGGGTTCCTCGTCAATGAGGGGTCCCTCGTTTAGTTGCTAAGACGTTCAGATTGGTACCTTGTCTTGTTGACACATTTATTGCTTTATTTTTAGGCCATTATATGATGTGATTTGCTTTGGATTTCAGTTCTGAGAGAACCAAAGATCAATGAGGCTGCTAAGTGGAGAATGCTTATTGTCGTGGATCATACTATTTGGTCATCTTATAAATTGATTACTCTCATCAACCTTGGATTGCACTCGTTAGGACCACCTCCTTCCCCTGCCATACGAAAATTAGAGAGATCCAAAACCAAGAACAAGGAAATAAGTAAGTGTGCACCTTTCTCTGTTGGCTTTTTTACTGTGCCTTTATTTGTTGACTTTGTCATGTTTGCTTCATCCTATTTGGTAGGAATGAAGAGACCTTCAAAGGCTGACCTGTCGAAGATGAAAGCCACATGGGGCAAAGTCATCCATCAAAATTCTAAGAAGTTGAAGGTCGTTTTTTAGCCTTCAAGCCAAGAAGTAAGGGTGGTCATCTCTGCAAGTCCTCAACCGTTGTCACCTTTCGCTATGGTGGTCCTGTCTGACAGCGTCGTTGCTTCTCCCCTTTATCTTCAAAGAGGTAAGGTAAAGAAGTATTCTCCAAACCGTTATCTCATTAGTTTTTGCCTTTAACCATTGATTGCTACGACCTTTAGGACGAGAGGTGTTGCCTTGTCTTATTTGCAAAGACGTTTGATGATGAGAGGCTTTAAGCGAACATATCAGGCGAGAGCGAGACTTTGGTCCTTTATGACGAGAGGGGCTTAGGGTATGAGGGTTGGTGCCTCTGGTTTTTAATCAACACTTAATTTTTTTTTTTTTAAAGAGACTGAAATGATTTCATTGTATTGAAAGTGCTAAACTAGAAACACAACATGCTGAATTTGAACATAACATAAACACTTGAAACGAATGTAGGGAAATATAGGACCTATATAGGCTGGGCCTAGTTAAAGAGATAATACTTCTTCAAGTGCTCAGCGTTCCAAGGGTGTGGAAATGCCTCTCTTTATGTGGTCTCGAGATGGTAGGTACTAAAACGATTGGACAAGATGACCTTGTAGGGTCATTCCCAGTTAGGCCCCAACTTCCCTTCTGTTGGATTTCTGGTTGCTAGATTAACCTTCCTGAGCACTAGATCACCTGGGTTGAAACGCCTAATCTTTACTCTAACGTTATAGTACCTCGTCATCCTCTGCTGATAGGCGGCATTATAAAGGGATGCCTTCTTTTTGATCTCGTCCAGTAGGTCCAGGTTTAGACGTAGGCCATCCTCGTTCTTCTCTTCCTGGAAACATTTCGTCCTGAGGGTCTCACCCTAACTTCCACTAAGATGACCGCTCCAGATCCAAAGGCTAGCTTGAAGGGCGATTCTATAGTAGGATTTTTACAAGTCGTCTTGTAGGACCAGAGAAGTGATTTTTGATCATCCTATTGGATACTTCTACTTGCTCGTTAGCCTGAGGGTGGCCAGGGGAAGATTAGTGATTTTTATTCCAGGTTCCAAGCAGAAGTCCCTAAAAGAGTCATTGTCGAATTATTTCTCGTTGTCTGAGACGATGATCCTAGGGATTCCAAAGTGATAGATAATGGACTTCCAGACGAAGTTCTTGATGTCTATTTCCATAACTGCAAACCTCAACTAACGTTTTCCAAGTGGGAGGGGGCCTACTAGATCGATCCCCCATTGAGAAAAAGGTCAAGGGCTTGTCATGGATTGAGCTCCTTTGGCAGTAGCCTTGACATATTGCTGAATCGTTGGCATTTGTCACACTGCTTGACATACTTCAGGGCGTCTCTCTGCATGTTTGGTCAATAGTAATCCCATTGTGGTGAGTTTCTTGAAGAGAGATTGGCTTCTAGAATGGTTGTCGTAGACTCTTTCATGTAGCTCATGCATGACGTGGACAGCTTCTTTGGGACCTAGGCATCTCAAAATGGCATGGAAAAGACTCTTTTGTATAGATTGCCTCCGATCATGACAAACCTCGTTGCTCTGACAATCTGATCTCTGTTTGAAAGGGAAGCCACATTGCAAAGATATTGAACGGTAGGCATTATCCAACTGTCTTCCACATCTACAACATGGACTGTTCCCTCATCGTCTTGTCATCATTAGACTAAGGTTGTCATATGAAAATTATGACTCATCATCTTCCATCCATGATCGTTAAATGCCACATAATCTTGTCATATGTGATAACTAATCCAATGGCATATGTGATAACTAATCCAATAAAATAATGTCATGTCCATTAAATTATGTCACGTCAATTAAAGAGTTTAAAAAATAAATAGAAAATTATTTAAAATTCAAAAACAATACATAAACTAAAAATATATATATATATATATATATATATATATATATATATATATATATATATATATATAATTTAGACCCAGCATTTTCTCAACATCCAAACAAAACTAAATAATTCCAATCTCCAAGCCATAATGGCAATAAACTTCCGGACACTTCCAATAAAGAACCCATCACACACCTTGCAAATGTACCAACCTCAACACATTATCTTCAATCAAAACAACAACAAAATAAGAAAAAAAGAGTGTTGATGTACAATTATTGCATGTTTAATCTCGATTGGGAACACCTACAAAACAAGGTAGATCTGATCGGAGGATACTAGTGTGGTGTTGGCCTTGAGCTCTCCAATGCTTAAGTATAATATTGATCTTTTCTTTGACAAGGCCATAGCCACATTCTTTTTTAGGAGATTTATTATGCGCAACCTTGTTCCTCAATTTTCCTCCGTTTTGAGGACGTTTCACGAGGTTATTGATGGAGAATCATTTCCTTGAATCTTATTGTCGTTGTATCTTTATTACACATAAGCTTTGATCACCTCTTTAAATTAATCATAACCTTTTATCACCTCACCCAATTAGATGTTAAAAAATTATATATCTTAATTTGATATTTGTAGCTTCAATTAGATATAAAAACATTAAGAACATTAAAAGCCTTAAACTTGACCTAAGTCTTGACCTTTACAATTAATTCTTTGAATAATCCTATATCTATAATATTTTTTTTCCAATTGGTGTTACCAAACCCTCATAAGATGTCCCAGTTACATATTATTTTCATCCATTTTGGTTAAACCCTTTACGGATTGAAAACCCCTAATTTTTATAATAAATGTAATACCAAAAAACATCCATTTTTTGTTAGATCTCTTCACTCGAATCAAAATCTAATCAAATTAAAAGTTCAGAGCTTTATTTCGTATCCTTAATTCTTGAGCAATCAATTTAATAGATTGCAAGTTGGAACACAAAATCCCCAATTTAAGCATAAATAAAACCTCACCCTAAAATATAAAATCTCTAATAATTTTTCAAACCACTTTTTTGATCAATTGATGGCTTAAATCTTCAATTTAGGTCCCCAATTTCACGATTTAATTCTCAATTGAAAGAAAATACAACCCGAACATAGAAAATCCCTAAAATCAAGCCCATAATCAAACCTTAACTTTTGGATTTCTCTAATTTCAACCAAAGTAATATGGTTTCTCATATATAGAAAAAACAAGGTTGATTACCTTTTCTTTTTAGAAGAAATGATTGAAATATTATTAATCAGAAAAAGAACAATCCATGTGGACTACAAGAGCTAGTTCATCGAGCAAAAAATCCTACCATAATTAAACGTCCTAGAAATCCTTTGCTTTTTGAGCAAGTATATGAGTTATGGTGTTACCTTGTCTCCTTGTGTGGACAAAACAATGGCTTTGTAGAAGTGATGCTGCTGCTTTGGTATCCTTGACAATGTTGCCGAATAAGGACATGCAATGATCAATATTAGTAAGAGCTTGCACCACGGTGCCATTATTCTCTTTTGAATACAAAATGAGATAATCCCAAGTTGTAGGCCAAGAGGATCGCCTCTTGCGCCACCAATGCTTCTACCTCCTCAACTAATTGGGGGAGTAGGATTTGTTTTGAGAGGGCAACGACCATGGTGCCTCGCTCGTTTTGAATTACAACCCTTTATCCTATTAGTATTTAAATTCTTGGAATTTGCATCGTCATAGTTAAATTTGAAAGTCCTTGAAAGCAGTCCAGATTTTGGGAGGGAGGTTTGTGTATGCTCATCATTCGGAGGTACTCCTTATGCATATCTGAGGCCTTACGAAAGACTTGTTGGGCTTGCTCTGATAGATTATGGATCTGTTTCTAGTTTTGTCTATACCATAGAGACCACGCCACCATGGCAAACTTGTTGAGATCAAGGGCTTGTTTAGAGTCCGTCACAACCTAGACTAGATCAATGAACTCGAAGAATCCCCTAGTAGGAAGTTTCTGAAATTGATCATCCATTCACCATACCTATTGTGCATACGTGCAGCTCCACAGTACATGAATAGTATTTTCGTCTACAACATGGCACTCCTTGCACAAACTAGCTTGGAGAACATGTCGGTGAATCGGGTTTACCCGTGTTCGTAATGCATTGTGGCAGACTCTCAACAAGAAAACCTTAACCTTGTTCTAGACTATCATGCCTCATAGTCAGCGTCATAGGCTCTTTAATGGAGCATGGGTAAAGCTGCTAGTGTCCAAGCGACTCACCCTTGATTTGAGGAGTTGACAAGCACTTCAAACAAAATAAATCCAAAATGGGGTACCTCTCCATATCAGCTTATCATTGGTAGTGTTCAAGCTTAGCGGAATACTTTAAATGATCAATGAGAGTTGACACAATGGATTTCTGAGCAATGTGTTTGCGTGGGGAGATGATAGTAATGCGGTGCTTTGTTGGGAGCCAATGGGACTTCCAAATGGGGACTTTTCTACCATCGCCAATGCGCCAAATGGACCCCTTACAAATCATGTCTCTAGCTTTCAAAATACTCCTCCATGCATATGATCCCTTGATATTCAAGAGGGCATCCAAAATTGTCCTATAGGGGAAGAATTTAGCTTTAAAACATGATAAAACAATGAGGTATCATTGTGGAGGAGAAGCCACACCTGTTTGGCCAATAAGGCGTCATTAGATTTTTACATCTCCCTAAAGCCAAGACCTCCTTGTCTCTTTGAAGCACAAAGTTTCTCCCATCACACCCAATGAATCTTCCGATTGTTCCTTCCATTTCCCCACCAGAATTTGCAGACCATTGCCTCAGCTCCAAACATAAACTATTTGGAAGCTTGAAACAACCCATAGTATAAGTGGTGACAATATAGGCAACTTCCTTAATGAATACCTCCTTTCCACCCTGGGATAAATTTTTTCCTTTTCCACCTTTGTAGCCTCTTCCATAACTTTTGCTTAATTTGTGAGATACATGCCTTCTTTAATTGCCCTATGAAGGATGGCACCTCCAATATATTCTTGATTTCCTCTTTGATTGTCGCACTTTTGGATCTTCCAACATTCGGTGACATTATCCCTACAAAACCGTAAACTATCATTTGCAAAAAACATGTGAGTGATACGGAGGCTTCTCCGCCAAAGCGATACCCTTCAAATGCCTCCATCCAACCTCGCTTGAGAAATGAGAGAATGCAATCCTTCAACATAAATGAGAAAAAGGTAAGGGGATAAAGGATCCCCTTGCCTTAGACCCCGAGTTGGTTTGATGAAGCCCTTTGGTCCCCTATTCGCAAGTACGGAATATGATACAAATGCATTCATCATTAGAGAGATCCAACGGTGATGAAACCCCATTTTTCCATCATCTTTACTAAGAAAATCCATTCAACCCGATCATAAGCCTTGCTCATGTCAAGTTTTAGGGCCATGGAACCTACCTTTAACAACTATTTGGTCTTCATATGGTGTAATGTCTCAAAAGCAACCAGAAGATTATCATAAATTAAGCACCCCAGGACGAAGGCACTTTAAGACTCAGATATAATATTAGGTAGGATTTTCTTTAGTTTGTTTGTGAGATCCTTGGAGATGAGTTTGTAAACCACATTGTAGAGACTAAGGGGTCGGAATCCCCTACCTTTTCCAGGTTAGGGATTTTTGGGATTAAAGTGATATAGGTGTGTTTTATTTGGTTCAAAATACGACCAAAATTTAGCAAGATAGCAAAGCTTTAGTAATATCATCACCAATAACAAACCAATAATTCTGATAAAGCAAGAGGAGCATACCATCAGGTCCTGGTGCTTTAAAAGCGGTCATTTGGTGAAGAGCTTGACGTACTTTGATGGCTGTAAACTATTGAAAGAGCTTGGTGTTCATGGACTGTGTGACTTGAGGGTGTACCCCTTGAAGAACCGGATCAAAATCACTAAGATGTGACGTTTTAAAAAGCTCCTAATAGTAATCAGTAAAAACAGTTGCAATCTCCTCCTCTTCAGTTTTTAGGACATTATTACGGTCCCATATGGATTGGATCCAATTACACCTGTAGTGTTGAGTGGCTTTGCTATGGAAAAAAATGAGAGTTGCAGTCACCCCCTCTGAGCCACTATATCCTTGACTGTTGTCTCCACATTTTTTATTCCTCATTCATTAAGTCTCGGGCCTCCTCTCGTAGTTGTCTCACATCTAGATTATCTATGCCCCTCATGGATGATTGTTCTACTTCCATTAGCTGATCTTTTTTAATCTGTAATTCTCGTCATACACTTCCGAAACAAGTGTAGCTCTAGTGATATAGTTTTTGACGACATTGTTTGAGCTTCTCAGCCACTTTATACATATTAGTTCCCCGCTCGAATGAGTATCCCATGCCGAGCTTACTTTGTCATTGCTTTCAGGGCCGGTCCAAACTTTTTTGTGGCCTCAAGCCAAATATTAAATTTAGGCCTTCTTTTTTTTTTTTTTTTAACCATTCAATGCTAAATTAAATTAATATTTATGAATTTTTTTATTGGAATTTTATTCAAAATTATTAATCACAATTAAAAAAAAAAAAAAAAGGTCCTATACCCATCAAATAGAATATTTGATTTTCTTCAAAGTCATCACAATAACTCACATGGCTTCCATGCTTCACCCATCAGACAAATAAATGCAAATGACTTAATCTAACTATTGGTTCATGATATAAAAAATAGAAAAGAAAAAAAAAATGAAATTGCACGTGGCTTGATGTTGGTCACAACCAACAATTAGATATTTTTATTTAGCACGACTCATGAAGAGCTCTTACCAAAAAGCTGGGAAGAAAATTGTGAAGAGAAAAAAGAAAAGAATTGAAATAGAAGTAGACTCATGGTACATTGAGGGAGTGATAGACGTGGAGTGAGAAAGAAATAGGGAGAGAGAGAAAAAAAGAAGAAAGAAAGAAAAAAAAAAAAGAAAAAAAAAAGCTTTTTTTTTTTAATATATATTACATATGGATCATCAAAAATTTGGAGGCCTTTTCAATTTGGAAGTCTAAAGCCATTGCTTAAATGGCGTATAGGCTGGGCTGGCCATGATTGCTTTATGGATCGGTTAACCACATCTCTTTAAAACAGAAGGGCTTTCTTTGGGGAGTTTTCCGACTGGGCTCCAAGTGGACTTCTATAGGCTAATGGTCCGACCAAGCTCTATGAAAATGTCTGATTGAAGTCATGAGGAACCATTGCAACAATGAAATTAGTAATATATTAGTACAAGGGTTTTAAATGATATGAATGTTATGAATTTTTATTAATTATCAATTTACATGGGTAGTACAAGTATTGTAATTAGTTTAGAATTTAGTCTACTATACTCTAAGGCCATCTCCAGCAGTCCTTTATCTTTATCTCTATCTTTATCTCTAAAATTACACTTTCTAACAACTCTCTATTTTTTTTTTAAACAACCACTCCAGCAGTACTCTTTATCTTTATCTCTATTCTATTAAAAATTACTTTTTTATCATTACTTCCCACCAAAAATAACCAACTCCCACCCAAATCAATTTCTTCACAGCAACCAAACAAAGCAACCAAACTAACAGAAATTTCAGCAACCCAAAAATTCCAGCAACCCAAAAAAATTCCAAAATTCCAGCAACCCAAAATTCCAGCAACCCAACCCAAATTCCAGCAACCCAACAACCACCCCAGGCCGAGATCGGCACTCTGTCAGGCAATTCCAAACCCAGAAACTCTGTTCAACATTCAGAAAACCCAGCAACCCAACTCCCACTGTGACTTGCCGTTCATCACCGCAGCGCCAACAATTCACGAAAACAGTGAACACAGCCGACAAACCACCGTTCACAAATCACGCCGGAATAACACCATAACCCCACCATGGCAACACCAAAACCCACCTCTACCAAATTCCACCGCCACTCACAGCCTTGAACCAAAAAAAATCAAGAAATCACACCAATTTCAAGCACAAACCCAACAACAAATCCCAAATCGCACAACAACCCACCGCCTATGGTGACCCAACGAAGCCCCCAACGCCGCCGCGATCTGATTCTCAAAGGGAACAATCTCCAGACCGGCAGGGATCGGGGACGGCGAGCCCAGGCCGTGGCGTGGGTCTCTCTCGTCCAGGCCGAGATCGGCACGGGTGACCTCCAGACCGTTGGGATCGGGGACGGCAAGCCCAGGCCGTGGCGTGGGTCTCTCTCGTCCAGGCCGAGATCGTGGGGTGGGTCTCTCTCGTCCAGGCCGAATCAACCACCACCACCACCGAATCAACCGAATCAACCACCACCACCGAATCGCCGGCAAGCCCAAGCCACCACCGTGCTTCAACAGAAAACCCAAAAGGCTGAAAGAGCAAAGAGAGAAGAGAGAGCAGAGAGAAGAGAGAGCAAATGAGAAGAAGAGAGAGAAATTTTCGGAAGAAATGAGAGGAGAGAGAAAAAATCCGGAAGAAATATCAGTTTGTTTTGGTGGGGTCAGAGCTGATAAAAAATGGTTTTTTAATTTTTACAAAATGTACAGTAACCTTTCAAAAATGAAAGGGTACTGTTCACTTTGTAAAAAAATTTGAAGATGAAAAGCGATTTTGAACGACTGCTGGAGCCGTGATTTTTGTTTTGGTTTCTATTAATAGAGATGAAGAGCAGTTTTACACTGCTGCTGGAGATGGCCTAATAGATTCATTGTAACAAACTATTCATACTCTAAAAGATTCATTGTAACAACCTATTCGTAAATAGAAAATGACGTAGTTATGTAAGAACTTTCTGCTATGGACATAAACTATTAGATTGAACCACGTTAATTAGTTCAATTGTGCTTTTGCTCACTATTTCTCTATCTTTGCTATCTCACTCTCAATCCTAATATAAATTCGAAGAGTATAATGAATTGTTAAAAGCACCATTCAATCTTCATTTTATTTGAAATACGTACTCCGACATTTGATTCCCCTGGATTTTTATAAAATTTTCGTACCCTTTTTCTTTTATGCTTTAATCTTATTCTTCTGTTAAATTCAGTAATGGGGAAATCATATCTCGCTTAATTTGCTCAAGTACTAATTGTAGAGTGTATCTTTTGACTCTTCTCCATCTGTCCTTACAATTGGACGGACACCATGCTAGGGAGATTTTTAATAGTTTTTTATTTTTTAGCTGAGTGAAGAAGGAGATTTTTAATTGTTGTTGTTCATAAGGTTCCTGACTGATTGCAAGGGTACTAAAGGTTCTTGATACTCCCTTTCTGCAGTCTTTTTGAGAAATTTTAGTGTTGAAGCATTCAAAGTCTTTCTTGGGGAGTTTGTTTGCTGAGAGAAACATTCGGGTCTTTTAAAAATGCATAAAGTTGGGGTGTCCCTACACTGTTTGCTTGCCTCAAACTCTTGCTTCTGCCTCAAAACATGCAGATGAAAGCAAGGTTTTAACGGACGGACTCTCTGGAAATTACTTGGCAACAAGTTCTAACTTCTAACAAGTGACAACCCTTGCATATGACCAAAATGGCCTTGGGACAATGACCATGATACCTACCACATTTCCGTAAACTATGTCATACACTTTACATATGCCAACTGCTTATGTCAACATTTTTTCCCTCCCATAAATTTTTATAAGAGAATCAAGCTACTTTTTTTATTTTTATTATTATTATTATCAAAACTTCTATTTATAATGGATTTGTTGTGTTAAGACCCCGAAGAGTTTTTTTCCTGATTGGTTTCTCTACGTGAACAAATAACTGTCTTCTTTAAATTCCACACGTAGGTTATTTGTGTTTACTTTGAATTTAATTGCATAATTGATTAAGTAATTCAATTTTGGGGATAAAATCAATTAAACCGGGTCTAAATTTCTCAACACTAAATACAAAGATGATCCATTCCTTATTAGGGTAAATTCATAGCTTGCTGTACCAATCCCTTGAACTTGACCGCCTGTCACCTTCAATTCTACCAGGACCGTTGGAGTGTTGCAGTCAGTATACAGTTTAGACTTTGTGTCTCTCCCGCCTATTCTCTCCCCTAGCTAGCCCTTGCTTCAAGTTGTGGGAAAGCCAATCAGAAAACTTCATGAGACAAAATGATATGGAAATCGACTTGACTATCTTTTAAGTATCTAACAACCTCATTAAAAAAAAAAGTATCTAACAACCATTTGGTAAGCCATCTCTAGAAGACTAGAACCTTACATTTCCTTATCCAACACTCTTTCTTTCTTATATATATAAACAGAGCCATTGCTCATCCCACTTGGCTACTGAAAAATGCACGTATTGAATTTAACAATGAGATTTGTCATCTCAGCTTTCTTCTTCCTTGTGTTGCTTACTTATGCAGGTATAGCTTATAGTTCTTTAAATTCTGATTAAATTAACTTGCTTCTTCTCTTTCTCAATTCTCTTCATTCTGTTTTGTAATTGTAGCTGCATATGATCCCTTGGATCCAAATGGAAACGTTACAATTAAATGGGATATCATGTCTTGGACCGCAGATGGCTATGTGGTGAGTAAAATCTTCACAAATTAGTAGTCATGGAACAAAATATATATGGGAATGTTATTGAATTAAGAATATAATTACATGAAAATGACTATGCTACTTTTCCAATATTTGCTAGGCGGTTGTAACAATGAACAATTTCCAAATGTACCGCCACATCATGAGTCCAGGTTGGACCTTAGGATGGACATGGGCTAAGAAGGAAGTGATATGGTCCATAGTGGGATCTCAAGCCACTGAACAAGGAGACTGTTCCAAGTTCAAAGGCAACGTACCTCATTGTTGCAAGAGAAATCCCACAGTTGTAGATCTGCTCCCTGGTGTCCCTTATAACCAGCAATTCACAAATTGCTGCAAAGGTGGTGTTGTGGCAGCATGGGGTCAAGATCCAGCATCTGCTGTCTCAGCTTTCCAGTTGAGTGTGGGGCTAGCGGGTACTTCCAACAAGACAGTGAAACTTCCCAAGAACTTCACTTTGTTAGGTCCAGGGCCAGGGTACACCTGTGGCCCTGCTAAGGTTGTGCCTTCCACCGCTTTTCTCACACCTGACCGCCGTCGTAAGACTCAAGCACTAAGTAAGTAGCATTGTCTCTCATAAATTACCAATTGTCCTAAAAGTGATGCAGACTCCTCCTAATAAGTGGAGCCCAACAAGTGGGATTTTTAACATTTTAAATAGGAGATAACATGGAGACAGGATTCAAACTTAGAAACATCTGCTATGATACCATGATATATTACCAATTGTCCTAAAAGCTTAAGATGTTAGGAAAACGTAAATTTAATCATTTAACCATTATTCTAACCATCTCTTCACATATATTTAACCATTATACTAACAATCTCTTCACATATATTGAAGTCTGTCTACTTTTCTCTCATGGAATTTTGATTCAGATATTTTAACATTTTGATTCATATTCTGAGCCTAGTAATTTTTGTGTCCTAAATTTGCAGCTATGATCTGTAATACAATGGCTAACTTTTTCCTCTCATGCAGTGACATGGAACGTGACCTGCACTTATTCCCAGTTTCTTGCCAGGAAAAACCCAAATTGTTGTGTTTCTTTCTCATCCTTCTACAATGACACAATCACTTCTTGCCCCTCATGTACTTGTGGTTGCCAGAACAAGAACAACTGCGTCAAGTAAGTTTCACATTTTTTATATCTTCAATACACATCTATCAAGTTGAAAGGATACCTAAAATCACATGATGAATGTTTGATTTTTTACAGGAGCAAGTCCAAAATTCTTCAGATGAAGGGAATAAACACTCCGAGGAAAGACAACACCCCACTGTTGCAGTGCACACACCACATGTGCCCTGTCCGGGTGCACTGGCATTTAAAGCAAAACTATAAAGACTATTGGCGTGTGAAGATTGCCATTACAAACTTCAACTATAAGATGAACTACACACTTTGGAGTCTCGTAGTTCAGCATCCAAATCTTAACAATGTGACACAAGTATTCAGCTTTGATTACAAGCCTCTTCTTCCCTACGAGTCTATAAGTAAGTGACAATAAATTTCCATTTTTTTTAGCACTATTACAGGACTGATCAATGCCTGTTCAATTTTAAAAAATGGCTTACTTTATATGCAGATGACACAGGCATGTTCTATGGCATGAAATACTATAATGACTTACTTATGGAAGCTGGGCCATTTGGTAATGTTCAGTCAGAGGTGCTTCTTCAAAAGGACAAGAACACTTTCACCTTTAAGCAGGGTTGGGCATTTCCTCGCAAAGTTTACTTCAATGGTGATGAGTGCATGCTGCCTCCACCTGATACATACCCATTTCTGCCTAACTCTGCCCATAAAAACCTACTTGCCTTATCAACATTAATTTCTTCATTGATTTTTCTGTTGATATCTATCTGGTGATGGGTTGCTTGGACTTTAGAAATGTAATCGAAAATTTTGAAGCTTAAGTTACTTTGACACTGATAAAAGATACCACATGTATAACAATTCAATATTCTTTTTTCTGAAAGAACCAAACTTGACTTATGGAGATGAAACTGTATTCTACAATATATGAGCTTGTGAATAGAGAATCAAATTTGACTCAAGCATGAAATATATTTGTATTTTGATTCCTGATACTGCATTGTGGTTTTAAATCTTCATCTATGTTTCTTTTTGCAATATAGGCAGGTACATATTAAAAAAGAAAAATGCTCCTTGTAGATTCAAGTAGCTTATAAATAAGATGTTTGATTCACATGCAAAATCTCCATTTGATTCGTCAAGTGATGTAAATTAATTGAATCAACAAGCGCATGTGGTAAATGAAAGCACAAATAAGAACAAAAACAATAGTGTGATCAAAACCAGAAAGTAGCTCCATGTCCTTGTTTCTTGGGGTAACCATGTCTTTGTTAATGGTTCCTGTTATTACAATCACAATTACAATATGGTTGTGGATATCATACAAACAAGAAGATTTGGTAACTGAGCATACATACAACAGCTAGAAGCAACAAAAAGTTAGTGAATTCACCCACCCACATGGAGTACAAAAGAATATTATGGTAACAGATCATAGTGCACATGAACTCACATTTAACTACTGCTGGAAGTAATTGCCCAAATGCATGAAATCTTCAGTTGGCTTGCCTGAGTATTGGAGTCAATTTGATCTTGCTGAAATGTTTTTATATCACTTTTAAGCATACCAGAGATTAGAAGCATTAGGCATATTCATACATGACTGTCAAGGCTGACAAGAGAGTCATGACTAGAGTAAGCAAGGAGATGTGTTGCCGGGAACTAGAATTTGGCAACCATGGATAGGCATCAGGAGGTGGCATGACGCAGTTATCACCATTGAAATAAACCCTTCGAGGGAAAGCCCAACCCTTGTCAAAAGTGAAAGCATCCTTCTGAAAAAGTACCTCAGACTGAACATTACCAAGAGGACCAGCTTGCATGAGAAAATCATTGTAAAACTTAACTCCCCATAGCATTGCAGTATCATCTGTTGGAAAGCAGAACACATTAAATACCCTTTGTCAACTTCCAATTTGTATTAAAAATAAAAGGTAAAACATGCAATTGTTTTAGGAAAAATGATGACAACCAGTCATTCACTTTATGCGTGACAGCAGAAACTGCATGTTAGGATTTCACTTACTTATTTTCCCATAAGGAGTCAATGACTTGTAATTAAAGCTGAAAATTTGGGTCAAATTGCTAAAGTTGGGGTGTTGAACAACTAGGTTCCAATCTGAATAGTTCATCCTGTAATTGAAGTTTGTAACTGTGATCTTCACACGCCAGTATTCCTTATAGTTAAGCTTAACATGCCAGTGGACTCGGATTGGGCACATATGACTTGTGCATTGAACCAGAGGCGTATAGCTGTTCTTGCCAAAACCTGAAACAACTGAGGCTAGATATGGCGAATCTTCCCTATAAAGTGCACAGAAAAATATCATTTGGGAAGAAGTTAGAAGAAAAAGTTAAGTTGTTCTGACTAATGGTATGTTTGGAACATAAGGAGATGCAGGAAGAGGAGAGGGGAGTAGAGGGGAAGGTAGCCGCATGAACATCTAGTACATTCCAGTCACCTTCCCCCTCTCCTCTCCTCCCACCACCCTCCATCCAAACATAGGGTATGAGAACTTACTCAACACAGCTCCCTGGCTGGGTCATGTTGCTTTGGCAACCACATGCACATGTTGGGCACCTTACTATTGTGTCATTGTAGAAGGCTGAGAGTGAGACACAGCATGTAGGAGTTTTTTGAGCTAGAAATTGTGAATATGTGCATGTAAGGTTCCATGTCACTGCCATAAAAGAGAGATACTTAGATTTTTATATTAGAGATGACAATGATCTTAATTCATAATCTCATCTTCTCAAATGTAATCATGGAAACAGTCACAGTCTACTATTTTAATATTGATATAGCTAAATAAGGGTGCAGAAAGCATTTAAAGACAATTTTCCCCACTAATAACAAGATTACCATATTCCATGACCGTTGGAACATATTTGCGTAGAAAGAAACTAAGTGAAATACTACACAAGAAATTTGTGTCTGTCATCTGCTGTAAAATGACATTATCACAGTGCAGGTGTGATCCTTAAAGCTGAAAAGGAACATATACTGATGTAATATTCATTAACTTACTCAAAGCTTGTGTAACTCTCCTTCTATCTGCTGTAATAAATCTACTGGGTTTAACAACTTTTGCAGGCCCACATGTATAACCAGGTCCTGGCGCCTTCAGAGTGAAGTTTTTAGGCACTCTGACTGTTTTGTTGGAGGTTCCAGCCGAACCAACACTGATCAGAAATGAACCTGCCGCATTAGCTGGATCTTGACCCCATGAGCTGAGTACACCTCCTTTGCAACAATTTGCAGTCTGCTGGTTGTAAGGTGTTCCCGGCAATAGATCCACAACCGTTGGTTTTTTTTTACAGCAATGCGGGATATTACCTTTAAATCGAGAACAATCCCCTTGCTCTGTGGCTTGGCCACCCGTCATACTCCATATAATCTCCTTCTTTGCCCACGTCCACCCCAGTGACCACCCCGGTGTTTGAATGTGACGATATTGCTGGAAGTTGTATATTGTAACTGTTGCCTGTCCATTCAACATAGATGCTGATTAGATAACAGAAATGATATTCAATCATTTGATTATGCTTCTGCTAGCAAACAAAAGAGATGATTCTAATATGCTGAACAGAGAAATACTTCACATGACTGTAGATAATGAAGGCTGTTTCCTTAATCATTTTTACGGGAATAAAGCACTAAAATGCATCCTCTTAAATAAGAATTTTACCCAAGTTGAGTTGAAGGGAAAAGTCATATTCTGAAAATGTAAAACAGTTGATTTTGAAAATGTAAAAGTACTCTAATCAAGATGCACATTAGAAACATGGACAGAAAATAACTCCATTGCTTTAAAAAAAGAAGAAGATTGGATGCTTCAAGTACTGAACAAGCAGCTCAAAGTGCAAGATTTGAAATTCAGAACCTTGTTGAGTTTGCAATCATAATATAATGCCTAGTTCTTCGATCTCTCTTAGCTAGCTACAAACATATTCCATGCAACAAAATAACCTAAGTTCTTGAGCAAGCAATGAAATATGAGGTAGAGATTCTCTGCTATTAGGTCCCAGTTTCCTTTAGAACCTATATAATATCAATAAACTGATACTCACAACATAGCCATCAGGAGTCCAGCTTATTATATCCCATTTGATTGTGATATTTCCATTTGGGTCGAGTGGATCATAGGCATCTGAAACAGAAACAACCAGCCAAAACAGAGCATCATTTTCAACTCTTTGTAAAATGAGAATTACATATAGAAAAGTATAACAGAAATTAAGAAACAGAGAGAATTTCTAAGCCTGTTCAAGTAGTAATAAAGCCTAAGAATTTAAACAGTAACCAGTTTGGCCAAATTAATAAGTTATATGGCAAGATGATAAGATTTGTATTTACACTGTCACAAAATTAATTTTCTATTGGGATGTAATTGATGTCCTCTATTAATGTTACAGGACTACTCAGTACCCATATCCTGATCATTCCTAGTCCCAATAGCAAAGAAGACTTCAATAACTCAAGTTAGTGTTTGCCTTGTATGAATTAATTGCCATCATTACAAATATAGGTCTTTTCCATGATCCAAACCATTTTCCATAGACCCACCCAACCATAACACTATAATTGAAAAACATGTAAGAAAATTATGTCCGCAAAAAATAAAAATAAAAACAGCTATTTTGGAAATCTTGAAAAGATATAATTTGGCATTTACCAATAAGCCATCAAGATCTTCGGAATATATATATTCTAGGAGTTTCTCAAACACTTTTTTTTTTTTTTTCCAAATAAGAAAACTGAAAAGCTAAACCTTTCTCAAACATCATAATTGAATTCGATAAAGCTTTATTTTCCATAACCGATTATGGAAAGTACTGAAAAAATCAAGAACTAAAATTCATGTCATGTTTCATCATCAACCTCAAAACTTTTGAAGGAGAGCAAACGCTGATGCATGCTTGAACTTTTAAAGTAAAACCCATTTTCTTATTAAAGTCAAAACACAAAGCTTGCCAAATTCCATAAATGTTACTCCAGTCCAGTCAATCAACCACACCCCAAGAATGAAATTCGTTAAAAATAAGACCACTGCTTAGTCTGCTTTTGTGACAGAACAAAGATTAAGAAAAACAAAATCCATTAAAGAAAACAAGAAGCATGTAAAGATTCTATATTTGGAAAGATTGGAGGAAAAAGAAAAGTATTGGTGCTAGCCAACTGCCAACCTGTTGAAGTGAAGGTATTGCATGCAAGCAAAAACAGAAGCAAAATGGTGAATTTGGAGACAATTCCCATCATGGGTGAGGAGCCAAATCCCTTTTTCTTTGGTGAAGATTTTAATCTGGTTTACAAAGAACGATGAATGACTTCTCGGTTGGCCCAAGACTCAAAAACAGAGAGAAGACTGAACTGTGGAGAAAGAGACAGATAGAGGAAGAGAAAAAGAAAGACCGCGTGAGTAGCTGGCTTTTCCTCACTTTGGCAAGTCAGTTTAAGAAAATTCAGTCTTGACTTTGCCCACTGAAAATTTGTTTTAACATCATATTTGAAAAAAAAAAAAAAAAAGTAGTTGCTTCCACGTAAATATGTTTTAGTTATTTAGCAAAAAAAGTAAATATGTTTTAGTTAAATTATATATTTGGTTAACCATCTTTAAAGATTGTTTCAAAATCTTCTTTTTT
The DNA here is from genome assembly GCA_907173295.1 of Fagus sylvatica. Classification (NCBI taxonomy): domain Eukaryota; kingdom Viridiplantae; phylum Streptophyta; class Magnoliopsida; order Fagales; family Fagaceae; genus Fagus; species Fagus sylvatica. The sequence continues at coordinate 25,869,341 of OU015768.1, forward strand.
AGATGTTTTGTTGTAATTTTTATATTTTCAAAATTGTTTGAAAAATACTACATGACAAATGGAATTCATGCCATCTCTTAAACTTTATATCAACAAAGTGATCTCAAGTTTAGTTGGTAACGTCAAATTTTTTATAAATTAATAATACTAAGGATCTTTTTTTAAATAATTTATGGTATAAAAATGATTTCAAATAAAGGTGAAAATAATGAGAATCAAATATGCAATATAACCAAATGTTTTGGTTTTATATTTTGATATATTCTTTAATCTAGGAATAAGGTGTTTTTTGTGTTTACTCAGCTTTTTCTTTTATCTGAAAAGAATGTTTACCCAAAATTTTAATATTGTAATTGGTTGAAATTGAATAATTGGTTTCAAGACCATGGTTTGGTAACCGAATTAAGGTTACCCTGTTTTTTTTCTCTGTTTTTCCAAAGGTCACATGGTTTGGTGTATTCTAGAATACCACGGAAGTGAAATCTAATAGTAAAATCTTGTCAATAATTTGAAACTTGTCTGGAGCTTGCCGAAAATAATTTGTTTTGCATCTTGTCAAGAATCTAGTAATGAAATCTTATTAATAATTTGAAACTTGCCGAAAGTAATTTTCATTATATCTTATTTTGTCATTCACACTTGTCGAAAGTAATTTGCTTTATACCTTATCTTGTCATTCTAAAAATTATTTGAAACTTGTGGAGCTTATCTTAAAACTTGTCTAGAATTTGCCGAAAGTAATTTGCTTTGCTGAAATCTTGTCACAATTTGAAGCTTGAAGTCTTGCTTATTTAGTTGTATTAGTAATCATATGGGTCTTGGGAATCTTGAAAATAATTTGAATTCTGTGAGGCTTCTACTTCTTGGTCATCATCGGAATCATCAAAAATTTGAGAAAGGGCATCTTGGAGTTGCTTTTTTAGTTCTTTTTTGGATTTTTCTTGCTTGTATTTGTGTGGGCTGTGGATTTTTTGAAGTACAAATGGGGATCTAGTTTGTGAGTCTATCAAATTACAAACTATGATCATTTTTGGGTAATCACTAGTATCAACAATATATTTTTCCCACCAACGGACATAAATTTGTCTGACAATGAACCTATGTGAAGGGGTAGAGAAAGCAAAATCCCATATATATATATATATATATTTTAAGGACAGAGTTTGGCTACAAACTAGTTTATAACCAACTTGCTACAACCCACTACATGGCAACTAATAAGATCATCCACGTATACTTTAATCACATGACCTATTTAATGAGTCATGTGACTTCTTTAAATAATACATATGGATGGTCTTATAAGCTGTCACGTAGTGGGTTGTAGCAAACTGGCTATAAACCGGTTTGTGGCCAAACCTTTTCCTATTTTTAATTAACATTATTCAATATTTTATTACATAACATATGATATTAGCACTAATTTGATTCATTAGATCCTTATAAAAAGGGAGTAGAAAGGGAGTAGAACTTGCAAACCGTTTTAGGTTTGACCCGTATGAGTACGTGTCAAAAACTTATTGAATTAAAACGGATTGATATTTATAAATCCCAGATCCAGTGTTTGATGGGTCCGGTCAACCTAGTATGACCCTTATTTTTTTCAAATGTAAAAACAAAAACAAAAATTAATATACTTTCTAACCCCATTTTCAATATTTCTTTCAATACAAATAAAACAACAAAGAAAACACTAAAAAATAAAAAAGTTAAGTAATACTTAAATTTATAATTTGATAATTAATTCTAATAGTCTATTAGTTTAATAATTCCACACATACACAAAAAAACGTGTATTATATATGTTACATATGAAAATAAAGTTAAATCACCAATAAAAATAAACCTTTGCTTATTTGGCTTTTTACTGATTGCTTTTTATTGAAAATATTGTAGAAAAAAAGCTAACTAAGAAATAAAATAAGTCTAGCAGATTCAAGTTCAATTTTGCTTAGTCTAGCGGGCTTATTTCTCTTTTCTTCTTCTTACTTTTTCTTCTTCCCTTTTATTTTTCTTTGCACAACTAGTGTCGCTCTTGCTAAGATTTGCAAGGCTAAATAGTCTTAACTAATTAGAGAGACCTTTATTTTGGACCAAAATGAGCTTAGGTTACTAAGGCTCATGAAAAAAATGGTACTTTAGGTTACTGTGTCGTCAAGGTATCCTAACTACCCAGAATTATTTTACATCTACTAATATGATTCCCTTTTTCCCAACCTTGATTCCCCATTTTGTTTTTTTATTTCCATTTCTTTTTTTCTTTTCTTTTTTCCTTTTGCCTTACCCTTGTTTAAAACGGATGTCCCATCATTTTCCATTTGTAAGATACAAGTTTTTGCCTTACCCTTGTTTAAATAATCTTTCATAAAGCGTAATGCTATAGCCCATAGGAACTATAAATTGTCACAAGTTTTTCACAACAATTGGGTTAACATGTTTTTATTAGTTCTTATATGAATTCATCGTTGATATCACTTTATTATCTACCATTTATAACTTGTCACCTTAACACACAGTGCAAAAATATTTTTGTGTGTCCATAGCAATACTTCTTCCTCAAAAAAATGGTGGAATGGAACTAACTCTTTTTTGTTTATCTCTCTTGCTGCATGTTTGGCAAGTGCACTTATAAAATATAAAGAATTCCACTTCACCTAAATGACCTATTATTATTTTTACACAATTTCGTTATATTAATTCACATCTAGATCTTTGATATCACTTTATTATCCACTGCTATCAACCTAAGAGTTACAAGTAGTTAAAACATTATGATTATTTGTGTGTGGTAGTTTTACTACTTCCTAAAAAAAATGGTGGAATGGAACTCTCTGTTTACCTATTGCGGCGTGTTTGTTAAGGCACTTATAACAATAAAGAATTCCACGCCGCCTAAAATGACCTATTATTATATTATTATTTTTTTCACAATTTCGCTTTCGCAAGAGGCCGCGTTGCTCACTCCTTCCACCCAACAATACAGAAATAAAATAAATAAAAGAAAAAAAGAAGTAAAATTGTCAGCGAATCATTTTGGCTCCAAGTAACCCTGATTTGGTTTGAAGAGAAATGCATTCTATTTCTTAATAACATTTAAGATTTGGTTTCTTCAGTGTCTATTTGTTTGATCCTAACCAAACTCCATGGCTCGAGCCAACTCCATTGGTCAATCTGAGATTAACTGGGACAAGTACGTTTCTCTCTCTCTCTCTCTCTCTCTCTCTCTCTCTCTCTCTCTCTTTTATATATTCATTCATTTCTCCTTCTTTAATTGAATTATTCGTTTCTTTTTAACATTTTCTATATCAAAGAAAGATTGAATTCTGTAGTTTCTTGTTGATTTGGCTTAGTGTTTAAGGGCTGTGTAGATTGATATTTGAAGGATTTAACTGATGAGGAATTGGTACCAAGATATTTATTTATTTATGAGCAAAAACATAATCTCAAATGAATAGTTTTGCAAAAAATTGACCATTTTTGGAACTCAAATTTGCAGGCTTGACAAAACAAAGTTTTATGTTGTTGGAGCTGGGCTGTTTACAGGAGTAACCGTGGCACTCTACCCAGTCTCTGTTGTAAAGACGAGGCTGCAGGTTGCGTCAAAGGACGTTGCTGAGAGAAATGCATTTTCTGTTATCAAAGGCATACTAAGAACAGATGGGATTCCTGGTTTATACAGAGGCTTTGGTACTGTAATAACTGGTGCAATTCCTGCTAGGATCATTTTTCTTACTGCTTTAGAGACCACCAAAGTGGCTGCCTTTAAGACAGTTGAACCATTTCAATTTTCTGAGCCTACTGAGGCAGCCATAGCAAATGGAATGGCTGGGATGATAGCATCACTTTTTTCTCAGGCTGTTTTTGTTCCAATTGATGTGGTATGTAGATATTTTTGGATAAGCATTTTTTGCTCTTTATATGCAGAATTGTTATAATTTTATTTGAGGGTTGGCATATTATCATATGATATTTGGTTTATAACATTGCTGAGATTTTCTTTCAAATTCCAATTTGAGTTTAGCCTAAAAACAGCAAAAAAAGAAGACTTATTTCTTTGGTGCTAATTTCCTCATTGTTCAACTCTTCAGGTAAGCCAAAAGTTGATGGTGCAAGGATACTCGGGCCATGCAAAGTACAATGGGGGTTTGGATGTTGCTCGTAAGGTTTTTAAATCTGATGGCATTCGGGGATTCTATAGAGGTTTTGGTCTATCTGTTATGACTTATTCCCCATCTAGTGCTGTATGGTGGGCAAGTTATGGTTCAAGCCAACGCTTCATCTGGAGGTAAGACATGGTATTGTTTTTTTAGTAATGTTGATCTGTTGAAAAAGCTTGTTTACCTTAAGAGTCAGTCCAGTAATAGATTTTTTTCTATCATATAAGTGGACATTGTATGTTGTGTACCTTTGGATTTTAGGTTGGACATATCTTAGAAATGATCCTCCATGACCAAGTCCCATGTCCTTCACAAGGGGAAAACCAACCTGGAGGTGCATTGCTCTAACTTGGACTCAGTGTGCTTGAAATTTATGTTTCTTACTGGAACAGGGTTATGATATTGGAAACAGTCAGAAATATGTGTAAATTCATATATAGATATATCAACTAGGAGGCTAGGAGGCTGAAAATGTTGTCTTATGAGGATGGTAGGTTCGTAAGGGATTTGCAAATTCCTTGAGCTTATGGATTTCCATAATAAATGGGGTAATGGACTTCATGTGCATCATTTATTTATTTTATATAAACTGGGTGTTGACCACTAATTGAGTAATTTATTTAATTTCTAATTAGTGCTTTCCATTTCGTATATTGGGCAGTCTCTTAGGCCATGGCACTGATCAAGAGGAAGCTGCTCCTAGCCTTTCAAAAATAATGTTAGTTCAAGCAACTGGAGGAATTATTGCAGGAGCAACAGCATCCTGCATCACAACCCCGTTGGACACCATTAAGACACGGTTACAGGTAGTTCACATCGAACTATCTTCTTCTATCTTCATCAGTTACATTAGAACCCGACTGTTGGATATGCTTTTAGCGTTTTTTTTTAATAAGTAAATAACATCATTAAATCAGTCCATCAAAGGGGGCACAAATCTAGTACACAGTATGTGTACAAGATGAGACCCAAACAATTATCATCTAAGGGGATTTTTTGGCATATCATAGAACTTGGCCAGCTGGGAAAATATAACTGGTTTTTATTGTTTTCAGTTTGGCAAAATTTTTGGTTTAGAATATTGGTTCAAAATTGGACCAGATATATTCTCATTAAATAAGTTTTTAAAAATGTGTTTTTACATGCGTCTTTCCACAAGAAATTAGTTTTAAAATTGTCATTTTCATGTACATATTCCTACCAAAATTGGTTCCAGCCTAAGTTTAGAAAAATCAGATATAAAATAAAACCAATTCAAATTTGAACTAGTTATATTATTGGCTCAGCTTATATCAAAACTGAACTTTGCTTGTCTGAACCCACCAGTTTAAGCTGAATGAATGCCTAAAGCTTATAGAAGAATTTATGTTTAAACCAGTTACAAACAAAGAAACCTTCCCTGGAAAAAGTAAAGAACAGCACCTGTGCATGCGCGCATACACTCACACAACTGAGGGACCTTTTAGTACTTCAGAACCGTGTTTCCGGCACTTTTAATGTGTGGAACATGTAGGTGAAGAGACCAAATCTTTACAAATAAAGCTAAAATGTGTACGAGAGTTATTTATAAAAATAAATAAATGTGAATAAGAGTTAGCAGCATAAATAAAGATGGATTTGAGAATGAGAAATACAAGTTTCACGGTGGACTTTTATGCTTATCTTCATTTGTCCAAGTTACGGCTTATTGTTTTGTTTTAATTAGTTGTTTCTGCACGATAATAGGTGATGCGACATGAAAAGAGAAACACCGCTAGACAAGTCATTAAACTGCTTATTGCTTTGTTTTAATTAGTTTTTTCTGCACAAAAATAGGTGATGGGACATGAAAATAGAAACACTGCTAGACAAGTCGTGAAAGGCTTGATTGTGGATGATGGCTGGAAAGGTTTATACAGAGGATTGGGTCCAAGATTTTTCAGCATGTCAGCGTGGGGAACCTCAATGATATTGGCTTATGAATATCTGAGTACGACTCTTCCCTCCGTTTTATTATGCTTATGCAGTATAGGAACATTGAGATAACAAAGTAAAAAGGCTAAAATACTGAATTTTCTTAATCCTTTTTCATTAAATTACTGGTTTTGGTGCTTAAACTCACATGGTAGACAATGAATTTCTTACTACATGCCTAATTGTTCTTTCTTCAGTCCAATAGCTCTTGAGCTACCATATACATGGAACCTTGGATCTAAATTCTGGGGGCTGATTGTGTTGAAGCTTCTGTGGCCATGTGCTATTTTTTTTTTTTTTTTTCCCCACTGAATTGCTGGACTGTTAGTATTTATCTTGGATGCTATTTTTAAAATAGTTTTTATTTAAAAAAAAAAAACTTCAAATTTTAGAAATCTCAATCATCTGTAATTACAACTTTTTGTTGAAGTTTATTATATTAGTACACAGTCGTGATATTAGAGGCATCTACTTTTAATGGTTGTACAAACCCATGGTTTTTTAACAATTGGTTACATGAGATGCACTAATTCTTTGAACAAGTTGGTTTATCAGATATAAAAAAATAGTTAGGTTTGCCAAAATGAAACTTATTGACAGAGTTATGGATTACTGAAACTGTATGGAGAACCTTCATCGTAGATTGCACAAGATTGCCATTGTTGATTGGGAAGAAATGAAAGAAAAACTTAAAGAGGAATATTTACCCAGTCCTTTCTAAAGAAATAGATATCCCACTCTCATCAAGATGATTTTCTAGATCAAAGAAATAGTTTGAGACAAGGGAACAAACTGTCAGTAGCACAATTTAAAGAAGACAAGATGAATGTTCACATAACTTCTAGTTCTTTATTTGAGTTTATCATGGAGCAAACTTTAGAAAATATACTAAAAGCTGTCTAGGACTTGTCAGCGATATTCGAGAAATTAAATGCTATAGCATACACCTGTGATGCCTCACTAGAATCCATGGAATCTTCCATCCAAAGGTTGCCCAATAACCTTGAAGGTTAAGCATCACACACAAGATACAATTATGTTAGAGTCATCAAAACTTTGTACTGAAATAGAAGCACACGTGCGAACAGATATTGATACAATGTTAGAGCAACAAGAACTCAAGAAGAGCATGCCCTTGTGATTCAGATGTTGCTGCTGCTTACATGCAAACCATTGAAGATGGTCCTCGGGGCGAAGAGCTTGAACTAGATAACAATCCCCAAGCTCCTGTTCTTCAACAACCGGAGTATTAAGCTATTGGAAAATCGCCTTCGGTTAACGCAGCCCCTAATACCGGCAGTAGCTCTGCCTCACGGGCTCAGAGCCTAAATAACGAGATAGAATGCTTGAACCATGCACAGTAGACTTTATACAGCCTGTTGAAGAGTTAGGAGAGTTGCTTATCTTTGGGATAGAAGATTCATGCTACTTGATGAGAAATAAGTTCAAACAAGAGAGTAAAAAATTAGAGGGTACATATGTTATGGAAAGTGAGTTTGATACATTTATGCATGAAGTGACAAAGGTTGATGAAGTGGAAGAACTTGATACAATGGTACTTTTTGAGGATTAAGATAAGGTTGTAAAACATTTGCAATTATAATTCCACCAATTAATTTTATCATTCTAGATGAGTTTAATGTTGTTGTGGAAGACTTCTTTGTTCTTAGTGCTACCAAAAGTGTTTCAAGAGTTGATGTAAGTGTTACATGCAAGAATTATTATCCTTCTAGCACTTCAAATCTCGAGGGCTAATTTTCTCCAACAAGGAGAGAATGATGTGAGAAGCGTGAGACAATCTATTTTAATTTTGTTTTTTTTTTTGTTTAATTTATAAAGTCAATTGTATTTCTTTTTATTTATATTGTATTTTATTTTAACTTATCAAAAAAAAATATATTGGATTTTATTTTAGTTGTTATTAGTTTAGAGTCAATGATATTTTAGTAATTCAATAATTTAGCATTCTTAAGTTAATTAAAATTAGGGTTTAGTCCTAGTAGTTTATATAAACACACTATTGTACTTCAATGGAAACAATTAGACAGTTTGCTTGATTAATAAATTTTTCCTAATAATCTGGTTCTCATTCTAGCCAACCCTAGGTAGTAGTTTATATAAACACACTATTGTACTTCAATGGAAACACTTAGATAGTTTGCTTGATTAATAAATTTTTCCTAATAATCTGGTTCTCATTCTAGCCAACCCTAGGTGTTGATTCTAGATTTTGTTCTCTTGCTTGGTGCCAATTCAGAGTTAGTCTAGGTGCTGATTCTAATGTTATTTTCTTTTATGAAAAAAATAAAAAAATATTCCAAAGAGTTTGATTATTCCAAAAAATGACTGTGGCAAAATTGATGGAAAATAGTCTTTGAGATAATAAAACTTTTTTGTTAAGGCACTTGAGCTCCTACCTCTGTACACCCTCGATATGGAAATGCTCTTTCTCTCACATCTCATGGCTGAGGAACGCAAAAAACTTCCCATACCGTCATATGTGGTCTGTGGTGGAGGTCCCAGGGGGTGTTGGGACGGCAGTTCTTAGCTGTGGCATGTTAGAGGTTGCAGTTTTTTAGGTGTGCTCGCTTTTTAATCGATTTATTGGGAGGATACAATTCAATTTCCTAAATTCTTTTTCTTTGAATTGAAGTCGTTTGAGGTTATATGGGATGGAAGCAATTCTTGGTCTCCATCTTATTGATCGAGGAAAGAACCGTATGAGTAATATTGTATTGGGGAGTGAGGGATCAAAGTTATTTTGTTCGACCATGGTGGGAGTCAGTTCATTACCGATGGACCATAGTTTCTCCAAGACACTTTGAGAGGATGGGAAGGTTTTTGTGCTTCAGAAAAGCCGGAAGGATCATGGAAGATATAATTCTATGACTGAATATGGAGGATCTCATAGCAAAGGATATGTGGTAATCCCGACAGGACGTGACCTATGGGAGTGGCGCGATCTATATCTCAGGTGGTTTCAGAATTGCTTGGATTGGCGAATACACTGCGACCAACTACGGTACTGGATAAAGACAAAACTTGACAACCGGAGCTTCCTCGTCTTAAGTCCCGTTGGGAGAATGCGACTTTTAGGGATGCCATGATTCAAGGAAAATTTGACGGGGAGATAAGGGAATTGAATTGTGTCGGTTATTGGGAATCCAAAGCGAGATTCTAGTTGCTCAGATACTACCCACATGGAGATTGTCTTAAAGGTGGTATTAGCAATTGGGCTGAATGGAAGTTAGGAGGTTAATGGGCCGGGCTCTCCAAAGATAAAGATATTGTGGTTGGACATGGTGATTAGTCACGTGCTTATAAGAATCATGTGGTGCCAAAATTCTAGCCCAAGCCAAATCAAGCCCACATTATAGCCTCCACTTCGGGCATTATGGAGCAAGGTTTTGTTAATATGGGCCCACCTATTGTTAATAAGGCTCAGCAATCAACCTTGTTATAACCCACATATTGGGCTCGTTGACCTGGGAGCTAGTGTTGCAGAAGAGAAGGACCAGAAAGGGGATTTGGCCATCATTCCAGTGTGCGAGGAGCTAGGCGGTGGGTTTTCATCCTTTCCACCACATCGTTAGAGCTTGAGGCTCAGTCTCTGTCGATGGATGCAGAGGGCTGGATATTTCAACTAAGAGATGGAAGATCGGTGCATCATCCGGTTGAGATTGTGGGTAGTCCAAAGTTCAAATCGGGGATTTCTCTGCCTCTTTTCTAGATCGGAGAAGCCATTGGTCACCATGCAAGTAATTTTTCTCCTGTTATGGATGAGGGTGGCATGGTTCGACCTACCACAGCCATTAATGGTTCTAGTCTAGGGATTGGGGGTAACGAGGATACAGTGTCAGACACCTGGGATGAAGGAAATTTGGTAGATGATGGGCTCTTCTCTAAGATCTAGTAGTGCGAAGGAAATTTGGTAGATGATGGGCTCTTCTCTAAGATCTAGTAGTGCGACTTGGAGAACTTTTTTCAACCGCGAGTTGGGTTTGGACACTAAGTACCTTTGGAAGTGGAACCTCTAGTGATGGTTAGGGAATTTATTGAACAAGGGTGTCAGAAAGTGTCGAGGTGGGAGGTTCTCATAAATTAGCTTGGGTTCTTAAAAACTCACACCCTTTGGGAAAGTTTTGGGAGCATTTTATGAAGGTTTTAAGTATAAAGTGGAGGATTTGCTTCTAGAGATTGAGGCACAGCGTAATCAAAGGGTATGTGTCAATCTAGTGTCGAAAAGAGTGTCTTGCACAAGGATGAGAGGTAGTAGAGAGTTGAAGAACCTCTGCACATCTATTAATTATGAGGGAAGCTTTGCATCGAAAAGGAGTATTTCAAGGGAAATGGTCGTGACTTTTGCATCAATGAATTTGAAGATTTTCTCTTGGAATGTGAGAGGGCTGAATGATAGTGATAAAAGGGTACAAATTAGAAACCTAATCAATCTCTGGAAGGCTGATGTGATTTGTTTACAGAACAAAGATGAAAATCATGAGTAGAAGTCTTCTAAGGAGTCTGTGGGGGCACCAACATGTGGACTGAGTGTATCTAGGTTTTGTTGGTGCTTCTGGGGGCATTTTTTTGATTTGGGATAGGTGAGTTGTGGAAAAAGTTGAAGAAGCAGTGGATCAGTTTTCTGTTTCTTGTAAATTCAAAAAAGTGGAGGATCATTTTGTTTGGGTTTTTTCTGGCGTGTATGGGCCTAATAGATAGTGAGAGACAGTTCTTATGGGAGGAGTTGGCATTGGGATTTTTAATGTGGTTCAGTTTCCATCAGATTGATTGGGATCTGATTTGTTCATCTGCTGCCATGAATGATTTTTCTGAGTTTATTTCTTACTTTGGGTTTATGGATATCCTTTGTTAGGGGGTTGGTTTACATGGTCAAATAATCGCGAACACGCTTTGAGTTCTAGGATTGATTCGTTTTTTTTTTTTATTATTTCTTTTTTCGGCTGATTGGGATGACCATTTTCCTACCATTCAGCAAATAAGATTACCACGTGATCTATCAAATCACTTTCCGATTCTTTTGGATTGTGGGGCATTTTAGCAAGATAGTATACTGTTCAGATTTGAGAATATGTGGTTGAAAGCAGAAGGTTTTGTTGATAAGATTAAAAATTGGTGGGATTCGTATCAAATTCAAGGGACTCCAAGCTACATTTTAGCTTTCAAGTTGAAAGCACTGAAAGAAGATTTAAAGAAATGGAATGTGGACCTCAAGAAGAGAAATCCATTTGGAATCCCTTTTGAAAAAAGGTGGAAAGGAGACTTGCAGGTTGGAAATGTCTCTACCTCTCAAAGGGTGGACGAGTTACATTGATCAAGAGCACTCTTTCTAATCTACCAATCTATTTCCTTTCTTTCTTTTCCTGGTTAATGTGGCTAACCACCTTGAAAAGTTACAAAGAGACTTTTTATGGGGTGGTATTGGAGATGAGAAACGGTTTCACTTGGTTAATTGGGATAGATTTTGTATGCCTATTCAGAATGGGGGTTGGCTATAAGAAATCTATGGATGTTTAACCGAGCCTTGTTAGGGAAGTGGCTTTGGCGCTTTGGCACCGAGACGGAGTTGCTTTGGAGGAGAATCATTGCGATGAAGTATGGTTGTGATCAAGGTGGGTGGTGCTCGAAGCCTGTGCATGGTACATATGGGGTTAGTCTTTGGAAATCTATTTGGAAGGATTGGGATTCTTTTCGTCGTTTTATTAATTTTGAAGTTGGTGATGGCTCGAAAGTTATTTTTTGGCATGATGTATGGTGTGGGGTTACACCCCTGAAAGAGGTTTTTCCAGACCTATTTAGTATTACTTGCAACCACACTGCCTAGGTGGCGGATCTATTAAGACTCCACAATGGGTTTATGCATTGGGACTTGACTTTCATTCGTTCCATGCAAGCCTGATAGTTATAATCTTTTTCAGCTCTTATGGATTTATTATACACCGTCTCAAGGTCTGGCAGTGGGGATGATAAAACTCCTTTGGGGGCTTGGAAAGGTTAAGTGTTCGACGGTGGGTATCGTGCTTTGTCAGGTAAAACTCTAGATCTTTTCCTTGGAAAGCTATTTGGAAATCACGGGTTCCGCCTTGTATTGCCTTATTTGTTTGGACTTTGGCTTTGGGGAAAATTTTGATAGTTGATATAATTTTCGGCAGAGACATGTGTTGGTGTTGGATTGGTGTCAAGTATGGTGGGGAGACGGTGAATCATTTTTTTCTTCATTGTCCTTTTGCTAGGGAGGTGTGGTCTATGATTTTGGGATTATTTGGAGTTAGTTGGGTTATGCCGAGGAGTGCCTTGGACTTGTTGGAGTGTTGGCAGGTTAGTTTTGGGAGGCATAGGAATTTTCCAAGTTGGAGAGCTGTGCCACATTGTTTGATGTGGGTTCTATGGAGGGAACGAAACGGCCATAGTTTTGTTCTCTACGGGCTTAAATGCTTTGTATCTGAAGTAAACTTCTAGTATACTGTTTTCCTTTTATTTTTACTGAAGTTTATTATTCATCAAAATCTTTGTCCATTAAACTGACATAAAAATATTAACAAAGAGGACAAAGTTCTTATTATGAAAAGTTAAGGGGGAAAACTACATGCTTTAAACTAATGTGAGACTTTGCAACGGTCGTATTCTTAAAGGGAGAAAAGTGCAATTTTTCCTTCCTTTTATTTTTCTGTTTATTAATTTTGTTGTTGCATATGTGTTTGGTTTTGTCATGCCGCATCATGGTTTCAGCCCTCTCTCTCTCTCTCTCTGTGTTTCCCAAATCACCTTTATATGAAGAAATTATGATAGCCTTTACTTAGAGAATATTTTAGCACTGATGCAGTCCTTGTACTGTGGTATAGATACCTGAAAACGTTAATGATATTTTGTCAGGTGTATTCTTATGGAATCTGTTTTGTATGTGATTGCATATCTGCATATTTAATGTGTAGTCTTAAATAGTATTGTATTGGTTGTCTTTTCAGAGCGTTTGTGTGCGAAAGATGAATTGGTGTGATATATCATATACTGGTCATCAACCTTGCTTCTTCCCAGCATGAAAGGTATAGGGATTTTGGTCCAAAACAGGCTAGAATTCAGTGTTTTGCTGACAATGGCTGTTTTGGATATGCACTAGAATTCCAGAACCAGCATATGCTGTTGATAAGGCAGCCATTTTGGATACTAAAACTGGATTACATGCTAATTCTTTGACAGAATTGTTGGATCATTCGAAGATTTTTTCCAGCTAGATATTTGCTGTTTCCTTCATTTACGATATACTAATTCAATTTGACACTCTGGCAACTAGCTAGTGCATTCTTTGGCACAGTAAGTGTATCCTACAGCAAAAAGGTGTATCACATAGCAAATAGTATAAATTTTTGAGATATATCTAGTTTCTTGTGCAGTTTTCCTCTTTGATCTTATTTCTTTTATCCTGCTTTGTTCTCATAAATTAGGAATTATTTTGCAACCGTGTCCGTTGGGATATAATCATAGAACTGTTGTTGGGGATATATAATCATAAATAAACCTAAAATATTGTTTTTGTTCCTAAAGTTTGCATGAAGTTTTTTTCTCATCTCTTTTGTTTTTCATTTCTAAACTTTTAAAAGATATTTTTTCATTAGTTTGAAGGCCAAAATAAGGACGAAAAAAAAATTTTGTTTCAATCGTTTAGGGATGAAAAAAGATATTTAAAAAAAAAAAAAAAAATTGAAGAACAAAGTGTAACACTTTCAATAGTTAGGGACAAAATACAAACTTTTTAAAGCTTAGGGATGAAAAATAAATTTCATGAAAACTTTAAGGACGAAAACAATTTTTTAACCTAGAAATGACAATGATTGAATGTATTATCATTTATTACGATTCTTGAAAAAAATAGAAAGGGAGAATCTGTTAGAATTAAATGCTCGGCACAATGGATTCATGCATTAAAAGTACTAAAGATTCTGTAACTTCCTGAATGTATCTTTTGTGGCAGCTTAAGGGTGGTTGATTCTAAACTAAACTGTTGAAAAAATTTGGTGATTCGTGAAAATCACAGTTATGGTAAATTGATTCTTTACTAAATAATTAGGGAAAATTACTAAAATTTGTGTAGAGTTTTGTTAGAGGTGATAATTAATACTTATTGATTGATAAGAACGCTTATGGATGTTTTTTTGGGGGCTCCTTATTTGATGCTGAAGGATGCCTTTGTGGACTGAATAATTTCTCCTTTGTCAGGCCCACATTAATTTAGCATCACTTTTTCTTTAGTTTTGACTTTTTGTTGATCATTTATCATCCATTTTTTTTTTTTTTAATTGATGATAGAAATACATACATTATACTAATTTTATATAAGTAAGGGATCGAATCCACTCCTTTTAGAGGTAGAGATCAAGAAAGGGGGTTGCACCACTAGGCCAAATGCCTAGTGGGCATCCAATTCGTCTTAGAGCATTTAACTAGAGAGACTATAATTTTAACCTAGAATTTGCTTATTTCCATACTAGTTACGAAGACGATGGATAAATTAACATGTAAATTGAATTAGAGCATTCATATCAGTTTAGCTAAATCCCACATATTGCTCAATATAGCTAACTATACACAAAAATTCCACGCATCAGTCTCCGTAAACCTCAGAACAAATCTAAGTTTGCTACAGTAAACCAATTTTGCTCACCCCATTCATCTATAAACTGTAGCTGAATACTATGCTTTTATTCCTTTTCTATTCCCTTTCTCTTTCTTCAAGCCAAACTTCCCTTTGCTTAAGACTTCTCCACAATAATAGATCCCAATGGTCACCCACCAATCTCACCAACGGAAGAAATTATTTATGGCGCCAATCGAAATCCATTTCAGTAAATCTGGTGGTCTAAGTTGGCGATTTGGGGTTTCTAAAGGGGTGCTCTGTTTCATCGATCGGCCATTTTGCTTTGTTGGAAAAGAGAAAGAGAGATTTGCGAAGGATGTCTTTGTTGGCAGAGTGATCTGTCAAGGGTGAGTTGTGGTCTTTGATGAGTGAGTTGTGGTCTTTATTTGTGAAGGCTGAGTTGTGATCTTTATTTGATAAGAGATCTCTTGATCTTGCCGAAAAGGGGGAAAGTTGGAACCGGGGAAGAGCAAAAAAAAAAAAATTATTCTTGGAGAGAGAAAGCAATTATATTAAAAATGGAAGAAAAAAAAAAGTCTGATGCAAAAGTATGTGAATATTGAATAATAAGAGCATTCAGATCCCATTATGTAAAAAATCTCTACAATCTCTTCTAAATGCTACTTTTCTATTTTTACTAATTACTTTTACAATCCATCTCACATTCCACTATTTATTTTATAATACATCCTATTAAAATATAATAAAATAATTTTTTATTTATTTATTTTTTTTCAACATTCCAATTCACCAACAAACCCACACACCCACGTCGGCAACACCACCAACAAACCCACACACCCATGCTAGAAACACCACTAACAGACCCACACCCACACCCACGCTGACAACACCACACTAACAAACCCACACACCCACACTAGCAGCACCACCAACAAACCCACACACCCACGCTGGAAACACTACCAACAAACCCACACCCACACCGGCAACACCACCAACAACAAACCCACACAACTACTTCGACAACACCACCAACAAACCCACACACCTACGCTGGAAACACCACCAATAGACCCACACCCATGCCGAAAACACCACCAACTGACCCACACCCACTCCGAATCACCAATTTCCAAAAACCCCAAATCCAAAACCATTTCATACCCACAAATCAAATAAAAAACCTCCAAATCCATAACCTTTTCATACCCATTTTAACCTCCAGGAGTTTCTAAAGAAAATTCACAAATCAAATAAATAAAAAAACTCAATCCAAAACCCACGGCCACCCACGGTGCTGCTGTACTGCCTTAGTGATGCCAATGCCCAAAGCCCACCATGATGTCGCTGCTCGTGCTCGTGCTCATGCGAGTGGGAGAAAGAGAGTCCGAGATTGAGGAACGAGGAGTTTAGGATTTTCAGAGGAGAGAAGAGAGGGGGAGTTGGGTGGCAGTGTTTGGATGTGGAGGAGATGAGAGTTGATGAGGGATTTCAGAAATAAAATAAAATAAAATAAAGAGATAGGAGAGAGAAAGAACGAATAAAAAATGGCTGAAAAAAAGTTTACATGAGCTACAATAGTCGGTATCTTTTAACTATTGTAGCTAATAATATGTTTTAACTAATGGGATGTGAATGCTCTAAGTTTGTTAAAATATATAAAGTAGGTGTTTTTGTTATAATTTGACTCAAATTATCTAAAGGCTAAAGCAAAATGCTCTTAGATATAAGACTGAACATTATTTGCATGTTACTATGCAGAAAAATGTAATGAGTCCGTGCATGGGAGGTGGATAAGATTTTCGGCCCCTTAGTGTACGTATCTAGGCAACAAATCAATCAAGGTACAAAACTAAGAACTCAAAACTGCAAAACCCTTAAAACTGTTTTGACACTGTCATTTTCCTATATTAGGTTCGACACAGTGTCGGCTCAACTCTATAGACAACTTAGGCCATCGCCTAAGACCCTATATGGAATAAGACCCCCAAATATTAGTCAATAAAATCTTCTTTAAAAAAAAAAAAAAAAAACAATTCATAAAATCTTATAAAAAAAAAAAAAATTCCAATTATAAATGATAAAATCCTTTCTTTAAAATTAAAACCAATAGAAGAAAAATCGCGGTTATTAATTAAATCTTGTAAGAGTAATAATTAAGCCCTAAACTTTAGTCACAATAGACAAAATACTATCTTAGTAGGTTGTGCATTCCATTTATTTGACCCTTTAATTCAGATTTTTCATATTTTTTTAATAAATAGACTTCCATATTCTTTCACATGTGTGTGAGACTCTAATAATCCCT
This sequence comes from Fagus sylvatica, assembly GCA_907173295.1. Classification (NCBI taxonomy): domain Eukaryota; kingdom Viridiplantae; phylum Streptophyta; class Magnoliopsida; order Fagales; family Fagaceae; genus Fagus; species Fagus sylvatica. The sequence continues at coordinate 25,886,373 of OU015768.1, forward strand.
AAGTCTCCTACACACGCTACAAAAATAGGTAACAGTTCCTTAGGTGCAGTAGTACTCTAGGTTCCCCAATTATTATTATTATTATTCAATAATTAGAGAGAAGGAATTTGAACCTTAGATGTCTCCGTTGGAAACACCAAGAAGTGGCAGTTGAGCTACAATGTTCTTGGCGGTTTCCAAATTAAATTCAGACAAATAACTGCATCTATATCTATAATCTATAATCTATAATATAAATTAAAAGCTGAAGCAGAGAGAAATTTTTTCCTCTCTTCAAACACCGCCACGTCATAATCTGCATCCACATACGTCGTATGTCAGTCATCCTACCCTCTTTTTCACTCTCTCTCTCTCTCACATCTCATCTTTCACCTCTTCATCTCCCTCACCTTTTCATCTCCCATAGGTTTTTCCCCTTTGCCTCTTTATATCTCTCACTTCTTCATCTCCCATGGGTTTTTCCCCCTATACTTCTTCATCTCCCATGGGTTTTTCCCTCACCTCTTCATCTCCCTAATTGATTGCACCCTCAATCTCCTATTTAAACTCTCCACTACCCACTACCCTAACAATTGGTGATGCGCTTGTATTTTTTTTTGCCCCATGTGCTATGGTGATTTGTGTATGAAAGATGCAAATTTTCCCCCTTTTGCTCTTTGATTGGATTGTAGATTTTGTGGTATGTGTTATTACTAGATTTATATTTTATATTTTTAGTTTTTTATTGGATTTGTGGGTTCTGAACCTTATGTTGTAGTTTTGTGGTGGTTGGTATTTTTTTTCCCATTGGTTTTCTGATTGGAGTTGTGTGTAGTTCTATGTTTTGTGTTATGGTCAAATTGGATTTGTTTTATTTTGTGGTATGGGTTCTTATATATATATATATATTGCATTGTATAACTTTGATGATAATTGAAACTATTCAAGAAGTTGATGCTACAGGTGTTCACGGGTCTACATTATAAATAAATTTCTTATATATTTACACACAAAATTAAAACGTTCTCGCTTATCGCGCGGGTTTGCGACTAGTTGTATTTAATTTTCATTGGAAAAGAATTTTTTTTTGTATTTTATTGGTTAATGCAACTATATGTTTGAATTTAATTGGGGAACTTAATGTATTGTACCTAAGAAACTCTACTTAAATTTTACGCAAAAAAACATTAGAACAATCTCTCTTTCTCTCCAAAAAGGATTTTACTAACAATAATTGTTTGTTTTGACAGAAAGAAGGGTTTACAATTTAAAATTGATAAAATCCAATCTAAGATCGATTATATCATAACAAAGATTATATGGATTAACCATAGTATCAATTAAAAAAGAGATGTTGGTAGAAGTCTTGAATACAAAACTTAATTAGTAATATTACATCTAAAAAAAATAAAAAATTAAATAAAAATATATAATATAGAAATTTAATAACATTTTATAGATATTTAAATATTAGAAAATACCACATTTAAATTATCGTCTTAGGCCCCCAAAATCCCTTGAGTCGGCTCTACTTCAACACATTACATTTTGTTATATACAATGAAAGAATAACATTTTATTTTCAAATTATGTCACTAGTCGGTAACCCGTGCAATATATGAGAAAATTTAACATAATATGATATTTTTTTCTCTATACATATATACTAGTCGCAAACCTGTGCGATGCACAAAAAATTATTGAAAATAAAATCTAAATTAATTTTGATTCCTTTTACTTCTTTTGTTGATTTTTTTTTTTTTTTTTTTAGTTCAAAATGTTGTAGGCAAGATCGATAAAGAGACTTTACGAATCGGATTTAGGATAGATCCTACTTTTTGGTTTAAAAAAATAACTAAGAAAGTATTTACCATAGGATAATTAAAATTTAATATAATGTAATTTTTCTTTTGGCATAAGTTGAATATAGTCCAATTTTTATAAAACACGATTCATGTTTATATTTACCATATGGATCATGTTTCCATCCAAAAATAAAATAAATGATACTTAAAATAAGAAGAATGACAAATAAATACATAGGCACATGATTATATGATCAAACCTAAATAATTTTCATAACTCATTTCAAGCTCACATGGTTTCATTATAACAAATCCATCCATTTTCTCCATTGCCAGCAACAAAATTAAATGAAATACATAAGAAAAAAAAAAGGAACTCTAAAAATCTTGATGAAAATTGATAATTATGATTATTATTAAAAGATATTTATAATTATGATATATATATATATATATATATATATAAAGATATTTATATTGTGTTTATATATGGAATATATTTTAGTATTAGATATTAATTATGATTGTGTTTTATATATGGAATAATATATTCTTATATTAAAGAAAATATGATGTGTCAAAATTCTAATGGAAGGTTTAATAATAGAATAAAATTGAAATTCAATTAGAAAATATATATTAAAATAATGAGGTGTAAAATTGTGAGATTTCAAAAGCTTATGTGGTGCAACATGATGAGGTCAACCAAAAGTCAAAAAGTTTCGGTTTTACATTATATATATATATATATATATATATATTTGTCTAAATATGAAAATTGATAATTATTAAAAGACATTTATTATTATTATTATGTTTATATATAGAATATATTCTAGTATTAAACATTTATTATGATTGTGTTTTATTCGTTTGTATATATGGAACAATATATTAATTATTTCTATTAAAGAAAATATGATGTATCAAGATTTTAATAGAATGTTTAATTATAGAATAAAATTTAAATTGAATTAGAAAATATATATTAGAATAATGAGATGTAAAATTATGAGATCCCAAAAACTTATATTATGCAAGATTGTGAGGTCAACCAAAAATAAAATAAAATAAAATAAACGTTGGTTTTTGGTTATAGTATAAATATAGATAATAAAAATTACCAATATCATTATTGCATGCTACTTCTAGGACAACACAGAGGAATCCCTCTTTTGAATTTTATATATATATATTAATAGTTAAGCGTGAAATTGATACAACCAAGAGGCATCCCTCTTGCATATGACATTTTAACTTAAAGGTTTCTTCTTCGAGAATTTTCTACATTTTCTTGAACTCCTAAATATAATTTTTGGGATTCTAATGGATTATTGGTATGCACTAGTACAAAAATATTTTTATTGGATTATTGCAGATGACTGTTTCAGCGACCGCTCCAATTTGTCAGTAAAAGAATTTTTCGGTACCAATATATTCCAGTGTACTGTTTTGGGTTACTATTATATCTATATATATATACACCAAAATCTTCCTCACATAATTTTGTAACATGGAGGTCTATACTATCTCTTTACATAGAAATGATCAATAACTCAAGTTGCTTAAATTTCTTATAGCAATAGTTTCAAATCAAATAATCGAATTCAAAATTCATAATCTGAGTAGGATTTTTTTTTTTTTTCTTAAAGCAATGAAAAAAAAATTAATATTTTGTTCATGTACTGGCAATAATATTAAAGGGATGTTTTAAACAAATTAATAACTTTTGTGGTATTATAGCATTGCTTTGGGTACAAGATATCTTCATGGGAAGAATGTCTTGAGGAAGTCATTTTAGTGAGCTCTTTTTTTTTTATTTTTTTTATAAGGATTTTAGTGAGCTCATATTGTGTATGCTTCTTTATTTCATGCTTAATCTTTATTATGTACGTAATTCATATTTGTGGGAGAGGATCCCCTCTTATTGAGATTCTCTCATTCCCTCCAATTTTTAGTTAGAATTATGACATGTGGCACTTAAAAAAATCTAACGGTCTTAAAACACTTATAGAAATCACATAAAATCAAATAAGTGTCACATGTTATAATTCTAACTAAAAATTGAAGGAAATTGGAGGATACAATGGAAGAAATCCTTTTTTTTTTTTTTTTTTTGTATTATCTCTATTAAAATTTGAGTTCAAAAGATGCCAACACTAGATTGAATCCTAGCTCCGCCCCTCTGCTCTCTTTGCAATTGTTTATGGTAGATGGTGGGTTTACAATCTTGGAAGGTGATGCTTTGAATGTCATAGAGTCGATTAGCTGCACCTTAGTCTCTCCTCATTGGTCTATTTTGTGTATTCTAGCAGATATTAAGGGTGAGCTTCTGTTAAATTTTGGGCTGCTAATCATGTATTTAAAGAGGGCAATGTTTTGGCCCATAACTTGGCTTGTTGGGCATCTAATGATCTTTTTAGGGGAATGATCCTCATTTCGTCGATGCCCTCCTCTGTTTTCCGGAGTTCTACTAGTGAGAGAGATGAGATCTGGCTGTGTTTGTTTTCTTTGATTCATATAATTAATGTTATTCAGTAAAAAAAAAAAAAAAAAAATTAGTGTAGGAAAATGACATTGACAATTTGGCAGGACATACATCCACAACTCTCTCACTGTCTTATCGCAATTCATGCATCAAGTTACACCATACTTGCAACTTTACCTTCTCTTATTTCCCCTTACATAATGATTCGTTTTCAGCTTAGATAATTATAATTGACTTTGCAGTCTTCTCTACCTATGTTGATGTTATTCATTAGCATATAAAGCACGTATGCCCTCAATATCATCTTGGTTCAAATCCCTCTTAGTAACTCCAGAAGCAAAATAGGCATACATAATGGCATCCTCAAACTGACTATGTGCAAGTCCAAGAAGGTGCCCAATCTCATGAGTTGCAACCGACACCAGGTCCGTTTCACTTTGAGTTAGGTTAAGACTAGTACTCCAATCCTCATCTGCATCAAAATGAAGCCTGCCGTTGGTAGGAACAAAAGCATGAGCTAAAACGCCACTAGGCCCATCGAAACTATTGCCATCCCCATGATCAAGACGGTGGAATCCTATAACAAGGTCAGCATTTAATTTTTGATCTGTCTCTTCAAATGTGAAGTCAGAGACCTCCGACCACTTCTTGAAAGCAGACTCGCAAGTTGATCTTAATTCCTCCAAACTAATATCAACTTGGGCACTTGATTCGAAGGCGTATGTGAGATGGCGCTTAGAACTTGGCCATTTAATTTGATTACCAAAAAATGCATACTGTGGATGTTCATGTTCTAGATTACCATTGATAACATCAGCTACTCCACAACGCGGAAGTGCCATTTGTTTGATGGTGTCAGAGTCAAGCTTTCCAGTAACCTTTAAATGATAATATTTCTGGTACGTTTTAAGGGCCAACTCGAAGGCTTCATCAAACTCATCATCATGTTCAACGTGAAGCTTAACGTTGTTTGAATCTTCATAGTTTAAGTATCCGAATTTGTTGAGGTAGTGCTTGACTTCATGTATGCCTTGTACCCTCTGACCCTTTTGGGATCCCTCTAGATCTTTCAGGGACTTGGAAAATTGTGGGCTCCCTCTGGCATTTGTAAAACTTGCTGATTGAATTACAAGAAGTTGAAATAAGAGGAGAAGGAAAGCTTTTGAAAGATAAAGGAGACTCTTAGCCATCTGAAATATTTATGTGTAGGTCTGTATTTGTGAAGGGAGAACCAGAATGCAATTGTATTTATACTAGTACTTCCTCCTAACTTCCCACAATGATTCTAGAATAGGAGGGGTTAATACGCTTTTGCATTTATGGAAACAAATCTACGGAAATGGATTGATTGTGAATATTGAGTCCTTAATTATTAGGGGGAGGAACTTAGCCAAAAAATAAAAACATTTGGGGATTATAAGCTTAATTTGTTATAGGTAAAGCCTATTTACCATGTATAAACTTTTCAAATTGTTAAAAAAATTGGGAGGTGGATAAGATTTTCGGCCCCTTAGTGTACGTATCTAGGCAACAAATCAATCAAGGTACAAAACTAAGAACTCAAAACTGCAAAACCCTTAAAACTGTTTTGACATTGTCATTTTCCTATATTAGGTTCGACACAGTGTCGGCTCAACTCTATAGACAACTTAGGCCATCGCCTAAGACCCTATATGGAATAAGACCCCCAAATATTAGTCAATAAAATCTTCTTTAAAAAAAAACAATTCAGTAAAATCTAAAAAAAAATCCAATTATAAATTGATAAAATCTTTCTTTAAAATTAAAACCAATAGAAGAAAAATCGCGGTTATTAATTATCTTGTAAGAGTAATAATTAAGCCCTAAACTTTAGTCACAATAGACGAAATACTATCTTAGTAGGTTGTGCACTCTATTTGACCCTTTAATTCAGATTTTTCATATTTTTTTAATAATTTGTTCATATTCTTTCACATGTGTGTGAGACTCTAATCCCACACTAAAAAAATAGGTAACAGTTCCTTAGGTGCAGTAGTACTTTAGGTTTCCCAATTATTATTATTATTATTATTATTATTATTATTATTATTATTTTGATAATTCAATAATCTATATAAAATTAAAGTAGAAGACACTGTCGAATGTCTGTCACGTGGTATATATGACAATGTCTTCTACTTACACATGGCATGATGACTAGGTTAATTTAAATATGTGGCATGCTAACTAAGCCAATTCTAATTACAATGAAATAAATGCATTTATTTATTTTTATTTTTTTTTAAAAGAAACGATAGATTAAAATTAAGATAACTTCGCAAGAACAATTGGAAGGATAAACGCAGGGCATCTTCTAACCAGATAGACGGGTCTTTGTTCACCTTAGCATATTCTGCCAAAATTTTGGCAGCTTTATTACAAGAAACTGAAATGACTGAAAAACTTAAAAATTCAAAGAAGGCACTGAACTGGTGTTTGTGCTCAAGTTGATCTCCTAGTTCCGTAAGACACTCAACATTGGACTGAAGAAAAGCCATGAAATGGGGGTGAGGGAATTCTACTATGAGTTGTTTAAAACCCGCATCCACACCGAATTGGAGAGCTTTGATCATTGCCGCAGCAGCCGATTGTAATCCAGTATGAAGGCTCGGGATCTCTACACAATACCCCCCCATAAATTCGCCTGATGAATTTCGAACCACCACACCCACTCCTACTGCCTTTCGGGATTTGAAGTATTTTGTAGCCACATTCATTTTGAGTCGAGGATCAGGAGGCGGGATCCATTTTTGTACCATAATGGTGCTAGAAGCTTCCACCTTCTTCATAACTTCTTTATATTCCTCCACATACGCACTTGCCTTTTCTCCCATTTTGACAGCGTCCATTCCCGGCTTTTGAAGCCAAATATTGTTTCTATTACCCCAAATCAGCCAAGCTAGAGTAAAGAATAACTCGATGAGATGAAAATTTTTTCCTTGGAGAACCTCCTCCACCACATCTTGCCAATCAGTGACACTATGGCTTTTGTAGAACTTGTGAAGTGGGGAATTTTTCCAGACAGTTTGTGCATATTGACAGTTCCAAAGAATGTGAGGGGTTGTCTCTTCCTCCTCATTACAAACAAGGCAAGTGCAAGAAGATATCACACCCCGTTTGAACAGATTTGTTTTTGTAGGAAGTGAATTACTACAGGCACGCCACATAAATAATTTAATCTTGTTTGGAACTGACACTCCCCACAATGAATTCCAGAACGAATGAAGCCGAGATGAGTTACTTGTTGAGGCCATAGAGGAATTCTTTAGAAACTCTTGAAATTGATAAGCACTTCTAGTCGTAAGATGACCATTTGGGGAACTACACCATACCATAATGTCCGGCCTTGAGGTTCTCAGCTGAATGGATTTGATTTGTGCCGCTTCTAGTGGGAGAAAAATGGAATCAATAAGAGATTGTTTCCATTGCATGGCATCTTGATCAATGAGATCACTCACTCGAGCACTGTCAAGAAGTATCTTGCGCGAGGAGATAATCTTTTGCGGAGCTGTGGGATTGATCCAGTTGTCTTGCTAGATATTCACATTTGTTCCATCTCCAATTCTCCATCTTGTTCCAAGTCTGATAATGTGTCTGGCCTGAGCTAGACTATGCCATGTGAAAGAAGAGTGACTTGGAATCTGAGCCTCAAGAAAAGAGCAATCAGGAAAATACTTTGCCTTTAGGACACGGTGCAATAACGTGTCAGGATTTTGAATGAGTCTCCATCCTTGCTTAGCAAGAAGAGCGAGATTGAATAGAGATAAATCTCGAAATCCCATTGCCCCATCTGGTTTTTGCTGACAAAGCTTACCCCATTTTTGCCAGTGAATTTTCTTTTCCGTTGCCTTTTGACCCCACCAGAATCTTCCCACCATGGAATTGATCTCCTTGCATAAATTATCAAGGAGGCGGAACACACTCATTGTATAGACTGGTATTGCTTGTGCTACAGACTTGATGAGAATTTCCTTTCCTGCCTGAGATAATAACTTACCTTTCCAACCTTGTAATTTATTTTCAATTTTCTGGTTGATCTCCATGAATGCTTGTTTTTTTCCTCTACCAATGATGGGGGGAAGGCCTAGATATTTTCCCAAATCCTCGATAGATGTTGTATGCAACTCATTGCATATGGCTTGTCAGATATCATGGTGGGTATTGGTACTAAAAAATAAAGAGGTTTTTTCTCGATTTAGTTTATGACCTGAGGCATTTTCATAAATCTTGAGAGTGGATGTGAGTGCACGGCAGTCCTCAATGGTTGCTCGACAAAACAATAAGCTATCATCTGCAAAAAATAAGTGATTGATTTGTGGTCCTCCCCTGCATATTGATAAACCTCGAAGTCTACCAGTGATCTCAGCATGGCGTAAAAGGGTTGTCAATCCTTCAGCACAAATTAGAAACAAGTATGGGGATAAAGGATCGCACTGTCGAAGGCCTCTAGTTGGTTTTATATACCCCACTGGTGCACCAATTAATACAGAATAACTAACCGTTTGAATACATTGCATTAATAAATGCACCCAACTGTGATCAAAACCCAAGGTTAACATCATCTTGCGAATGAACTCTCATTCCACGCGATCATATGCTTTGCTCATATCAAGCTTGACAGCCATATGAGTTGCTTTTCCTTTTCTTTTCGTCTTCATGTAGTGTAAAGCTTCAAAAGCCAGCAGAATATTATCAGTTATGAGGCGACCAGGAACAAAAGCACTTTGACTGTCAGCAATCACTTTATGAAGAACTTTTTTAGCCTATTTGCAAGGACTTTGGAGATGATCTTGTATATGACATTGCACAAGCTAATAGGTCCAAATTGTGTCATATGGTAAGAGGATTTTGTTTTTAGGATAAGAGCAAGGTGGGTGTAATTGATACTTTTCAAAATGTGGCTTGAATTTATAAAATCCAGGATAGCTTTAATGATATCGTGACTCACAATGTGCCAAAATTTCTTAAAGAAAAACGCATTCATACCATCAGGATCTGGGGCTTTTGAGGGATTCATTTGAAACAGAGCAGTGCGCACCTCTTCAGCAGTGTAGGGTAGTAAGAGTATATTATTCATGGCCCTAGTGACTTTTGGTTCTACCAGTTGGACAACTTGATCAATATTAAAGGGATAGGATGTGTGATATATGTCTCGAAAATAATCTTCCACTATTGGAAGCATCTCATCCCTATGGGTGGCTAGAGTCCCATTTATTCTTCTTAAGCCTGTAATCTCATTCTTCTGCTTTCGTTGAGAAGCACTAGCGTGGAAAAATTGTGTATTCCTGTGACCTTCTTTTAACCATGTTACCCGGGAGCGCTGCTTCCAATAGCTTTCTTCCATTGCTAGAAAATCATTAAGGCTCGTCCTGGCATTTTGACGATCTTTTATTGCTGCTGCATCCATTGGATTCATCTGACAATTACTCTCTGTCGCAGACACTAACTGGCGAAGTTGGTCAAGCCTATCTTTAGTGGGTTGGGTTCTTGTGTTACTCCATCTCAATAGAGCAACACGGCATGCTTTGATTTTTTGGCAAACCTGGAACATTGGGTAACCCGATTGAGGAGTTGACCAAGCTAAACGAATCACGTCTTCACACCCCTTCAATTGCAGCCAAGCATTTTCGAATCTAAATCTCTTTGGAGGCTTTGCATTCCAAGGACCCCTTGGTTGAATGTCTACTAGTAAAGCCTCATGATCCGAATTGATGAAAGAAATATGCGGAATCTTTGAATTTGGGAAATTTAATCTCCATTCTATCGAACACACCCCACGATCCAGCCTTTCATAGACACAATCTTGCCCATGTCTCCCATTCCACCATGTGAATTTATTTCCACAGTAGCCCATGTCTTTAAGTGCACAATCCCTTAAAGTTTGTCGAAATCTGTCCATTTGATACCAATGACGCGCCAATCTTCCAGATTTTTCACTAGCATCAAGTAGTTCGTTAAAATCCCCCACCACTAACCATGGTTGGTTGTCAAAACGTTGAAGACAAATGCATTTATTTAGTATCGTATTTATGATCAAGTTTTAATTTTGATTTATGAGCATTAATTTAATTTTTGATATTTGCCAATAAATTTTCCTTACCATTAAGGTACATCTGTATAAAAGGAAAACAAATCGACAAAAAATCACTATTACTCTTTTGACTTCAAAATGACGTCGTATTAAAGGAGGAAGAAAAAAAATTAGATAATTTAAAATAAAAACCTAATTGACCGGCCACATTATTTTCATGTATTTATATGGGATATAAAAGCACTTATATCTTACCATAAGTGCACCACGTTTTCAATGAGATTTCCAACTCACGTGTTAGGCTAATTTGAATTTAAATGAAATAAATGCATTTATTAGTATCTTATTTATGATCAAGTTTTAATTCTAATTTATGAGCATTAGTTTAATTTCTGACATTTGCCAATTAATTTTCCTTCCCATATACACAGCCGTATAAAAGGAAAAAAAAAAAAATCGACAAAAAACACAATTACTCTTTCGACTTCAAAATGACGTCGTTTTGAAGAAAAAAAAAATCATTTAAAATTAAAACCTAATTGACCGGCCACATCATTTTCATGTATTTATATGAGATATAAAAAAACTTATATCTTACCATAAGTGCACCACGTTTTAAATGAGATTTCCAACTCAAACGTGTTAGGCTAATTTGAATTTAAATGAAATAAATGCATTTATTAGTATCTTATGTATGATCAAGTTTTAATTCTGATTTATGGGCAATAGTTTAATTTTTGACATTTGCCAATTAATTTTCCTAACAATATATACAGCCGTATAAAAGGAAAAAAAAAATCGACAAAAATCACAATTACTCTTTTGATTTCAAAACGACGTCGTTTTGAAAAAAAAAAAAAATAAAAACCTAATTGACCGGGCCACATCATTTTCATATATTTATATGGGATATAAAAAACATTTATATCTTTCCATAAGTGCACAATTCTAATTATTTGATATATATAATTTCTTAGCATAAGTACATCACGTTTTCATGACAATTTCAAAAGCATTATGGAAAACCCTTGATTAACTCTTTTTTTAAAAATAAATAAATAAAATAATTGACTGACCACTACATATTAAATACATCTTTAATTTAAACACATCCAATAATGTTCCCAAAAAACCTTCCGTTTACCATTTAACAAAAACAAAAAAAAAAGAACCTTTCAAAAAATATTTCCTTGCCATTAACATTATCTTACCAGGTTTAAAACTTTACAATAAATTGTCCCCAAATCTTTCGGTTATTGATTGCTTTATCCCTTAATCATTCCAGATTCTTTGCTTAATTGACATTATCCATAATGCTTTTAAACCTTTAAATTAATTAAAAGAAAAAGAAAATGTCTTCTCAAATTCCTCCTAAATTAAACCGTTCAAGAGTCCTTGGCGTTTCAAATGCTTAAACGTTTGGAACTTTGAACCCTTCCTCACTTTAACGGCCCTTTCTTGAAGGTACCCAATTTTATTGAAATGTCTCTGACTGTATATCTCCTTATTGGAAAATTATTAGGTACTCCGGGAGTACATTAAATACGTACTCCCTCCTCTCACAGAAGTGGTGGGTTCCATCATGAATTTAATTAACGGGACCCACAATTTCTGTGAGAGGAGGGAGTACACATTTAATGTACTCCCGGAGTACCTAATAATTACCCCTCCTTATTTTGGCTATATAATTCTCGCCATCAAACCCATTTGTCGTCATATAGCTTTTTTTATTTTTATTTTATTGTTCAAATTTGGGAGGCCACCATAGTACTGAAACACATTTTTGCAAGAAACATGACTCTTCTTAGACTTCTCTTCATGGAAAGGTTTGTCTTCATCTAGCTTCTTTTTTTTTTTTTTCTTTTTTTTTGTTTTTTTTTTTTTTTTTTGTTCGAATTTGGGAGGCTACCATGGTACTGAAACACATTTCTGCAGGAAACAGGGCTCTTCTTAGACTTCTCTTCATGGAATTTCCCTTCACCCATTCATAGGTATGGTGGGCCTTGGACTGCTGCCCACGCCACTACCATCAACATATGTATTTTATGGTATAGTAGGTTTGTGTATATTTGTGTAAATTTGGTCAACTCCAATTTGTGAAATAGGAGTGGATTCCTAATTAATCTAATCAACTCCCATTATGAAATTTCATTAGAGCTCCAACCGTGGCTTTGTTTGTTGTTGGTTGGTATGTTCTTTAAGGTGCACACCACTTGTATGATAAATTGACAAGAAGAGTTTTTCCCTTCAACGTGCAACAATGGTTCAGACTTTAGACATAGATTGCTAAAAGGTGAGATTTAGGTATATCATTAATAAAAGTATCCAAACGTTGAACAATACCCATATAAATAGTTATATTGCTATTTATCTAAACAACACAGCTTTGCGTAATTTAATTTAGTATGTGCCTTTCAGTTTGCAGCTTTGTGTAATTTCCTTCAACATGCATATTTTTTTTTATGTTGGTTAGTATGGTTTTTAAATGTGCACACTACCTGTATGATAAATTGACAAGATGAATTTTCCCTCCCTTCAACATGCAACCGTGAATAATTTGAAATTTTTCTTTGATTGTTGAGAAAATAAGAGAATTAATTTTTTTTTTTTTTCTTAAGTTAAAAAATAAGAGAATAATGAGAATAAATTTGGTGTTTTCTTTTTTGTTTTCAAATGGAATTGAATGTTTTATGTAAGCTTAGTAAATAGCTTTTTGAGGCTTAGTTAGATCATGCACTTCTGTTTCTGACTCAGAAATCATAATTTTTGTTGCTTTTTATGTTATAGGTAAAATACATTATTAGATTGTGGGTCCTTGCAGTACCATGTACTATTTGTGGATCGAGGAAAATGAATCTATATTTTTTAATACATAAAAGAATGAATGACCAAAAATAATTGATTGAGTATTTTCCTATTAGCTTTTGTATTCTATTATAGAGGATGCTTTCATTTATTACATTATTTTTTGCTCTTCTACCATTTTTGCAATAATTGATATGTAATTGTTTAATTTTCTTTTAAGGTTTTCATTTCAAACATAATTTCAATTTCATTGTATGCTTTGAACCATATTATGGGTAGGAGGTGAAGCCTTTTCGTTTTCAGATTCTTTCTTTGAGTGAAATATATAACTTTTGTTAAACAATCCCGTGCATTGCATGGATTAGCGACTAGTTAGAGAAGGAATTTGAACCTTAGATGTCTCCTGTTGGAAATACTAAGAAGTGGCAATTGAGCTACAAGGCTTTTGGCGGTTTCCGAATTAAATTCAGACAAATAACTGCATTGTATTTAATTTTCATTGGAAAAGAAAACATTTTTTGTATTTTATTGGTTAATGCAACTATATGTTTGAATTTAATTAGGGAACTTAATGTATTGTACCTAAGGAACTCTACTTAAATTTTACGCAAAAAACATTAGAACAATCTCTCTTTCTCTCCAAAAAGGATTTTACTAACAATAATTGTTTGTTTTGACAGAAAGAAGGGTTTACAATTTAAAATTGATAAAATCCAATCTAAGATCGATTATATCATAACAAAGATTATATGGATTAACCATAGTATCAATTAAAAAAGAGATGTTGGTAGAAGTCTTGAATACAAAACTTAATTAGTAATATTACATCTAAAAAAAATAAAAAAATTAAATAAAAATATATAATATAGAAATTTAATAACATTTTATAGATATTTAAATATTAGAAAATACCACATTTAAATTATCGTCTTAAGCCCCAAAATCCCTTAAGTCGGCCCTACTTCGACACATTACATTTTGTTATATACAATGAAAGAATAACATTTTATTTTCAAATTATGACACTAGTCGGTAACCCGTGCAATATATGAGAAAATTTAACATAATATGATATTTTTTTTCTCTTATACATAATACATATATATATATATATATATATATATATATATAAATATATATATATATATATATATATATTTGTCTAAATATGAAAATTGATAAATAATTATTAAAAGACATTTATTATTATTATTATTATTATTATTATTATTATTATTATTATTATTATTATTATTTTATATATAGAATATATTCTAGTATTAAACATTTATTATGATTTTGTTTATATTCGTTTGTATATATGGAACAATATATTAATTATTTCTATTAAAGAAAATATGATGTGTCAAGATTTCTAATAGAATGTTTAATTATAGAATAAAATTTAAATTCAATTAGAAAATATATATTAAAATAATGAGATGTAAAATTGTGAGAATCTCAAAAACTTATATGTGGCAAGATTGTGAGGTCAACCAAAAAAAATAAAATAAAATAAACGTTGGTTTTTGGTTATAGTATAAATATAGATAATAAAAATTACCAATATCATTATTGCATGCTACTTCCAGGACAACACAAAGGAATTCCTCTTTTGAAATTTATTTATTATTTATATATATATATATATATATATATATATATATATATATATATATATTAATAGTTAAGCGTGAAATTGATACAACCAAGAGGCATCCCTCTTGCATATGACATTTTAACTTAAAGGTTTCTTCTTCGAGAATTTTCTACATTTTCTTGAACTCCTAAATATAATTTTTGGGATTCTAATGGATTATTGGTATGCACTAGTACAAAAGTATTTTTATTGGATTATTGCAGATGACTGTTTCAATGACCGCTCCAATTTGTCATAAAAAGAATTTTTCGGTACCAATATATTCCAGTGTACTGTTTTGGGTTACTATTATATATATATATATATATACACCAAAATCTTCCTCACATAATTTTATAACATGGAGGTCTATACTATATCTTTACATAGAAATGAGCACATTAATTTTGGATGAACCAACACCTTAGCGTTATGATGAATGAAATCAATAACTCAAGTTGCTTAAATTTCTTACAGCAATAGTATCAAATCAAATAATCGAATTCAAAATTCATAATCTGAGTAGGATTTTTTTTTTCTTAAAGCAATGAAAAAAAAATTAATATTTTGTTCATGTACTGGCAATAATATTAAAGGGATGTTTTAAACAAATTAATAACTTTTGTGGTATTATAGCATTGCTGTGGGTACAAGATATCTTCATGGGAAGAATGTCTTGAGGAAGTCATTTTAGTGAGCTCTTTTTTTTTTTATAAGGATTTTAGTGAGCTCATATTGTATATGCTTCTTTATTTCATGCTTAATATTTATTATACACGTAATTCATATTTGTGGGAGAGGATCCCCTCCCATTGAGATCCTCTTATTCCCTCCAATTTTTAGTTAGAATTATGACATGTGACACTTAAAAAAATCCAACGGTTCTTAAAACACTTATGGAAACCACATAAAATCAAATAAGTGTCATGTTATAATTCTAGCTAAAAATTGGAGGATGTAATGAAAGGGGATCATTATCCCATATTTATAATGTTGTGTCAAACTCCTAGGACTCACCAAACATAGCGGCCAAGTAAGCCTGATAGTGATTATTCAGTAGTCCATAATTATAAATAAATGTGTAATCTCTCTCTCACATGAATGGTGAGTCCTACTAATTAAATTCGTAGGAGAACCCACCACTCTGTGAGATGGACTATTTACACAATATGAATGCAATGCTGTTTGATCAACCATAGATTCAATTTGCTGGGTTGCACAAGGTCCTGACTGCAAGTGGATGTGGGGGTATTCAAATCTATTATGTTCGGTACTAATGAATACACTATGCTCTTGACCAATCTCCAAACATTTGATAAAATAACAACTAGAAGCTATATTACAAATAAGACATCAATTACAACTTATTATGAAAAAATTAATTCAAAATGAAAGGTTTTGAAATATTAGGTTCTACTTATTTAAGCACCAGGGTGATTGCCACAAATAACATATTGCAAATAATTTCTCATCTCTAACCAAATTATGAAATAAAATTATAATACTATAAAACCATAATAATAAGATAAATAAATAGTCATATATGCAACTCCCCAAAACAATAATACTATAGAACGATAATAATCAGAACAGTCATATATGCAACTTCCCAAGACCACATTTTGGTAGAACGTTAGAAACTTCTGGAACTCAAAGATTAACTAGTAAAAAGATGAATGACAACACATGCGTGGAGCATTCAATGGAAGCTAAGAATTGGATTTCTATAATAATTTCAATTAAGAGAGAATGATAAAATGCTTGTTTACATGTATAACCACTTATACAGAATGATCAACTAGAAGAGACAGAACCCCCCACAAAAAGGAAAAAGAAAGAAGAGACTCCATTTCTGGCAAATGTGATATCTGAGCACCATCTTAGAACATATTTGTTGGGAGATGGGAGAGATCCAACAAACCATAAGCATTTGTCAAAACAATGCTCATACAACTTAATTCAAAACTAGATCCTCATCTTCATCATCTTCCTCATCACCATTATCATCCGTACTTAGCTCAGCATTTTCGTCAAGTGAGGCATTGGGAAATGACTCCCCAACCTCATTTTCTTCATTGGTTGCAAGTGAGGCATTGGGAAATAACTCCCCAGCCTCATTTTCATCATTGGTTGGAGTCTCCGCTGAACTTTTAGATTTACCTTTGTTCACCTAGTGCAATTGAGAAAAAAATAAAAGTAAACAAGTGTTACAAAAGCAAAAGGTAAAAGGGAACAATTAAGTACAGATAGCATTGTTATGGCATAATTTCTTATTGGAACCGTCCACAGCCTCATCCTCTACCTGTTCTTATGGGAGAAGGATGTGCGCTTTGATTTTGAGGTTATTTTTATTTATTTTTACATAGGAGAACTTCACTCAGAGAGTTGAATGTTGCAAAGCATACTGTACAACAATCCTCATTGCTATTAAACTCCTACAGCAACTGATCCCACCCGCCAGAATCAATTGTAGGGTAATCTTAGAGGCATTCAACCCCTGATGAGCTAAGCAATTTATCCTCATGCCTAGGAGACACTTTGAGTTAGAGCTTATTGACATAGTTCACCATACAGTAAGGAAAGTACCATATGGGAAGGGATCTAATCCAAAACTATGCACGTGAAAACATGCTCAACTTGGTAAAAACTAGGTATATATGTAAATAGAACAATAACTGGGAAAGAGTACAAAACAAGAGATATGTTATTAAAATTCAAAAATGTATCAAAGAGTACAAAACAAGAGATGTGTTATGAAGCACGGGTACTCCAAAAATGTGGCCGTACCCGTACGGGATACTTTTTGGGTACTTGTACTTCTTGAGGTACTTCTGTATGCGTAACCCAGGCGTACCCAAATTTTTCAACAACAAAAAAAATCATTTTCTTTCATTTTTTCTTTTGGATATGTTACAAAAATAGATAAAAGTAGTGAAAGTGGTAGAAACATGAACTTTAAGTATAATTATATGGATGTACACTTCTTTTATTTACTCTTTTGGATCTTGATTTGTAATTTAAAGATCATTTAATGGACAATAGATACTTTATTATCCATAATTGCTCTTAAATTCATATGTGCTTATCAATATATGAAAAATATATGCATAATAACATACCAAAAAAAAAAAAAATTTAATAAAACATATATCCCCATCGTACCCGTATCCTACTTTTTTAAGAATTGTCGTATCGCCGTACCATACCAGTACCGGTACCCATGCCCTAAAACGTACCTGTGTTTCGTATGCCGCATACACAATCAGCAGATTTCTGACTTACAGATTAATTTCTGACTACCACTCAATTTTGTATAATAGCAACGCTCAACTAAATTCTCCTTTTCCCTCTTAAAGGCAAGAAAAACACTGGTTTTAAAAGTGCAAATCACACTTAATTACTTACACCTTCAATATACATTCTAGACTCTACAACAATCCATGTCCTCCTATTTCTTTACGAGCCAGGAAGTTGCAATAGTTCACCAAGACATGTATCTAGCCTGGTTCCCTCTATGTTGTTGAGGCATGTGCGTGTGGTGGATTTAGGGTTGGGAGAATCTGTAGATCTAGGGTTTAGAAATTTTAAAGAAAGGGTTAATGGAGTTGTGCCAGGAATTAAAAACAATGGCTTTATGAGTTAAATGGTAGAAGTATGTGGGAAGGTTTTCATTAGGTAAAGAAGGCTTTATTTGGGATTGTAAGATATAATTATATAATATTTACAGTTGTATGAACAGTACCCGTGAAGAATACCACAAGAAAGAGAAGAAAAAAGAGAAAGGGAGAAAAAGAACAATAAGGCTAGATACAATAAGACTGTTACATAGACCCTAAATCTAAAACTTCTCTTAATGGAACTAGGACTTCAACTTTGAGTAGAAAACTATTCCATAATTAAATCAAACCAAAGCCCAGACTTTATTTTGTATAAAAGTTTTATTGGAAAAAATAAATAAATAAATAAACCAAAGCCCACACATAAAGACCTATAAACTAAATAAAACTTGTTAATAAAATAAAACCCAAGGCCCACAACTATTCAAGAATACTAAAATACGCTTAACTTTAGAACAACCAAATAAAACATAGAATAAAGGGCAAATTACCCATGACCAAACTCCCTTAGGGTTTTCCAAAATGTCACTCACCTCTTTGAGGTTTGTATAAATGAGTATCAATTTGTTCTAAAAATGCAACAATTTGTTAGGAAAGTCACATTGTGGGATGAGATGGACTTATCTGTGGTATTAATACAAACCTCAAGGGAGATAGTGTCATTTGTGAAACCTCAAGGGAGGTTGGTGCAATTTACCCTAATTACTACCATGGACACCTATCTTAGGCTTTGCCTTAAACCTAGACTTCCAAATAGGATTTTGTTTCTCTAACCACGCTATAAATGCACTTATGCCATATTTGCATGACATGTCATCCTTCTCCTAGAAGCAAATTTGGTGTCCTAGGCAAAAGGTTGCCAAATTACAACTTCTATCTTAGTTGATGGGACCCTCACCCCACCTCGTTCTCTCTTTGAATAAAAGAGACAACAAAGGAGCCCAGTCCTCTTAGTCTCATTATTGGTCTAAGATGAACCAAGCTGATAAATGGACACTGCAATTGCCCAAGAGTCTAGAAAGCTGATTATTTTCCTACTCTAATTATTACATGATAAGTATTCTCTAAATGCCCACATTATTTAGCTTAATTAAATCTTACAATCATTTAACCAAAAGGGTTTGACAATTCCAAAGTTCATTTTTCCCAAAATTTATTTATTTTTATGATAAGGACACCAAGGCAAGGCCCTTCGGACTCACCCTTGGGTAATAAACCTCGGATACACAACCCCACCCACCAAGACCATGTATCATAATCCAGGGAAAGCTTCTATTGAGGATTTGGGGGTTCATAGCTCATCCCAAGCCTCCTACCACTAGGAGGCACCTTGACAGGTATTTTTCCCAACATTCATCTGAAACAAGTTTCCTACTCCACTCTTCTTTTTGTGGAAAGGGTTGAACTAAGACAAGCATATAATTAAAATATCTGAAAAAAATAAATCTAGAAATTTTATACTAAAAGAGTTAAAGAGACATTGTCACATTTAAGCAAGCTCTAACTATCGTAGCAATTACAGTCTCTTGGAAAATGTTACCGCCTATGATTGAAATTAGGAGCTACAATATGGTTAACAATTTTTCAGTATAACAATGATGATATAAGGATTTCATGAATAACTAAAAGTAGATTCCACATCATAACAAATGTTGATTTTTAACCCAAAAAACATAATCTTTAAACTACTATAATGAAACAAATATCAAACAGCTGAAAAAAGCATTGCTTTAGAGAGCTTACTGCGCGTAGCAGAGTCCTCCGGTCTCTTTCTCGAGCATTCTTAATGGTCTGCAACAAAAGCACCAAACCCTATTAGCTTCCAACATTCAAAAACAAGCCTTATCTTCACAATCCATACAAGCTATATGACATAGTGTAGAAAAGAAAAAACAACCTCCTCAAGCAACTTTTGCTCTGCCTCTACTTCCGACAAATCTCTTCAAGAAGAATAAAAACCACATGAACAAAATTCCATACACCCACAAAAATATCAAAGCAATAAAATTTTTAATGCCAAACCTTCCGACTATACGATCGACACGGCAACGACATTTTGCACATACACTTTGCTCCTTAGCACAACCTACATCCACATTAACCCAATTCTTAAAAAAACAGAGGAACCAAACAAAGCCTAATTTAAGATTGAAAAGAGTGAAACACTAACCAGGGCAGAGACTATGGTAAGCCTGACGAACGTTGCGCTTTGAAC
Organism: Fagus sylvatica; assembly: GCA_907173295.1. Lineage (NCBI taxonomy): Eukaryota > Viridiplantae > Streptophyta > Magnoliopsida > Fagales > Fagaceae > Fagus > Fagus sylvatica. Next base: position 25,906,973 of record OU015768.1, read on the forward strand.
ATTGTTGACTGCCACATTTAATTTTAACAGAAGTGTTATTAAAAAGTAAATAAAATACTGAAATACAAATAAAAATAAAATAAAATAAAATACCATTTTGCTGGCTCAATGAGGGTCTTGTACTTGCCGTAACGGCGTTTCCATTCGATCTGGTCTCTACAACGTGGGCAGACCCCTGTAATCTCGGATAAGGGCCTAAACCTACCTCCGACTTCCTGGAATAATTATAAACTAACAAAGTCAGTCAGTAAATGATTTGGAGAAGTAAAAGCGATTTGTTGTAATATATATATATATATATATATATATATATATATATATATTTGGAGAAGTAAAAGCGATTTGTTGTAATATACCGTTTCGTTGATCTTGCAGCCGGCATTGGGTTTCCAGGCGAATTTGTTTTGGTGCTTCGGGGGACCCTGTCTATTGTTGCTCATCGTTGAGACCGCACAAAAATGAGGAAAAGCTTTTTGCTACTGATCTGACCCCCCAAAACCCTAATTGCTAAAACCCTATAATGAAGTGACGTCGTCTTACTTTAATTGGAATACATAAAGCGGCAACGCTGCACAGAACGCAGCGTTTCACTTTTTTTTTTTTGTTTTTTTAAAGGCGAGGTTGTTTAATATTTACTTGATTAAATTGGAATTTACACTTTTAAAATTTGGGATAATTTTGATTTTACTCCTTTATTTTTAAAATTTGGATTCATATGTCTAACATTAGGTAGTATTTCGAAAAAGATTCTTATATACATATTCATTAATGAGGTGGCGGTTAAGTGTCATTTCATTTCAAAACTATGTTATTTTTACCACGTCAATTAAAAAAAAAAAAAGTAAATTACAATTTCAACCTTAAAGTATGGAATTTTGATTTTGTCCTCTTAAGTTTCAAAATTTGGATCTATATTCTTAACATTAGATAGGGTTTGGAATTACAAAATTATGTCATTTTGATTTTAGTTGGTGTTTAATGGCTACTTCATTTAATGGATATCAACAAAATGACATTTTATCAAATGCTACCTAATGTTAGGGTTCAGATCCAATTTGAAACTTTGAAAAGAAAAATCAAAATTATTCAAAAATTTAAAGGTGAAAATTACAATTTATTCTATTTATTTTAATCTAATTAGTCTTCATCGTCAATTATTTTAATTTTTTTTCCATGGATCTTTTCATATATATATATATATATATATATATGATTAAACTATTGTTTTCGTCCCTAAATTATACATGAGTTTCGTTTCTTGTCCCTAAACTTTGAAAAAGTTCACTTTTTACACATAAATTTCGTCTATGGACTTTTTATAAAATAAAGAAATTCATGTATAAAAATGAACTTTTTTTTAAATTTCAGGACGAAAAACGAACCTCATGTATAATGTAGGGACGGAAATAATATTTTGGCCTAAATGTTTTTTATTGAAATTATGAAGGTCTACTTAAGGAAAGCAAATAACTACAACTACAAAAGAGTGGAAATCGTTGGCCTTAGACCAGGTGCGAGTTTGCTTGCACTCACTAGCTGGTAGTAACAAGACAAACAATCATCAATGAAAACTATTGAAATCAAAAGAGCATAATATGAATACAAAATACCCAAAGAGTGATCCAAGGCAAAAGTTTTCGCTACCTTAAAGTCTATAACAAGCAGCGAACCAAACTTAGGAATCTGTTCAGGTAGTTGTTGGGGTTCATAAAAAAAGAACTGATTCCTTGCATTCCAAATTGATCAAGAAATGACAGTCAACTCTTCAACCTCAAGTGAAATCAAATTTTGAACAATATAGTGTGGTATGGGCGAAACCCTAACATTATTCTGCATTTTTTGAACGCGGTCCTTGGATAATGCCTAAGTGTTATGGGCTAAGGGACATTTCCAAAGAACATGTGGAACATTTTTCACTTCATGTTGACATTTTAAGTAGAGTTTTAAAAGTAATTTTGTTTATTACCAATCAAATTCCAATCAAATCTCAAACCACCTAAACACCCACTCAAATTCATGGTTTTAAAAAAGAGACCATAGGGTTTAAGGTTGGACTGGAGTTCAACCATAGATCAAATCGTGATGACCTAACAATAATTTTAATAATTAATTAATATTTAAAATAAATAAATAAAAAAAGGTAAAATTAGCAATCTTCACACATTAAATAGATATTATCCTATTATTTCAAATATTTTAAAAATTTTGTACAATATTGTTCATTATACCATCTAATTAAAAAATAATAATACTTTCAATTTTAGATATAGGAATGCTTTAGACTTAGCTAGGCATGTTGCAATTTAATAGTTTTTTAAAAGAAGTTTCACTCATCAGTCATTTTATTATTAATTTAATAAAAAAAGAATGAAAAAAGAAAAAAGAAGAAACTAGAAACCCAATTCCCCAAAACTCAACTAGGCCTCATTTCATCATCAGTCACAAATTCATCTTCTCCAAAATCCAAATAAAATACCAGAACAAACTCGTCCCATTAGCGTCCCATTCTTTCACTTGCTCCCTCTCTTTCTTCTTCCCGCACCCCATTGTCTCTTCTCTAAAACTAAATGGCTAGTGATAATGGTGTTGTTAGCGGTGGGTCACGGTTCGTGGGTTAGGAAATTCATATTTGTAATTTTTTTTGGGTGAAAAATGTCATATTTGTGATTTGAAATTTCAAATTTGTGAGCAGTATGGGTGTGTCTAGGTTAAGAATTGGTGAGGAATGAGTCTTGATTAAGAATTGGACTGGGATAAATATAAATTATAGAAGTAACTTTTTTTTTTTTTTTTTTTAAAATTACATGTGACCACTTTATAATAAAAAAAAATTATTATTATTATAAACCCTAGATGCACTGTACGTGACTAACTTCTATTAGCCAAAGTGACATAAATGTAATTAGAGAGGTCAATTTCACCAATTTGAAAACCCCAAGTGGTTATATTACAAAATTGAAATCTTAGAGGGGTCAGTTTCCAAATGACCCAAACCACAGGATGTGATTATATAATTCGGCCTATGTTATATTAACCCTAGAGCAGCACAAGTGGTTGCTTCTCCTATAAAAAAAAGGCTAGTAATTTTTTAAAATTGCATGTGACCACTTTATAATAAAAAAATATTCATTATTATAAACCCTAAGTTCAATGTACGTGACTAATTTATGTTAGTCAAATTGACGGAAATGTAACTAAATAGGTCAACTTCACCAATTTGAAAATCCAAGATAATTATATTGTAAAATTGAAATCTCAGTAGATCAGTTTCCAAATGACCCAAATCACATGGAGTGATTATATAATTCCGCCTAATGTTATATTAACCCTAGAGCAACACAAGTGGTTGCTTCTCCTATAAAAAAGGCTAGTATTAGTGATGCAGGTAAAAATATTGATAACATAATACAACAAAATTATTAAACAAATACTTATTTAAAAGCCATTGGATCAGAAAATTTAGATAGAATAGAGAATAAATTATTCCTTCAAATTTTTCATTCAAAAATTATAACAATGAATTATTAGATGAAATTTCCAAACTATTTGAAAGATTAGACATAAGAAAAATGTCAACCTCTTAAAAAAAATAATCTTAAGAGTGTAATAACCTTAGATAAAGGCAAAAATATCAGTTCGGAAAGAGAATCAGAAGAAAATTAAGGAGGATTTGAAGATTTAAAAGCTCAACTTGAAGATTTAAGTAACAATAAAATGATTAATGACATGGGAAATGGATTTAGGACTCACTATGGTTGGAACTAGACAGCCTCTTAATGCAAGTATAACAAGAAATTATTATCCTAGACCTACTCCCTTAATTGTATATACAATTTGAAGAAAGAGAAATAAAAGTTAGGAATGCTTATACGCCAAATGAATCATATGAATTATCACCCTATGAGATTTTAAATGTATTATATGAAATGGTTATTGGTCTCTAATGTTTATAAGAATGTCAATTAGACTGATCACCAAGTTGCAACTGTGTTACTTGCTTAAAACTGAATATAAGATAGCTAATGATGGTGCATTCATTAAATATGAAACATGCCAACAAATTGAAGATGTTGTAATTAACTACTTTAATATTTGCTATATATTAGAAAACACTTTATAAGAGATCAAACTGAATATAGATCTAATACTGATGAAAGTGTCCAACTTTGTCAGATTTTAGATGGTATAAAAACATTTCTTCCAAGAGTTTTGTTAAGAAGTGACAATGGTGAGGCATATCGGAAAGAAAAATTTATCAATGGATTACCCAAATATTCCGAATATAAGGTCCGAGAAAAATTACTCAAGAATGGTCATTCTAATTATAAAATATTACCTATGGAGAAATAGTTTGTACTGTCCCAAATGTAGGATTAAAATTCTGTATTGATTTAAGGGCAACATATATACTTCAATTAGAAAAACGAAAAAGGAAATATGCTCGGAGAGAATTAGAAACATTTTGAGGCTACCCTTCAACCAAAAAAGATGTACCATCTAGGCAAAAAAAAGAAACAGCATAGAAATTATAAAACATGGTACTTAAAAATTTAGAGATTTTAAAAATAAGAAACAAGAATATAAGCCTTACAAATCTAAAATATATAAGCCTTACAATATAATGCATCCACAATCTTTTTTATAGGATGTAAGCATTTCACTATCATCCTGCTCGATCAATCAAATAAAATTACTTTGCTTACAAACCAAGTCTCTGCAACATGGATTATATAAAACATACTAAAAATTCACCTAGCAAGAGCATCTTCTTCTATCGACCTCTAGGCTCCATAATCTCCGAGAACACAGCACCGGAAGACATCAATTTATCCGAATCCCTATAAGCTCTCTTCACGCTGCTGTCGCTAGTTGTACTTGACACTCCTCCAACGCTGCTACTAAACATTTCATCACTATCATTAATCATGGACTTATTGATGAGAGATTTCTCATCATCCATCATCTCAAAATCACCCACACCAAACTTGATATCTTTTTCGGCACACTCTTGCAACTGCAATGCGAACTCAAGACCCCATACCACATCATTCATCGATGGCCGTTCAATCCCATTATCAAGCAAACAACTCACTGCAACATCACCAAATTTCTTCAAACATTCTGGTACAATCTTACCCTTCAAAGATGGATCAATAATCTGATCAAGCTTTCCATTGCGACAACATTGTTTGGCCCACTCCGCTAGGCTCACTTGCTTCTTCTCCATGGTACGTATAACGGGTGGCCTTGCACACAACACTTCAAACAACACCACACCAAAAGAGTACACGTCAGACTTCTCAGTCAATTGCTGACGTCGATAATATTCAGGATCCAAATATCCGAAACTACCCTTGACGACTGTGCTGACATGAGCCTTAGACAAACCAGTGGGACCAATTTTTGACAACCCGAAATCAGAAACCTTAGCCATCCATTGCTCATCCAATAAGATATTTGTTGTTTTCACATCACGATGAATGATAGTCTGCTTCGCACCTGTATGAAGGTAGTTCAATCCACGTGCAGCACCAATACAGATTTGGAGCCGTTGCTTCCACGAAATATGAGGATTACTAGTGTTGTAAAGATGGTCACGGAGTGTCCCACGAGCCATATAATCATACACGAGAATCATCTCCTTCTCATCGTTGCAATAACCAATGAGAGACACGAGATGGACGTGACGAAGCTGTGATAACAACCCTATCTCGGTCTCGAACTCATTGAGGCCTTGTTGAGAACCTGGTTTCAACCGTTTGATCGCAACAGAAGTGGACCCATCATCGATGTAGCCTTTATACACATCACCAAACCCACCAACACCAATAATGAAAACATTATCAAAGTTGTTTGTGGCTGCTTTAATCTCAGCGAGTGAGAAGTAACGACACAAATCAGACGGCAGACTTGGACTACGTGTCTTTGTTGACTTGGTCGTTGTGAAAGAAAATGGACCCCACCAAGAAGTCTTATCACAGGTGGCTGAGTCCTTGACTCTCTTGGCTCGCCGGAGTATCAAGAAGCCAATAATCGACAGTACAATAAAGCCGGAAGCTCCACCAGCAACAACGGCGATAATTGTTGTTTTACTACTCTTCGACTTTGCTGATTGTGTATGTGGCACAGCCGGTGGAGGGACCAAAGGAAGTGGGTCTGGATTGGGTCCTGCGAGATTGCCAGTACCGACGTCGCTTACTTTGAAGATTTCGATACCGTTCAAGATTGCATCACTGTATTTAGTCTTCCAGTCAGCCGGGTTCGCTTGCAGGGCAATAGAGAGGTTGACTTTCTTCTGGCCTTCTTTGCCAAACATCGACACAGCGTAATCATTATATACCGGAACACCTTTTTTCCCACGACTCCATTTCATCACGTTGGCTGCTTCCTCAGCGGCCTGATTTGCTATGAAAATAAGAAACACTCGGTCGTGCACATCAGTAATTTCTGGTTGAAACTCACAGAAGTGTAGCCTAACAAGATAATTAAACTGAGAATCTACTGGAAACTCCCAAGTGAGATTGTAGCTCTTATTGAGAGTTTTGTTCGTCCCCATCGTCCGGGCAGTTTGATAGACATTTTCCGGTGCAGTGTAATTATGTATTACTGAAAAGCTTAGTTCAATGGTTGTGTTAACAGGGAAAGCAGATCTTTTATAATCTCTCAGGTACTTGCCGTCCTCACTCCAGCTCCGGAACATTCCGGTGTCATCAGTGGCCGAGATGGTGCTTCCTCCAACATTTATTCTGTATACCATCTCCAGAGCAGTTGTGTTATCGATGCTGTACAGGTTCTGCTGGCCCAGAAAATGGAACTTTTTGTCGTCAGAAGGAGTATAATAGAGATTAGTAGGCATAGACAAGATTTCAATTCCGTTGATGAAAGCAAACGAATTGGAATCGCTTGGAGTGAAGGTTATGTCCAGCCTCTGGTCTTTCTCGATGTTGACACAGAATTCTCTATATATGGTGTCATCGGGATCATCATCGGCGTCAGCTGTAAGTGAAGCGTTAAAGCTGTGAAGAAGAGTAAAATTTCCAGCTTTGACAGAGAAGAGGGCTTTAGAGCGGTCAAAAGTGTCGAAGGAAGCTGGGTAGAAGTATAGCCGAATGTATTTTTGGCCGGAAGTGACAGGGAATGTGTAGGTGAAAGTGGAGAAAGACAAGCGAGCAGTGGTATAGGGTATTTGGGCAGTAAAGGATGATTGTTGAACTGCGCTTTTGGTTAGAGATGCTTGGTTTTGTGATTGTTCCGTGGGGAAGAATTTAGAATTCACGTCACCAATCCAGGTCTGACCATCTAATCCAGTCGACTTGCCGGAGGAACCACAGTTAAGGGTAATATTATCGACTGTATGTATGTAAGTAGTACTCACCGGTGACGGTGTTGATCAAGTGGTGCAGCAAGAATGCTAGGTAAAGAGGTGTGAAACATGGTCGGGGGGTGGTCCAAAGATAAGTTTTTTTTCGGTTAACCATTGTAGCAGAGAGAGAGAACGAGAGAAAGTGATAATTCTTTTTTTTCTTTTTTCTTTTTTCTTTTTTGATGGTAAGAGAGAGTGATAATTCATTCAAGAAGACAATCTGCTTTATAATATTCTTATCTAAAAGTTGGGTTTTTACTTAAAGGAGATCGATATTTTCACGTTCAAATTTGTTATTTTTAAGCTAAAAAAAAAAAAGTATGTTTTAAAAAGACTAAAAAGTCTTTAAATATGCAAATGTTCAAAAGTATAAGGTTTATTTGATCTTTTAAAAAACACGTTTTTTTATATTAGTGTGAAAATAACAAATTCAATAGAAATATCATTCTCCTAAAAAAAAATTGTAAAGTTATTTACTATTCACATTTGGCATTTACCAAGGGTTAAGTAACAGGTTGCCCTCCCATTTGAAGGGTACAAATTCAATCTCCGGCACTTATTCATCCATCAATTGTAATGATAATAAATAAAAAATGGGACAACATACAAAAGCACTCCCTAAACTTTTGGACAAAATTAAATTGACCTTTGATGTTTTAATTTGAAATTAAAAACCCTTTAATTTTGAGAAATATTCAAATTGATCATTTTATCTAAATTTTTATTTATATTTTTGAAAAAAAACATAAAAAAAATCTATAATTAAATTTTAATTTAAATATATTCTAAAATGAATTTATAATAAAAATGAAGCTTAGACTGACGAAAATTTAGACAAAAATTATCAATTTATACAATTTTCAAAGTTTAGGGATTTTTAACTTCTTAAAAGCAGGGGTTAGTTTGATTTTGATTTTTCAAAATTTTGGAAGTGTATTGCATTTTACCAAAAAATATATATATATAACTACTGACTAGGCACATTATTTACTTTTAACCGTTTTGAATTATGCAACCTTTAAACCTAAGAAAAGACTTCCAGTTCCAAACACAAACAGATCCTAGTAATTTCTGCACGGGTTCGTATTGCCTTGCTTTTTGGTTGATGACCACGAATAGTCAAGTTTGTAAACGATGAATGTTGTACCTTTTTATTTTTTTACATGGGAGAGACGTTGAAGGAGTCAGTACTAGCAAAGTTTGACTTGTAGGAGAGACTTTTTTAGCTGTCGACCACATAAGTGGGGCAGGTAAGACTTGAGAAGTCTTTATGAAAACTCCAAAATGACTTTTATTAGTAATACACAAAAAAATTATTATGTTTATAGCTTCTTTTATGGCCAAAAGCTAAAAAGATAATCAAATTAAAAAAGACAAAAATAAATAAATATGGTCTTCGGCAGAAAAGTCTCACTGCTGACGTGCTTAATGTGGACCCAGCACTCAAGCGATTGGAGTGAAGCAAATTTCGAACGATATTTTGTGCAATTTGCAAGTGTACAGATTCGTACCTCATCAATTTATAATTTTAGTAACACTTATAAAATAGAAAAAGAAATAGAAAAAAGTAAAGTATTATTTTCGTTTTTAAATTTAATATGAAGTTCGTTTTTCGAATTTGAATTTAAAAAAAAGTTCTTTTTTACACATGAATTTTGTTATTTTAAAAAAAAATTCATAGAGAAATTCATGTGTAAAAATGAACTTTTTCAAAGTTAAGGACGGAAAATAAACTTTTCAAAATTCAGAAATAAAAACCGAATTTCATGCAAAGTTTAGAAACGGAAACAATAGTTTAACCTAAAAAAATTCTGATACCAATTCCTTTTAAAAAAAAAAAAAAAAAAAAAAGACTTTTTATATTTTAAATTTGGCTTAAATCTAAATTATATCCTTTTAACTTTTACTGAATTAGGATATTACGTGAAATTTAGAAATATATGGATTCATCCTGTCATTATTTTATAATTCTAGTAACAATCCCCTTTTTAAAATTATCAAAAAGAAATTTTTGGGTTTGGTGGATAGTGGCTAATTGTTAGATTAAAAAAATTTTAAATCTATGATTCGCCAACTATCTATAAATGGGATTTTAAGAAAACAACATGTGTAAAGAAATTTTGGAAGCATAGTTAAACATATAAATAAGTGAATAATGGACGTTACAAAATTTAAAAAAAATAAATAAATAAACAAATTTTCAAAATAGATGCCTGAAATCATAGCAAGTGTCATCGAAATATTAGGAGAAAGTGTCATGTGTCCAAGAAAAAATCGTCTAAAATCTTCAATAACCGTCAAGAACTTCAAGTATAAATAAAAGATTTTATTTTATTTTTTTCCTCAAGATTTTTTTTTCTTTCTTAGTATGTTATTTGCTTTATAGTTCTAGCTTTCTAGGGTTGTTGTAAGACGATATTGTTTAGATCTTTAGAACTTTTAGTTCAATTGCAAGTTACTGTTTCCTATCAACATAGCTTGAAACAGAGTAGAAGTTATAGCTAGAGTCATATATATATATATATATATGTGAGTTAGTGTGATGTGATGATGATACGTGTGGTGATGATGATAAGTTGGAATTGGAACACATTTCGTAATTTACAATTGTTAAATACTGAAAGTCTGTATATTGTATTATGTGAATTATATTGTAAAAGAGAATGTTTTTATATAGGCAGAGATATGAGTACTACACAAGTAATAAGAGTGTTTTACAAGATAATGGATTAGGTCTCAGCCTCATTAGGCTTATATTCTAACATCTCCCCTCAAACTCATGTTGGATGAAGAGACAACAACTTGAGTTTGGAAACAAGATCACAGAAACGGCCTGTAAGCATAGGTTTGGTGAATATGTCAGCTAACTGGTCTTGAGAAGATACTAAACGAAGCTGCAAAGTACCCTGTAGTAAGTGATGACGAACAAAGTGACAGTCGATCTCAATATGCTTAGTACGCTCATGAAAGACGTCATTTTGGGCAATTTGGATGGCACTTCGATTGTCACAGTGGATCGGAACTGTAGTAGAACAATCAACGTCTAGATCCTGGAGAAGCTAATGTAACCAAAAGAGCTCAACAGTTTTGTCAACAAGTGCTCGATATTCTGCCTCAGTACTACTAGAAAGAGCAACAACAGATTGTTTTTTATTGCGCCAAGAGATGAGGGAGTCATCAAGAAGAAAACAATACCCTGTAGTGAAACAACGGTCGGTGGGGTCCCCTGCTTAGTCAGCATTAGAATAAGCTTAGAGAGTGAGCGACGATTGAGATGAGAAGTGAAGTCCATGAAATATGGTGTCTTTCAAATACAAGACCCAAAGTACAGCAGCAAAGTGGAGAGACCGCAGTGCAGCCATGAACTTGCTAACAATGTAAACGGCATAAGAGATGTCTGGTCAAGTAACAGTGAGGTAAATGAGACTCCCAACTAGTTGTCCTTAGAGGGTAGCATCAAGAAGTGGTTCTCCATCATGAGTATTCAGGCGATTGTTGTATTCAATGGGCGTGTTGACTATTTTGCTGTCTGTGATGCCAGCTCGGGAGATAAGATCAGATGTGTACTTGGCTTGAGTGAGATAATAACCATCGGAGGATGAAGAGACTTCAAGACCAAGAAAATAGCTAAGGGGACCCAAATCCTTTATCTCAAAGTGCTGACCAAGGAAGCGCTTAAAATCCTGGATGCCCTGCACATCATCACTAGTAATAATCATGTCATCTACATATAGTAAGAGAAGGGTAATACCATGATCTGAGCGTCAGAAGAACAAAACTGAATCACATGAACTAGCTGAGAAGCCATGCTAAGAGATGGTAGAGTTGAACTTGGCAAACCAAGCTCATGGAGCTTACTTAAGACCATATAGTGTCTGACGTAAGCAACACACTTTGTGAGAAAAACATGGAGGATGAGAGAAACCAAGGGGAGTTGCATGTAGACTTCCTCAGTGAGTTCTCCATTAAGAAAAACATTGTTCACATCAATCTGAAACAATGGCCAGTGGCGGAAAACAGAAACTGCGATAAGTGTATAAACAAAGGAGAGGCGAGCCACCAGGGCAAATGTTTCCTTATAGTCAATTCCATATTCTTGAGTGAATCCCTTGGTAACGAGACAAGCCTTGTAGCGATCAACAGTATTATCTGATCGAGTCTTGATCTTGTACACCCATTTGCAACTAATAACAGACTTACCAACTAACAAATCAACCTAATCCCAAGTACTTGTCTTAAGCAATGCATTCAATTATTCTTTCATAGCTTGCTGTCATAAAGGGCCAAAGGAGGACCTCGTGAAAGGTATGAGGTTCATGTAAGGTGGAAAAAGCATAAAAGCAATAAAAGTCACGAAGATGAGAAAGGAAGAGTACATACCCTATGAGAGCGAAGGAGCTCAGAAGCAGTAGTGTTGACAGGATTTGCAGCAGGGGCAGAGAGAGTAGACTCATTGAAGGTAGGATCGGCTGTAAGACATTCGTCGAGGTGAGATCAATTGGAGGAGACTCGCCATAGATGGGATTAACTGACTTAGCAAAAGTGGAAGGAATGATAGGGAAGAGATTAGGTAGAGGATCATCCTGAGAATCAAAATCACCCTAAGAAAAAGAAGGTAAGAGAGAGAGAAAAGACCTGACGTGGCAACCAACGTGACAATTGTCGAGCAGAGGCAAGCAAATTGAACATGATGTGGTCATTGCACGTAGTAAGAGAAGAGAAAGTTAACGTGGAAACCATAGTTGTCGAGCAAAGCCGAGCAAACTGACGTGGGGTAGCAACGTTTGTGCACAAGAGAAGAGAGAGAGAGAGAAGAGAAGAGCTAGCATGGTAGCCACAGTTGTTGAGCATAAACAAGCAAACTGACGTGGCGTGGTAACGATTGTGCATAAGAGAAAGAGAAGAGAAGAGATTTCATGATAGCCATAATTGTTGAGTAAAGCGATCAAACTTACGTGGCGTGGCATCAATTGTGCACAAATGTGGCACTTGTATTGACATGGCACTGACGTTGATGACGAGGAAGCTATCGTGGGAAAAAAAAAGTGACAGCTATCATGTGAAGGTTGACATGACCGTTTGTAATACTTGGGAGTTCCGAATGAACAAACGGACCCCAAAATTGGAATTTATGCGAAATACTGTGTGGGGAAGAAGTTTTTTTTTAACTGTTTAGAGTCAAAGTCAACGGTTAATGGATCGGTAAAAAATGATGTGGCAAAGAGTTGTAGCTTGTTGACATGGAGATGACATGACATGATGACGTGTCAGTAAGGCTGATGTGGCATTGTTGACTCAGCTAGGACTGATGTGGCATGACGCATGTCAAAGACTCGAGATCGATGTCGGTGCGTGCTATAGCAGGAAAATTATGTCGGGGCTTTAGGTGGCGCGTGGAGGCGCATCCCGGCTCTGTTCGTCCCGATTTTTCTAGAGAAGGTAGATCAGTCGCCGATTTACTAAGTAGTCTTTCTCGTTGAGCGAAACGGTGGTTGAAGGTGGCTGATCTAAGAGTTGAGAGGTACGGCCGCACATGGAGGCGTGTGATTGAAGATGCCAAAGTTTTGAGAGGCGCGTGGGGGCATTGGATCGCGATCATTCCAACAATGGTGAGTAGATTGGAAGCCCAGCTAGACTTTGATAGTGTCCGTGAGGAAAAAGGAGGCTCAGAGATGGAGATTCTGAGGAGGCAGTGATGAGAAGAGTGATTCAGACGACAACGAAATCACCAGAGAATCTGACGGTGGCGGAGTTATCAAAAAACTGAAAGCCAGAAAAAGGTGGCTCTGATACTATGTTAAGATTATTGGAGTTTTGATACTATTTTAAGTATAAAGTGAAGAAAGAAGAAGAAGAAGAGATTAAGGGTTTAGAAAAAGAGAGACAAAGAATACACAAGAGTTATGTGGTTCAAGCCTTACGGCCTACGTCCACGGTGGTAAAGCCTTAGAGGCTACATCTTGAATATATTGATGAGTACAATATTTTGTCTATGTTTTGGTGTGTATAAGTGTACACATAGAGGTCCTATTTATACTAGCACTAGGAGACTAACTTCTTATACTTTAGTAATGTGGGAAAATACATAGGAAGTCTATTTTATATACTAACAAACTCAATTAAACTAGAGAGCTGGAGAAATCACTGAGCAATTTGGTATGATGTTTAAAAGGGCCACAATGAGGTACTTAACATCTTTTCCAAAGAAAAAGTAAGTGAAGTTAGATCAGGATGGTTTGTACTTCGAGTTGAGAAATAAATTCAAAGGAATGACTTTTCTTGATTTGTATGAGATCTCTAAGGGAATCTAGAAAAGTGTCCATACACCTGAGTCAAATAAACCAACAACTCATATTTGGACCATGGTTTTAAAAACACTAGAAAAGTGTTCATGCATAAGTGTCAAATAAACCAACAACTCATGTTTGGACCATGGTTTTGAAAATCAGACCATGTCAGCTAGTTCAACCAGTTCAACCAAAACCAGTACTTGATCTGGTTCGATTCTATTTAAAAATATAAAATTAAGAAAAAATGAAGAAAAACCAGGATCACCGGTTCAACCGAAAAAATCGAGAGTCAGACCAATTTGACCACTTATTCAATTTTGAAAAAGTAATTTGTTATACTTAAAAACTAACAATTAAATGTTAGGCATACATAAAAGTTAACCCAATATTAAATATTAGATTCACACAATAGGTAGCCCAATATTTATCTAATGAATAGTAGGCCCACAAAATTAAATAGTCCATACATTCATGTTAAATTTTTTTGGTAGACTGTAATATTTAAAGAGGAAAAAGTGTAACACCTTCTTTCATTTTTCTAATATGAGACTTTTTAAGAAGTTTTTGCTTATAAATGAATCACTATGTCTCCTTATTTAAAGAGGACAAATAAAGAAGTCCCACATTAAAAAATTAAGATGATATTAACAATGATTTTGTCTATAAAATGAGTCTTTCTTTTTATTTTAAATTCTTAATGAGAAAAAGTCTTACATTAATATGTTAAATGATAATTACAAGATTCTTTATAATTGGATTTGTTGGAGTTACGAACAATCTTGCTAGTGTATAAAGAACTTTTTAAGTTACTAAAGAGTTAATTTAATCAATCTATTATATTAACAATATTAAAAGGTCATTCCATCTGAAAAAATTACTGAACTTTTCCAAAGAAATTTTTCTGTGTATAGAATAACAAGGGAGTCCCAGGAAGTTTTTCACTTTGACTATTGTTAATCTATGCCTTATTTTGGAAGATTTTAGGACTTATCTAACTAATTTCCCTTTTGGATTACTTATTGCAACTTATAAATCCATTATTTTTAACATTGCCCACTTAGGTCACATAATCATCATCAAACTAACACACTTTTTAATTTTTAATTTTTAACATAACCCAATCAAATCAGTCTATAGGCAGCATTTTAATTTTGATGGTTCTTTCCCCTACATATGCTTTTAAGTAGAATCCTATTATTGATATGTTGTTGTTTTCTTCTTTTGGGTTTCAAAATCAAGAAGTATTTTAAAAATATATTTTTGGAGCAACCCTAAATAATATATATATATAATTATTTATGACGTCACCGATCCAACCATCAGTCAGACCAGGTCGAATCAAAGAACTAGAAATCACTCACTTTTCCAATTCTTTATCTGATCTGGTTTTTAAAACCATATGATTAGAACACATTCTTTCGATCATAATAGGGTACGTAGATGAGCGAAACAAATTAAGCTAATGGCCAAGCATAAGATGGTATCACATGAGGAAATTTGAGGAAGAAATTATTGTAACTGGCATAATTAATTCATATGAACCTGCAGCTAAAATAATTTATATGTATATGTGTGGGTTTATGTGAATCATATCAACAAAATATTAGGTTTACACTTATTATAATATTCCAAATGCAATGAGGGGTGTAATTGTGATCTTATTGAGTTACATAATGTAGCATTGAGATTTTTGCTGGTTTTTGGTTTTCTGATTTTAAGTTCTTATATTTATGCTTTTGTTCTTCCTTGGCATGTTCGGTTTTGTAGGTTTCTTTAGTAAAATTTGACTTTGGCATGGACAATTTTGAAGGAAAAAAAGGAAATATTTTTTTTGCTCTCGCATATATCTATGTTGTATAGTCCTTGAATGATTTGACAATTAAGGGACCCCTCATTCTTTAGGATATATATCCTGAATATTAGTTTTTATTTTGCTGTAGCCTGTAGGAACTAACTGTGACTAAAAAATTTAAGGGCAAAACTTAGGTACAGTATGTTAAGTCCTGTTTGTTAGGTTCCCTGCCTAAATTTTTGCCATGTGTCTATTTAACCCCAAGCAACAAACGCCGTGAACCCTTAAAAACACAAACCCAATTTTTACTTACTTCTCCCGCGAAAAAGCCTTCTCACTCACCTGAGACTCCTCTTCAAAGAAGAAATCAACAGACTCTTGGACTTCTCACCTGAGACTCCTCTTCAAAGAAGAAATCAAAGAAGTAATCAGGCTTTCAAAACCAAAACCCACCTCCTGCACATAACGTCATCAACAAAAGGTTTGTTGGTCTCCCTTTCTCTCTGTTTCTATCTCCTTTATCTTCCCTTGCTGGTAACCTATCACCCATGCGGCTACTAATGGTTTTGTTTGAGAAAACTAAAACCTTTATGTACTTGGATTTCTTGTTTGTTGCCAAAAAAAAAAAACGTTAGTGTATGTAGGAATTGCCTAAATCAAAATATTCATTTTAGAAAGTTTTATTTGCTTCTATGCCACTACCAAAACTGAGATTGATTTTATTGCTTTTGATGCTTATTTCTTGTTTTTATTTTTTTTAAAATACTAATTTACAGGTTATGGAGAATGATGGGAATATGTCATCCTTGGAAAATGCAGCCACTAAGGAAGATATCACTCCTAAAGTTGGAATGGAGTTTGATTCAGAGAATCACGCGTATCTATATTATAATATGTATGCTGGATATGTTGGATTCAGTGTTCGTAAAGATTGGCAGAACAAAAGTAAAGCAGATGGTACAACAATCATATCCCGCAAGTATTGCTGTTATAAAGCTGGTTTCAAGAGGGAAGTTGAATGTGAGGGAAAGAAATCTAGAAAGGAATTAAGAGTTGGTTGTGAAGCCCAGATGGTTATCAGTCGTCAACAAAATGGCAAATATCATGTTACCTTTTTTGAAGCAAAACACAATCATGAAGTTGTAACTCCACGGAGTAAACATAAATTGCCATCACAAAGAAAGATATCAGCTGCCCAAGCTGCTGAAGCTAAATTAGCAAATCACTCTGGGATACGACAAAAATTGGTTTTTGAGTTCATGAGTAAACAAGCTGGAGGTAGGGAAAATCTTGGTTTTACTCTCAAAGATATCAGTAATCATTTACAATCTAAACGGATGAGGGAAATGAATGAGGGAGAGGCCTATACCCTTTTTCAATATTTTGAGATGAGAAGGTCTGAAAATGCATCATTTTTCTATGAAATTCAACTGGATGTTGATGGTCAAATAACTAATATCTTTTGGACAGATCCTAAAATGATTGTGGATTATGATCTGTTTGGTGATGTAGTTTGTTTTGACACTACATACCGAACCAATAAAAACTATCGTCCATTCGCACCTATTATCGGAATTAATCATCATAGGCAAACAGTGGTCTTTGGTGCTGCATTGTTGTATGATGAAACTGCTGCTTCTTTTTCGTGGTTATTTCAGACTTTCATAAAAGCGATGTGTGGAAAGAAGCCAGTTACAATTTTTACTGATCAAGATCCAGCGATGGCTAAAGCAATTGCAGAGGTGTTACCAGAATCTTGTCATCGTTTATGTCAATGGCATTTATTTCAGAATGCTCTCAAACACCTTAACAGTTATTTTAGAAGTTCAAGTTCATTTGCTGAAGAGTTTAAAAGTTGCATGCGTGATCATGAGTTTGAGGATGATTTTATTCAAGCATGGGAATCAATGTTGGATAAACATGATCTTCAACAAAATAGGTGGTTGAAAGGAACTTTTGAAGTTAGAGAAAAATGGGCGATGGTATATGGTAGGCATACTTTTTGTGCAAATATTACGACCACACAATTGAGTGAAAGTTTCAATAGTCGGTTGAGAGACTATCTAAAGTCTACCTATAATGTGTTGGAATTTTTTAGGCATTTTGAAAGGGTACTGGATGACCTACGCTACAATGAGTTGGAATCCAACTATGACATGAGCCAACGTCTACCGGTTTTGAAAGTGGAAGTGCTTTTATTGAAGAATTCAAGAGAGGTTTACACACCCAAAATCTTTAACCTATTTCAGCAAGAGTATATGAAGTCTCTGGACATGGTTGTTAATGCCTGCCATGACAATTCATCATTGTTTGAGTACAAGGTTTGCATGTATGGACATACACGAGAGCACAATGTTATCTTCAATTCTATGGACCAAACAGTTGTTTGTAGTTGTAAGAAATTTGAGTTTGTTGGGTTTTTATGTAGTCATGCATTAAAGGTACTAGATATTCAGAATATAAAACTACTTCCTTCTCGATACATTTTAAAGCGGTGGACTAAGCAAGCGAGAGTTGGATGTGTACTAGATAGCCATGATTGCATTGTTAAAGAAGACCCTAAGTTGGATGTATCAAATCGATACAAAGATTTGTGTCGTAATGCAGTTAAGATAGCAAGCAAGGCTGCTGAAACTGAAGAAGCATCTGTATTTTTTGCTAAGAAAATGGTCGAATTAGATCTTGATGTAGAAAGGATCTTGAAGAAAAGATCGAATTTACCTTCCAATAACATAGTTACGGATCCTTCTCATAATGAACATGTAGATGTTGCGTCTGGCATTAATGCTCATAAAGCAATGGGGATTAAGGAAAAAATGGGTACATCCCGTGTTAAAGGCCGGCCTAAAAGTTTTATTGAAAAAGGATCAAGAAAAAGGAGACGTCCTAATGCACAACCTCTTGTAACAAATGCTACCATCAACATCTCAACTTCTTTGCCAGGGGACTATGTACAAGAAGCACAGGTCATATTCTTGCAAAAAATTTAAACCTTTATATTGTCAAGTTCAGTTTCTCTCTAATTAGTTTATTTTATTATACTTTTTAACTTAATGTTTATTCTATTTCAATTTTACTTGGAAATTGTAGGCATCAGGCATGGTATCAAAATACTCTGCAGGGGATGGAAACATTGTTCACCACCAATACTAGTCGTTAGATTCCATGGGTTTAAACTTTAATTTTTTGTGGTACCTATAGCTTACCATTTACAAGGTATTTTTATACCTTTTTTTTAATGATATAGAATTCCTGTTGATGTGATGAATAAATCATGAGTTTATTTATTTATTTTTTTTGGCAGGCCAATATGTTTTGAGCATGTGCAAGGACTTTGTTGTGGTTTTGGACGAAGACATGAACAAGGACATTACTTTGTTTTGTTGCCAATATTTTGCCTTTGTTTATCTTTTGAATAACTAGAACTTGACAGTGTAATTAACTTTTGGTTGCTAGCAGCTATGAACAGAAACTGTTATTGCAGAAAAATGTTATTGCTGAAACTGTTATTGCAGAAACTTGTATTGCAGAAACTGTTATTGCAGAAAAATGTTATTGCAGAAACTGTTATTGCAGAAAATTGTATTGCAGAAACTTGTATTGCAGAAACTGTTATTGCAGAAAATTGTATTGCAGAAACTTGTATTGCAGAAACTGTTATTGCAGAATCACTCTCTTTCAAATGGGCTCTACAGGTTGCTAAGAATTTTGGGTCTGAAGAGCTGAAACTGTTTCACCTTGAGTGTGTGGATGCTTTGATGCAAAACAGTTGATATGAATTAGAAGATTGTAAATTTGTCATTTGTATTTTTGTTGGTTGCTGCAAATAGAGGCATAGAGCCCCCCATGTGTTAGGAAAGGACTCTTCTTTTCTCTTTTGTTGGGTGGATGCCTTGTCCTGGTCCCCTTTTTTTTTGTTACTAGTTCTTTATATCTTGTTGCTTCTATTTGTTTTTAATGAAAGGATGACCATTTTAATAAAAGAGGAATGGTAATTTTAACCCCATTGTAAATGCAAGTTTATAATCTCATTATCTACATGAACTTAAGTGGGAATCCACATAACAATTTTTATTTGGTTGAAAGAATCAGTCTAACATAGTACACAAAAGCTAAAGCAAAACACAACAGGGTCTAACATAGTAAGTCTTATACCAACAACAGCTTTACAGCAACTAGCTATCACAGCTTTACAAACTACAACACAAGGGTTTAAGAGATTTAATATTTGCTGTTTAGCTTCCTGCAATTTACCAGAAGCTTTTTGTTTATATAAATAATCAGATGTACAGAGAAAAGAAATTTCATATACAACACAAAGAATTTTATTAAAACAAGCTGGGCAAACCAGCAAACACTTTACATGCAAAGCTAAGGAACAACAAAACAGATTACAACACAAGCCAGGAACACAGTACAAGCTAAGTATCCAGAACAACAAAACAACATTACAACATAGTTCAACTTCCCTCTTGAAACCAGCTTTATAACAGCAATACTTGCGGGGGATATGATATGTTGTACAATCTGCTTTACTTTTGTTCCACCAATCTTTATAAACACTGAATCCAACATATCCAGCATACATATCATAATATAGATACGCGTGATTCTCTGAATCAAACTCCATTCCAACTTTTGGAGTGATATCTTCTTTAGTGGCTGCATTTTCCTAAGATGACATATTCCCATCATTCTCCATAACCTGTAAATTAGTATTAAAAAAAAAAAAAAGAAAGCATCAAAAGCAATAAAATCAATCTCAGTTTTGGTAGTGGCATAGAAGCAAATAAAACTTTCTAAAATGAATATTTTGATTTAGGCAATTCCTACATACACTAACGTTTTTTTTTTTTTTTTTTTTTTTTTTTTTTTGGCAACAAACAAGAAATCCAAGTACATAAAGGTTTTAGTTTTCTCAAACAAAACCATTAGTAGCCGCATGGGTGATAGGTTACCAGCAAGGGAAGATAAAGGAGATAGAAAAAGAGAGAAAGGGAGACCAACAAACCTTTTGTTGATGACGCTATGTGCAGGATGTGGGTTTTGGTTTTGAAAGCCTGATTACTTCTTTGATTTCTTCTTTGAAGAGGAGTCTCAGGTGAGGGAGAAGGCTCTTTCACGGGATAAGCAATTAAAAATTGGGTTTGTGTTTTTAAGAGTTAACGGCGTTTGTTGCTTGGGGTTAAGTAGACACATGGCAAAAATTTAGACAGGGTACCTAACAAACAGGACCTAATATACTGTACCTAAGTTTTGCCCAAAATTTAAAATACTTAACATTTTCGCTGGAAAAACATTCATTTTGGTCAAAAGTGATAGCACATAAGACTGTGAAAGTTATTTTACTAATATAGCAGAAAACCAAATCTAGAAATTAGTAATAATTTTGTGGTTAAAATATATTGGTTTGTCCATCAAGTTTGCATAAATTTATTTTTTCGTTTTTAACTTTAATTTATTTTTATTTTTGTCCAAACCTAATGAAAATCTTACAATTTATGTCCTTTAATTGAAAAAAAAAAAAAAATAAAAGATATTTCATCCTAAAATTAAAAGGTTTTTTTTTTCCTTTTTTGCCCCCTAAACTATTGAAATAATCTCTTAAAAAAATTTAGACATGAAAAACAAATATTTTAAAGTTCAAGTACGATAAACGAAATTCATGCAAACTTTAAGGTCGGAAACAATATTTTGACCTAATTTTTTTAATAGACTAATATAAATCAAATTATTGTGTCACATACACAAAGTTCTCAATTTTCATGCTCACGGTCACAAATTTCACACGGGCTTTCTTTGTTATACCATTCTTGAAGGGCAAGAATCATGAATTCCAAAATGATTTTGCTCTCTTTGGTGGCAGATTAAAAGTCCTCATACCATGATGTGAATCATGTGATAATCTGAGATTCAGAAATTTTTTGGACATTACAAGGCTCCAAACCTATCTTATCAATAACGCCAGGGTCGTCTTCTTGAAGCCCGACAAAGTTGTTTTTAATTTTGGGTGTGTGTTGATGTCTTTTTTTATCTATTTATTTTTATTATTTTTTTTTTCTATCTGGAAAATATTGATGTAATAAAAATAAAAATTCAACTTCGATGTCATTGATACTTTCTTTTCTTGGATAATTGTCAATTTTTTTTTTCTTTCTAAGTTATCAATGGGTGTTGTCATTGTTAACTTTGTGACTTTTGATTTTTCTCTTTTAGCTATTCGTTTAGTAAAAAATTTCCATTTTGAATGGTGGTTGTGATTTATTTTGATAGGTGTTCATCAAATGCATGAGATTTTCGATCTCGCTTTTGAGAATTATTGCTTCTTCTGTGTTTAGGTGGTAAATGGTTTAAGGCCGAATCCTAAGAATTATGAGGTTTAGAGCGATACAAAAAAATGAGACATCTAATAAATTAATTAATTAATAAATAAATCTAAGATAGAATATCATTGATAAATTACTTTACATGCAGTTTGTGCTGTAAAATTACTAATTAAACTTTTATTATCAATATTTTTCTAATAAATCTTGTTCAATAGATAATATGGCTAACTTGATCGTAAGTAAGATTTTAATAATTTTGACTTTAAAAAACCTTTTTTAGTCTATGCCAATGTGACAAGAATAATCAATAATATTCTATACGCAATAGATGTATTTGGAAATCAATTCAAATCTTTAATAAAATTAAGTATATCAATCGTTTTGTTTTTTTGTTGGTAAAATCTCCAGTAGGAATTTTAATTCTAAAAATAAATCAATACCATCAAGATCAGAAAAATTATTATATTTTAAAAATGTTCAAGATTAATACAATACAATTCCAAATTATCATGATAGTAGGCTAAGCTATAGAGGGAAGTGAAAAGTTTATCTACTCTTACCCTTTTTAGGGTTATTTTATTATTGGTAGGAATTTGTCAAGAGAAATCAATTATTATTGGACTTATTTTAAAGAACAATTTTAATATTTGGGCCTTTTTTTTAAGGTTTAAAAATTATATGGTTATATATAAAAAAATAAAAAAATAAAAAAAATTGAGGCCTTTCAATATAATAAGGGCTTTATAAAAATTTGGAGTGAGACCTAATTTGGGAGGAGGCTTAGAGCAGTCGCATACCTCGCAGATGCCTAGGGCCACCCTTGAATAAGACCGATTATGTGTTAAAGTTGTCATTATGTGTTAAAAATATATGTGAGAGATGATGAAATCAAAAATTTGTTATTTTCTTTTCAGTTTTTTCCCAAATTTTTCTTGACAGGCGCGTGCAATTAGGTTTTTAAAAATAAATAAAAATTATAAAATTTAAAATGTTAACGTTCCGTGTCAAGAAAAAATTTTTATCGTCGAGTAAGGGACCTGGGTTCTAATCCCGCTTATACTAAAAACTAATTGGTGTCTTGCCTGATGGTAAGAGCAATCATCATGAGAGCTGATCTGACTTTTAATCTCGCTTACACCAAAAACAAATTTGTGTCCTGACCTTAATGGTAAAACAATCATCATAGTAAACACTATAAATGCAAATGATATCACTAAAAAAAGAAAAAGAAAAAAAATTAAACGCACCCAAAACTTAGTACCACTCTTATATTGTTTAATTTTAAAAAGGGCTTTGAAGCACGTGAAGGGTTTACTTTTAAGTTTCAAAACTTTATTTAAAAAGAAAAAAAACTTTTGAATACGCGCTTAACATATATAAAGAGAATTATAAATTATATAAAATAATAATTATCTGACATCACCTTATTTCATAAAATATTACACAACACCTAAAAAAGGATATATATGTATATAAATTGTAGATATTTATACATGTTGATATTCAATTTATGGATATTAATGTTGATAAATGAATACATCCACCTAAGTGTGAACGTGTATTCACAAATGATTAACATCACATCCAACTCTATAAAAGGATTTGAATGTTCTAACCACCCGAAACTCTATTTCTTTTGCATCGACGTCGAGATCCCATGAAGCTGCAAGGAAAGCAAGTAAAGCAGACAGTCATGTGAAGGGGGTCCACGCTGGTTTGGATCTTTACCACTGGCTGAAATCTAAAAAGTTTCGTGGTATTGCGACTTGGCGCAACATTCACATGGATCCCGCATCCACAAAAGGTTCATTTCGATATCACGTGGCAGTCGCCTACAGCAAGGCATTGCTTCATCTTTTGACCTTTAGCAAAAACAGGACTTCTTTCTCTCTCTAGAAAATTTGGGCAGCTGATATGATTTTCGTTTTACATAGTTTCAGCTGCGAACTCCACCGCAGGAATTGGTCCGAATTTCTGTTTGTGCAGTATTGGTATACCAGTCCATATATTGGAACATTTCTTACTGTAAGATACATAGAAGATAAAGAATATGCTCTTAAAAGTTAAGAGTAATGTTATAACTTATAAGAGAACAAATTATATACCAATTTAGTACGTCTGTTTATAACTCCAAAAAAGTATTATCACATCAATTTCTTTTTTGGTTTTTAGATAGAAAAATATTATAGAGTACCACATACAAACAATTCTAATAAAAACACTGTTAGTATTTTTCTTTTTCTTATATATATATATATATATATATATATATATATATATATATATATATATATTTCTAGATGATGCGTCAAATTATATATTGTGGTTGCATGACTGCATCTGGGGTCATTTTTCCGAGTTAAGCAGGAGAGGATAATGGATCATTTTCGCATCAAATTTCGTCTGCATTAGAAGGAGACGTGTGGGACGTCCTGGTTGATGTAGATGGAGATTCCACATTTCCAGGTCATCTACTGTCTACTAGGTAACTTCTTTCTTCTACTACCTCAGCTTAAACACAAAGACATTTGTGGAGGAAGATGATGAAAAAAAATTAAGTAGAAATTGGATGTCTATTTTTTTTTTTTTTTTATAATTCAATAGTTGGGAGAGAGGGATTCAAATCTTATATGTCTCCGTTGGAAACACTTAGATACCAGTTGAGTTACAAGACTCTTGGGAAAATTAGATGTCTATTAAGACCCCTAAATTCATATTAGAGATTGTAGGAGGTCAGTCAAAATCAGTCGAATTGAACCCACTTCACAAGTGTGGTCAGGCAACCGACTTGTGGATCTCTTCCTCTAGGTCGGTTAGCCCGGGAAGCTTCCATCAATAGGCAATGCCCACCAGCTATCGCTTTGTTCACATAAACATTTAATGCCACAAAGCAGTGTCCCATCCGACTTGCAGATCAGGACTAATTGCCCTAACACATGTCCCCTAAATCGAAAGGGGACAACCAACAAAGTCTTGGGGGAAGGGTTTTCCCGCCAAAATCATCCTCTCCTACTTTTATAAATGTCCCATTCATTTGTTGAATGAGGTATGCAATATCACATGTTTGGACTCTCCCCATTTTATTTTGTGTGGCACTACGTCTGAGTTAATAATTTAATATTCATTAGATTACAAGAAAGGTGATGGTATAAATTTTATAAATTGATGTTTCACCAATCACAAATTAACAAATCTTTCAACAAAAAAAAATAAAAAAATACACAAAATGACAATTGAGGCATTTATTTATTATGTGTTGAAATAACATAAGTATATTCATTGTGACATAAATTTGTAAGCAAAAATAGTATTTTTAATATTTTCCTTAAAACAATGAATAAGCTACATCGTTAGGAGGCAAGAACAACACATGGACCAAGGGGCTTAAATTTTAAACTTTTTTCAAAAAAATGTATTTCACCACCCCAAAATTTATAATTCACTCCCACAAAATTCAAAATATAAAATAGTTATCTAATCCTTTTCTATGGTCATAGAACACGGACCAGACAATAAACCAGAAATATGAATGGTTCTCAATTCTCTTGTCCGACCGAGGTCAAATTAATGATCAAACTGATGACATTATGAATAAATTAGTTAATAATTTTATGATTATATAAATGAATAATGTGATTTTATAATAATTTTATAATTAATAATAGTTATTTAAACATATTGATTTTTTTTTAATAATAATAATTTTGTTAATATATTCTTAATTTTTTTTTTAATTTTTAAATCTTCTGCTAATGTCATAGACATAGTATAAAATTAAATTTTATTATTATTTTTGTAAATTTGAATATTTTAGTTATATGATTATATCTAACAATTTAATGACTTAAATCTTGGAATTGTGGGATTTAGGTGATATCTTGTTGCTTGACTCCACCTAAATAAATTGTTTGGGTTTTTTTTTTTACTTGACAACATGTCAGAAAGAATATTATATATATATTATTCTTGTTAAGTGACTGAAATTCAGTAGTTTCAAAAGTTTTGTTTGTGTTATTTATTATTTTTTTTTTTACTTGGCAACATTAATTAGTTTTTTATTTAAAAAAATATTGGAGATATAATAAGATAAAATAATAATTATGCTTTTTATATGATTTGCAGGTGATAAGAAAACCAATTAAAATATTTGTCTTTTTCAACTATGAATATTGTCAAAACAAATTCACAAGAAAATATTCAAGATTATTTTCTCATGCACTCTTTAATTTTGTGCTTTGAAAAAAAAAAATTACTGCAAAATTTAGTACACAATAAATCACAAATAATTTTCGAGATTTAAAAGAACATCAAGTCTTATTTTAATAGATGTTTGAGTTTTAAGTAACATTAATTTTGTGTCCTTTAATTTATTTATTTATATTTTATAATGCTAGTTTTGGGGATTTTCATATATTAATTTAATTTTAAATTTGATTGTTCCTTATTGTTGAATGGTAAAATTTTTTTAGTCATTCATTTGTCCCAAAAATGAAATCTTGGTTTTGTATCCTATCATTATTCATATATATATAATGTATTATAGAGTAACGGACAACCATGTTGGGAATGAGATTATTCAGTACTTTTTGAGTATAAAGACATAGTACTTCATGAATGATAAATCTCACTACAAAGTTAATTAGTAGAACCCACAATTTATGTGAGAAGATAAAATATCATATCTTTTTATGTTAGAAACACTGAATAATTATTGGGGTTAACCATACACAGTACACTCTTGATTAGTCATTTATAGCAAAACTTTATAGTCATGGGGACTTTGATTAGAGTTAACCAAAGTAAAAAAGAAAAAAAAAAAAAAATCATTGTCACTTTGATTAAAGTTAACTAAAGAAAAGAAAAGATAATGATTGTGTGGATCTTAAACTTGTGCATTGAAATGAAAATTACTACAAAATTTAGTACACAGTAAATCACAAACAATTTTCGAGATTCAGAACATCATCAAGTTCTATTGTAATAGATGTTTGAGTTGAAATATATTAAGTAATATAAATTTTGTGTCTTTTTTATTTATTTATATTTTATAGTGTTATTTTGGATTGTCATATATTAATTTAATTTTAAACTTGATTATTCCTAATTGTTTGAATGGTGATATTTTTTTTAGACATACATTTGTCCCAAAAATGAAATCTTGGTTTTGTACCATATCATTATTTTATTCATATACAATATATTAGAGTATAGACAACCATGAGAATGAAAATTATTCAATACTTTTTGAGTACATAGATATAGTACTTTATGAATGATAAATCTTATTAGTAGAATCCACAATTTATATGAGAGGATAAAGTACTACGTTACTGAATTTCTGAAACATTGAATAATTATCGGGTTAGTGGTTAGCCAGCCATACACTTTACACTCTAGATTAATAATTTATAACAAAACTTTATAGTCATGGGGACTTTGGTTAAAGTTAACCAAAGTTAAAAAAAAAAAAAAAAAATCATTGTCACTTTGATTAAAGTTATCTAGAGAAAAGAAAAGATAAGGTTGGTGTGGACCTTAAACTATTCGTGTGTAACACGATAATACGTGTCCTGATCTGCCGATAACAAAATTGGCCCACAAGATGCCCTCCCTTGTCATCTCACTAAAATAAAAGAGGAATCACATGACCTAGTCAAATGTTTATTATTGTCCACTCATCAAAAAAAAAATGTTTATCATTGGCCGTCTTTAAAATCATTAATCTCTTACCCACTCACTCACTCACTCACCGCCAGTCATATCATTTCGTCCACAACAAATTCTTCCCAAGACTCGCAGTACTGAGGTGCAGAGATGGTGGGAGAAACAGCAAAGAGGGGCCACTTTTTAGCAGCACTCCTAGTCATGTTGATGATTTTTTTGTTCCACCCAAATAATTGTGGAACTGCTATGTCACTGGAGAGCAACGCCACCTCCATTTTCGACGGTCCGATGGACGAGCCGGAGTTCATGTTTGAGTCAGAGATAAGCAGAATGCTCATTGACTATAAGCATGTCACTGACTCAAGTTCCAACAGAGGCGGTGCTCTTTGTTCCAGACGTCCATATAAGACCTGCCTTCCACAGAGTAACGGTAAACCCGTCGGAGAAACATGTGACGCCTACAAACGAAGAGGTTGCTAGACATGAGTATATTTATATTTTCCATATAAAAGATCTATGTCTAGCTCTGCTTAAATAATGCTTTGGTTTACATCAAAATATAATGCTTTGGATCGATATGCGATTTATTTTTTTTACCTTTTTACCTTGCCCTTTTCTTTTATGAATCATTAGTTCAAATGTATGTTTGTTGGACGGTAAAAATTGCTTTGCTTATTATGAAATTAAAATGATGCAGCTTGAGCTAGGCTATTGTATCAATGTAAATTATTGGCAGTACTCTTCCTTCTTTATTTTCACTTTTTCAGGGCACTTTTTTTCTCATGAATTCCTTATAGAGTAGGAAGTGCTCTGAAACTTGATGTAATTTTGAATAACTACAGAGCTTTGCAAGAGGCATTGAATACTGATTTTTGGTTCTTTCAAGCATTCCACAAAGCAAAGATCGAAAATGTGACACACTTCTTCTGTAAAGAAAGGAAAGAGTATCATACACAAAAGTCTTGAATCAATTAAGTGAATTTAAGCTAACAATCTGAGATGAAATGGGTTTACTATTAATTTTTGGAATTTTAATTGATTTTCCTTGATGGAGCATAAGGTTCAGCCATAATAAAAATCAGATTTACAACTGTACACTTTCACTCACTTTCAACAAATCAGCTAATCCAAATGCACATTAAGAGTTCTTACAAGAAAACACAGCAGCAAGCTGCTAACTCAAACTACAAAACACCCCATCAAATAAGATTCTTCCTGGAAATTACAAAGAAGGAACAACTAGCTTTACAGAAGGCAAGAGTTTTACAAATCACTTCAGGACAGAAGGGATACCGCATTTGCAAAATAAGCGAGTTTATTGAAGGCCACATGGAAGCAAGTACAAATTTCTCATGGGTAGTTCAAGAATGATAATAGTATAACTTGAACCAATGTTCTGCTAGGCTTTCATCAAAGATTACAAAATTGCTTCATTGGGACAATTTATCAAGCAATTGGAGTGCAAAACAAAACAGGGCAGCAAGCATTTTACCTCTAAAATCTGAAATTCCAAATAAAAAATCTCAACAAATTACATATTTTAACCATTAAATACAGTATTAGAAAGCCATCCCGCTGTTCTGTTCATACGCACTGATTATCATGTTCCAAGACACGATATATAACCTGCAATCATCAAATCCCATGATACAATATCTCTTTCAAGCATTTCATCAAACAGTTATGTGCATTTCATCAAGACACGCTATATAACCCACTTTGATGAACAATATAAATGCACAATCTAAAGCAGCACTTACAAAAAATTAAATTAAACAAGTGTTGATTAAATTAAATTACCTAAAATAAAAAACAAGCCAAGAATTTCAATCACATTCGTCAAGACTAAAAATTCGCAAAAATTAATGGGGTTCCGGCCTTATCAAGGAGAACCCAAATGCACAAAAATCAATCAAAATTTCAACCAAACTTAGGGCAAAACATACAGAATAAACCCAACAAAACCCATCATAAGAATCAGACCAAGCAAAATAGAAAAAAGAAAAATCGGTTTAAAAAAAAAAAAAAAAATCGTGAGAAGTGTCGAAACTTCAAGATATTGAAAAAGTCGAACTCCTATAAGCCCAATCTGTCAAAGAACATCAAACCCATTAACAATCAAAAGCCCATGGGTCAGACCTAAGAAAAATCGAACCAACAAGAAAAAAGGGAAAAAACAGGCGAGAGAGAAGAGAAAGAGAAAGGAAGCCGGTTGCCAACCAGTAACCTATCTCCACTAAGTAAATGACGGGACCGTCCCGCTGCGGGACCTAAGTCGTGCCTAACCCATGTCATCTCCTCCAAATATTTATCAATAAAACGAGCAAAAATATTTGGTGAGATGACAAAATTACATAATGAAATGTTGTTTATATAGTTGAAGCATAAATTGCTTTTCCTCGATCATTAGTGTTTCTACGCTGGTCGGTTATAGCATATCAGTGATATCTTGCTGTCATGAAGAGCCTTTCAAATCTCACACCTATCTTCTTCGTCTTCTTCACTTTCCATCATATTTGTCATTTCAGAACCGCTACTTCAACAGAATCTACTGCTCGTTGCGCATCCCTTCATAATATTACCTTGATCAATTGTGGCAATTCCGGCGTGTCAACGGCATGGGATGGGCACAATTGGACGGGAGATGTGAACTCTGAATTTTGTTCCTTTGAAGAAAGTGGTAAAGAATCTAACCTCTCTAGATCCACAGGCCGAGGCGATGTTGTCCCTTACATGACTGTGCGTATATTTCGGTTCCAATTCACGTACATATTTTGGGTCCAACCAGGACAAAAATTCGTGCGGCTGCACTTCAACCCGGTTTCATACCAAGGTTTTGATAGGTCTAAGGCCATTTTCACAGTCAAATCAGGTTCGTTCACTTTACTAGAAAACTTCAGGCCTTCACTTCTTAATGATTCTTTGGGAGAAACAACTATCGTTAAAGAATTCTGCATCATTGAAGAGAATCAAACATTGAACTTGACCTTCACTCCACGTAGTTCTGTTTATCATGCTTTCATTAATGGAATTGAGATCGTCTCCATGCCTGAAGACCTATACTACAGACCAGAAGGTCAAAGTCCAACTCCTATTTATGTCGGCCAAAGTCCTCAGTTCTACATAAACTACAGCATGGCACTCGAGATGGTTTTTCGATTAAACGTTGGTGGAGGCTCGATACCACCAGTGAATGACACTGGCATGTTTAGAGAATGGTCCCCAGACATAGATTTTTTTTTATGGTGCAGGCCTAGTCCATAATATGCCATCTTTGACAATTCATTTCTCAAAAATACCAAATTACACTGCACCTGATGATGTCTATTGGTCTGCAAGGTCGATGGGTTTAAACCAAACCAAGAACTTGCAGTCTAATTTGACGTGGGGATTACCCGTTGATTTGGGATTCAATTACCTGGTGAGGCCTCAGTGTAAACGCCCTTGGCGAAAGGCGGTTCACCATCTATATAGACTATCAGATAGCTGAATTAGATGCTGATGTAGTATCATGGACTGACTATCGCGATACAGCTTTTTACAAGGACTACGTAGTAATGATCCAAGCCAAGGGAGTTGATGATGGCAAAAAGCATATTCTCTCCATTGATCTACACCCCGGTACTTTCTATGATGCCATTTTAAACGGGATTGAAGTGTTCAAATTGAGAAATATTGATGGCAATCTTGCTAAATTCGATCCTAAAGTTGTGGCCAATACTCCAGTACCAGCGGTTCATCAACCAACTGCCATGAAGTCAAAGACAAAGAAAAGAAAATTCATTGCCATTGGGATAGGTACCGGTTTCTTTGCTTTACTCTTTCTTATGTGTTGCATGGTTTTTTGGAAAACAAGGAAGGCCGAACGCTATGGTTCTAACTATCTACTCTCAAGGTGCTGTTGTTGGCTCAGGCTCAACTCTTACAAAGGAAAGAATCCAAGGAAGAAGACTTTCTCACTGAGGAAAGAACAATGCCATCACTTTTCACTAGCCGAAATTAAAATTGCAACCAACAACTTCCATAAAGATCTAATTATAGGAGTAGGTGGCTTTGGCAATGTATATAAGGGTCAAATTGATGATGAGGAAACCATGAGCGTGGCAATCAAGCGCTTGAACCCAGAGTCACGACAAGGTGCCCACGAGTTCCGAACCGAGATTGAAATGCTCTCCCAGCTTCGCCACGTTCACCTTGTCTCTCTCATTGGATACAGCAATGATGAGGGCGAGATGATCCTTGTATATGACTACATGATCAACGGAACTCTCCGTGAACACCTCTATGACACCAACAATGACCCACTTCCTTGGAAAAAGAGGCTCAATATATGCATTGGAGCGGCGCATGGGTTGGACTACCTTCATACGGGCGTGAAGCATACTATTATACATCGAGACGTGAAGACCACCAACATTCTATTGGACGAGAAATGGGTAGCCAAGGTTTCAGATTTTGGGTTGTCCAAAATGGATCAAAATAATACCGCAGTTAGTACCATGGTTAAAGGTACTTGGGGCTATTTGGATCCAGAATACGCACGTCGTCAAAAACTTTCAGAAAAGTCTGATGTGTACGCATTTGGTGTGGTGTTGTTGGAGGTCTTATGTGCCCGAAAGGCACTTAATCAAAAACTGGAAGAAGAACAATGGAATCTGGCCCATTGGGCTCGGAAGTGCATTGAGAGAGGAACCATCAATGAAATCATTGATCCATATCTAAAGGGGAAGATAGCTCCAAAGTGTTTCAAGGTATTCGTGCTGATTGCCGAAAGTTGCACACGTGATGAAGGCATCCAACGACCCACAATGGGAGATGTGGTGGAAAAGCTCAAGTTTGCGTTGGAGGTGCAAGAGAATGTTGATGTCGAGAATGAGAGTATGAATCCTGGTGGTGAGTATATTTACCCGGGTACATTATCATTTTTTATTGATGCTGCTCATGATGGTCCTTGGGCTACTAATGAACATGGGATGACCTCGGATAGTGGGACTGTGACAGGGTTAACCTATTCAAGTTTCGATATGGATAGTATCACAACTCAACAAGACATTACGAAAAACACCACTAACATTTAAGTTGTCAACGATAGATATTAAAGTGACGTTAGTAGTGGTTACAGATGAGAAATTCTTATGCGTGTATCATTGCTCTTTATCATCCAGTGAGTTGGGTCACATCTAAAATTCTTGAGATGCTTTGTCACCAATGGGGCAGTATGTATTTATTTATTTATATGCGGGTGAGTTTTCTAAGGCTTGGAATTGTGCACGGGGCAAGGCCTCCATTCTTACAATAAGGCTTTGTAGTGCACAAGCGAATGCACATGCTCTTTTGGTAAATTTATGCTCAATCTGTAAGGAAAACAATAAAGTTATAGATATAATAAAAATTCACAACATTTTCACAACACCCTCAATTTGTGTATCACCTCACACGTGAGCCAACCATAGTTTAAAATTTAAAATTTAATGGCCCATGTGTGAGTTGGTAGATAAATTGGGTGGTGTTGTGAAATTGTTGTGACCCTAATTTTATTGTTTAAGGAAAATTCGGTGCCATCACGTTTCAATTTCTATTTGTTATTCCTTTTCGTTATTGAATTTTGGCATTATTTACGCGTCATGCGAGTTGATGTTCTGCTAATCACTAGTGGATCCAGTGGGCACGTGACCACCTCAAATATTAAATATATATATATATATATATATATATATATATATATATATATATATATATATATATATATATATATATATATTTTAAATTATTAGGTATAAAATATAAAAAATAATTGGATTTTATAAAGTGTTCACTCTAAATTTTTTGGATAATTTTATAATACCCACACTTTTTTTGGTGTATGTAGTACTTTTAATAGATAAAATATCACATTGATAGTATTAGTGTCACACATGATGGTAATTACCCTACATATGTTAGTACATATGATCACATTACTTGATGCCCTAAATTTTTATTTATTTATTTAAATTTAATATATATAAAATTAGAGAGTACCAAGATCTCATTGGATAGTACTACCATCACATAGGCTGGCAATTACATCTAGGACCGGTTGGTGGGTAAGCCCCACAAGCCCTTGGGCTTGGGCAACCCCCTTAGGAGCAACCAATGATAAAATAATAATAATAATAATAATAATAATAATAATAATAATAATTAATTAATAGTAAATAAAAAAAAAAAATTTATTATTATACATAAAATAAAATATTAGTATACATAAAAGAAAATTTTCTATTAGTATACATAAAATATATATATATATATATATATAATATAATATATATATATATATATTCATTTGGCAACAGACCAACAAATTTAGATATGGAACCAATAGATAACAAACTATTAAACTGTTATGTGCATGAAACAGAATTCATACTTCATTTGTGCAGGTGGCATGTAGGAGTAGGAAGTGGGGTTATTGAGTTTGTTTCCTATTTTAATGTTATTTTGTTACTGCTTAGAATTATCTGGTGTCTTTTATGTTAGTCTTTGATTAATGAGTTTTATTCTTTAGGAGTAGTAGTCCTAGTGGTCCACTTTATTTATTTTAGTAGTTTGGTTATCTGTGTATTCGGTTAGTGGTAGAATTTTTAAGATATATATATATTATATATATATATATATATATCTCAAAAGTGAAAGTAATTGTCCCTTGTTTTTAGCATAGTGGAGTTCTATTTTATTGCTTTGGAACGTTAGATGGAGTTGTATAAATTTCCCTTCAGTTCTCGAAAAATAAAATCATTTGAAAAATATTTGTATTTTCAATATATATATATATATATATATATATATAATATATATATATATATATATATATATATATATATATATATATATATATTTGTAGTCTTTTAGACTTTTGGGAGGTTGGGTTTTCTCGAAAAACTTATACATAGAGTCGGGATTTTCTCAATTAAATCAATCATTTTCTTTTAATTATGTTATTTAGCAATCAATTCTATTTCTTTATTCTTCCAAAAATTGTGAACGTATTGATCCCAAACAAAAGTACAAATAAAACCACAAACAAATTTTTACTAATCGGGTAACACAATGTCACAAATACATAATTGGGTCTCAACAAAACAAAAGGTCACTGATTACCAAAAGTGTAAAGACAAATCTTTAATCCTTAATCCTAATATCCAGAAATCACCTTGCAATGGGAAGTTGTTTTTTTTTAGTTGAATCATGCTAATTATAAAGCACCATAATCGGAGGTTACATTTTACTTCATTTTATTTTATTTTTATGTAATTCAAGCTAAAAACACAATATAACCTTGATTTTGCATTAAAAAAAAATTTAAAAATTGGACCTTTAATTTTTAATTTAATAAATGGGCAACCAAAATTGGGACTGGCTTGGGCAACCCAAAGCTAGAAACCGGTCCTGACTACATCATATTTGATGATAACAATTGAGTCGGTACCAAACTCACAAAAAAAGTGAGTATTGTAGAATGACCCTAATTTTTTTGTTAAATTTTTTTTCTAGGTATATATATATATATATATAACTTACTATCAAACTTACCAGTTGCGACTGCCACTGTGGAAAGATCATTTTCAGCTATGAAGATTGTGAATAATCGATTACGTAGTCGAATGAGTGATCAATAGATAAATGACAACTTGATTGTATACATAGGGAAAGACATTTCTCGTAGTATTCAAAATATGAAACACACGTCGAAATCAATTATAAAAGGTTATAATGAAGTTTCTTGTTTGTTACTTTTTTGTTATATAAATAATGTATATCAGCTTTTGACATTTTTTTTATATTAAATCTATTAAACTTTGGGATTAAAAGGTGTCCATCCTAAATTGAATTCCTGGATCCACTCTGTTGCCAATGAAGGACGATACGGAGAAACGAGAAAAGACTATGAAAGAAAAAATGTTATACAATTTCCTTATCTTTTTCCCTTGTCAATTGAGGATATAATTTTACTCTATATTTTTATGCAACAATTTAAAAGGTTGTCTAGCATGATTCACGTAGTCCAGGTTGCCATCCTTGAGTTGAATGAAAGGAACTTTGCAGTCCTGCTTTACTAAGTGATTGGCCAAAACTAAAGCAACATGATGGGAAATGAAAGGTAATAATGGTAAAGTGATCGGGAAAATTAAAACTAAAATGGGTAAGGACAAAGAAAAAAAGTGAACCAGCAAAATGTTAGAGATAAGAAGCATCACTTGGGCATCACTTGGGCTTGGCCTTGCCTACCACTTTTGCTTTATCCCACTTACGCGATGTGGTGAGAATCTGGGAATGAGATCTAATGCAATTCTATTTTGGTATTGCAGGGCAACCCCCTTAGGGACAACCAATGATAAAAATAAAAAATAATAGTATACATAGAAAAATATTATTATATACATAAAATAAAATATTAGTATACATAAAAGAAAATTTTCTATTAGTATACATAAAAAAAAAAAAAAATTATTCATTTGGCAACAGACCAACAAATTTAGATATGGACAATAGATAACAAACTATTAAACTGTTACGTGCATGAAACAGAGTTCATACTTCATTTGTGGTAGGTGGCATGTAGGAGTAGGAAGTGGGGTTATTGAGTTTGTTTCCTATTTTAATGTTATTTTGTTACTGCTTAGAATTATCGGTGTCTTTTATGTTAGTCTTTGATTAATGAGTTTTATTCTTTAGGATTATCTGTGTATTCGTTAGTGGTATATTTTTAAGTGATATATATATATATATATATATCTCAAAAGTGAAAGTAATTGTCCCTTGTTTTTAGCATAGTGGAGTTTATTTTATTGCTTTGGAACGTTAGATGGAGTTGTATAAATTTCCCTTCAGTTCTCAAAAAATAAAATCATTTGAAAAATATTTGTATTTTTCAATATAATATATATATATATAATTGCATCCTTGTTCTAACAAAACAGTAAGGTGGTTAGAAAGGATTGAGATCTATGCAATACTCAAAAAGTATTGCATGGGTGCAATTCCTTTTTTCCTCTCACATTTTCAAAAATTTTTCATTGCTTTGAATTTTTTAATAATATTTTATTAAGTGGGTGAGATTGAAAGTTAAGAAATTAACTTTTAATCTCTTTCAATCTCAACTACTTAATTAGTATTGCATGCAATACTAATTATATGGAATATCAAGAATGAAATATGGAGGCTTTAGAGATAAGGTTAAGTAAGATTCAAGAGGCTACTGTATATTGATGTTGTATTGCTGTTATTTTAGATTTGGGTTTACAGTTTGAGGGAGAATAGGGTCTAAGGCTAGAAAACACCAAGGGAGAAATGGGGTCTTATCAAAAGTACTGTAGTTTTGCAAATCATTTCAAAACATTGGTAATTCTACAGTTTGATAGTATATAACAAAACGAATGAACTCCTAGTCCCAAACGTGGCCTAAGATCGTTAGTTGTGCTAAACGTGGCCTAAGACCAGTAGTTGTGAATTGCGATAAGTGGCCCCTATACATTTATGTGTGAACTAGTCCTTTTAGTCTTGGACCCATCTACAATAATTGTCCTTACACGGCATGTAGAAAAGAAAAGAAAGTGAAGAATCCACAATTATTGTTGATTTTACAATTATCGATGGCAGACCTGAATGGAAAAGCAAGCATACCGTACAATGAGAGCGTCGTGGATCATGCGAAACTGTGATGATCAAGCTACCCGACAATGCGACATATCTTTACAATCAGTTTGCTTTTGACACTTCGATATTTACCTTTCAGTCAGGGAATATTTGAACATATATATTTAATCTTTTTTTTTTTTATAGGCTCAGCGAACATATGTATTTAATCATTTATAGAGTGGGATAGCAAGTTTGCATTAGCCCTAGCACATCTTCGCAAGAGGCAAATTTGGGTAACATCTGGTCAATCGTTATCTTAAGTTTAGCGCTATCAAATGTTATTAACTAATCCTACATGATTTTATTGAT
>OU015768.1:25944497-25999809 GCA_907173295.1 Fagus sylvatica
TTATACTCGGTATTTATTTCAAAGCCTTTTTACAATAGCTTTTGCTAAGTAATTTATTTATTTGAAGATTTATTCTTTTCTCTTTGCACCTTCATATATGAAGCCTCAATTCGTTGGCAATACAAAGTTAACAAAAAAAGAACGAGACAAGTGAGGAAAATGGAAATACCTTGTAAAAATCAACAGCAACAAAATTAGCCCACCGGTTACCAGCCGCACCAAAACAAGTATGGACCATGTTAATGAGATTTGCTGAGTTTTGTGCACATGCGATTTGCTTGAAGGGAATCGTTGAAAAATAATTCACCAAAACCAAAGACTTGGTTCTGTCATTTAGAGGTGATGAATCTGCCCTGTTGGGACAATTTCCTGCATGCATTCCACCATCTCCATCTGCAAATTTTCGGATTGAAAAGAATAAAAAAGGGGAAGAAAAGAAAAGAAACATTCATTAGTAAAGGAAATTTAGGACTTGGGTCATATCCAAATAATCCAGCCGAAAGTTAAATAGTGATACAAGAACAAAAATTTAGATTAAAAAAAAATTAATGAAATCTACTTACACTGATTCTCAACCATGTAATTCCACTGGTAAGCAATTCCTTCACTTTCTTCCTTAGAACTAATTGAAGTGAACACTAGTAGCCTTTGGTTGTTAGCAACCATGTGAGATACTAGTGGCCAATCTTGACCATTTTTTGGCATGTTTGTCACTGGAAACCAAAATTTCATCAACCCGGCATTGGTGAAGACCTTTGTCAATCCATTAGGGGCTTGAACATAGTCTTCTAAGATCAATGTCACAATTTCTGTTGGATTTGCTGATAAGAAAGCTTCAATTTCCTTCAATGTGTCTATAGCTGGTTCCTATTATGTATAAAATATAAGTAATGGCAATTTATGTCTCCATATTTTTTTTTTCCTTAAAATCTTATCTAATGTTAGGATGGAGAAAGAAGAGAAAAGAGTAGAAGGGAATGTTACTGTTTTTTTCATCACATTCTCTTCCCCTCGTTCCAAACATAAAGGATTTTAGTGGGGGACCAAGTGCACATACAAATGCAGTAAAGTGATAGCATTGTCCTCCAGAAGAATGGCACAACCATACATCTCCTTGAAAATCATAGGTATCTAGCATCAAGCCGCGAACTCCATTCTACAAATTAAGAATGCTAGTTTGGCAGTCCATTAAAAAAAAAAAAAGAAGGTGAAGCTTTGCACAAATTACGATTCGTCAAAAAAGATCTTACATTTAGCTGTTGAGTGATGTTGTCTTCTTGATTTGTAAAGGTAACTCGAGGAACTCCCGTGTGAGATGGCTCTCCCTCGATAGCATACGCATTATGGGTTGTCAAGAATGCATATTTATTGAAAGGAAGAGTGTTATTCTATTCAGGAAAGAAAAAAAAAAAAAAAAATGAATGTCCAATTCAGAGAATAAACTATTATTAAGATTTTTTTTTTTTTTTTTTTTGGGGTTAATGGTCGTGACTTTTTTTTTTTGCTAGTTTAGAGGGTGATGATATTATATATTTTCAGCAGTGGTTATTAGGTTGTACTCTCACGCCGAGATAGGTGGCCTGCTCTGAGCTTCTGACAATGTTAGAATGAACTTTATTTGACCCAGAAAATAGGATGTATTATTTGAATGAGTGTTTTAAACTTAAAAATTTATTTAGGATAATACCTTAAAACATCCAAATTGATATAGAATTTAAGATAGTAGCTTACAGAAAATATATATAGGCCCATGGGCTATGTGTGCATGCCCAATCTCTCCCTCTCTAGTCCATAATCCAAAGCGTAATGGGTCACGCAAATCTTAACAATTCTCAAATTTTTTTAGTAATACGAGAAGGAATGTAATGTTTTTCATAATTATTGATATGATTTGTTATATTAAAATTATATTATTTTTATCTTAACATCATATTTTTCTTTTTCATGAACATCAGTCCATCACAATATATTTAAAAAAATAAAAAATAAAGTTGTGAAGAATATTCCTCAAACATTTAGTTAGGATTACGTGGCTATCTGAAATTTTAATGACGGTTACCTCAAGAGCCGTCCAAAAGTCATTCATTGATGGATTTTTTTTTTTTTTTTTTTTTTGATAAACAGGAAAAGCAAAAACCAGAAACAAAGAAAAAACGTTAATTGATGAACATTCCCACCTATGTGGCTATCAGGCTATGTATCCTTTCAATTAGCAGAAAGTCTCTCTCTTTATCCGATATAAGCCCAGTGACACAGATTTCAATCCTAGAAAGGCATATTTTTCTTCACGAAATTGGAAGGATAAGGATTTGAGAGCTTATAATATAGAAGTATCAAAGCATTAAAAATTTAAAACTCCTAAAAATCTAATATGTGTGTGCAGTGAGAGACAGAATTACATACCAGGAGCTTGAATTGGTTTGTAGTGGTTGATCTTACACATCTACAGCCTGAATATCCTAGAGGGCAAGAAAAACAATAGAGTCCAGCTTGGCAATCTCCATTGGATGAGCATGAGTCAAGTAGCTACACATGGAAACGAGTAATTAAGGAACATACACCTAAAGGCTAAAACCATAATTTTTTTATAGCCAATAATATATAGTAGCCTAAAAATTCAAAGGACACACAAACCTTGCACTCTCCATTGGAGCAAGCTTTGGCAACACTGAAGATTAATACAGAAGCTGTGATCAAAAGCAAGTTTGGCCGGAGACCCATTTGGCAAAAGTCCGAGAAGAATTCACAGAGAATCTATAGGTGTGTATATATAATTAAGATGGTGTTCCGTGTCAGAACAGCAACAAAATAATATTAGTTTGCCTCAGTTTTGTCTGAGAAAACAAAGGAAACTTGACAGAACTTTCACGATGATGGAATTTGTAGAGGTACGTACATAGACATCATAGTCTATGCTCAGAAGCAACAAAATAGGAGGTTGGCTATCCAATCAAGGCAATTACACAATAAGGTTTGGGTAAAGGACCGTGCTACTTTCACACCATGGATGTGGCAGTCAATAATTGGGCCACGGCAGTAAGCAATCCTGCGGGTCCCATAAGTGCAAAATCAGCTATTTTAATGAAGAATGCAACTATCTTGGTTGCCAAACACACTAAAAATTAGACTAAAAATAGGGCATGGGAAGCACGTGAGGTGCCTTGCTTTTTTTTTTCCCTCCACTCCGCCTGGTCTCCTTCTTCAGCAGCATGACTGAAACAAAAGCCACTGAACTGAAACAGCCACAGCAAGCAGAAAGTAAAAAAAAAAAAAAAAAAAAGACAACTTAGCCGAGAAGATCACGTCAGTTCTAAGGTTGGATTTTTGAAGTTTTGGTACTTATTATTTCTTGCCAATAATAATGAAACAGTAATCCTAAACATAGAAACCTTTTTCTGTAAAACAGTGTTGCTGCCATTGTTGGTTGAGCTTGAGCTTGAGCTTGAAACAAAGTCACCATTTGGAGCAGAGACAGAGACCAATATTTGAGATTTGGAGCAGCATTTAACGTGAGTTTTGGAGTTTTGGAGGTGCATTGCACTGGTGCATTGACTGCACTGTTCACGTGGTATGCATTTTTTTTTTTGCTCTTTTTCT
Organism: Fagus sylvatica; assembly: GCA_907173295.1. Taxonomy (NCBI): domain Eukaryota; kingdom Viridiplantae; phylum Streptophyta; class Magnoliopsida; order Fagales; family Fagaceae; genus Fagus; species Fagus sylvatica. Next base: position 25,948,095 of record OU015768.1, read on the forward strand.
TTTTTGTTAGTTGTGTATATTATTTAAGTTTATTTTTAGTGATAATCTGTACATATTGTTTTGTGTAATAAAAAATGAAAAAAAAAAAATTATGCTTGTTTTAGGTGTAGCAAAATATTCATCATTATTGTATTATGGCTATAGATGTTTAATGGGTTTTTTCATGTTATTTTTTAATGATAATTTTAGCGAGTGTGTGTTGGTGTGTTTGAATGTTTTCTGTTATTGATACTAGTCACAATGTAATACTTTAGGTTTAGGTTGTATATCATTATTGGTACATGATAAATTATTTGGTAGAGTTTACATTACATGTTATAATTAACTTTGGTATTTGGCTTATAGGTTGTTGCAGTCATGAGTACACAAGAGATGGATGGTGTTAGATCCTTTGGTGCTAGTAATAGTTTTGTGGAGGATTTACCACAGCCTGTTGAGGGAAACATGCAGGAGGATACACCTGAGAGTGTGAGGAATTCAGTGATTGAACCAAGGGTTGGAATGGAGTTTGATTCACTTCAACAAGTCATTGAATTTTATAAGCATTATGCTTATTCGAAAGGATTTGCAACAATGACAAGGAATTCAAGAAAAAAGAAGGGCTTTAGTGAGACTTCTTACGTAAACTTGAAGTGTAACCGAGAGGGAAGATACAGTAGTTCGATTGATGATCCTTCCAAGAAGAGGTCGACAATAAAAAATGCGTGTGAAGCTGGGATCAAAGCTTCGATGGATATTACCGATAAAAAATGGAGGATATTGAGTTTTATTGAGGATCATAATCATGAGTTGAGTCCTAGTAAATCCAGGCATTTTGCTGCTTTTCGGCATATAAGCACGGATACAAGAAGGAGACTCTTGATTAATGACAATGCCGGTGTTAGGATAAATAGTAGTATTAAGGCTTCCGTGGTTGAAGCAGGGGGTTATGAAAATGTGACGTATAATCAAAGAGATGTTCGCAACTTTCTTGAAAAGGAACGTCGTTTAAAGTGTAAGGAGGGTGACGGACAAGCCTTGCACGATTACTTCGTTAGAATGCAAGCTAAAAATTCTAACTTCTACCATGCATTGGATTTGGATGATGAGTTACGTGTGCGAAATGTATTTTGGGTTGATGCGAGGAGTAGGGCAGCATACGAATCCTTTAATGATGTGATCACGTTCGACACCACATATCTAACAAACAAGTATGATATGCCATTCGCCCCTTTTATTGGAATTAATCATCATGGTGAATCTATTATACTTGGTTGTGGGTTATTGTCAAGTGAAGACACGGATTCGTTTGTGTGGGTATTTAGGCAATGGTTGCAAAGTATGTGTGACATTGCTCCAAAAGCCATTATCACAGACCAATGCCAAGCAATGCGGCGGGCCATTGAAATAGTTTTTCCGGAAACTGTTCATCGTTGGTGTATTTGGCATATTACGATGAAATTGCCAGTGAAGCTTGCTGGATTGGAAGCTTATCAAGATATAAAGCATTCTTTGCTTAAAGCCGTGCATGATTCAATGACAGTGGAAGAGTTTGAAGAAAAATGGAATCATACCATCACTTTGCATCATCTTGAGGAGAATGAGTGGTTGGCCAAGTTATATGAGGAACGGGAGCGATGGGTTCCTGCATTTCTCAATTCCAATTTCTTTGCGGGAATGTCGTCAACCCAACGTTCGGAATCAATGAATGCCTTTTTTGATGGTTACGTACATAGCTCTACAACCTTGAAAGTATTTGTGGAGCAATTCGAGAAGGCAATGCGGAATAAGGTTGAAAAAGAGATTTTATCAGATTTTGAGTGTTTCAAAGGCAAGCTGGAGTGTTCATCATCATCTCCTATGGAGAAACAGTTCCAAGAAGCTTACACCCATGAGATTTTTAAGCGGGTGCGACTAGAATTTGCTGGGAGACAAGGTTGTATAGTAAATGAGCTTGTTAGAGGTAGTGATGAAGTCAAATACAAGATTGAAGATGAAGCATGCCTAGGGAAGCTTTTTGAAGTGAGATTCAGTAGCTCTGAATGCTTGGTTGGCTGTGTATGTCGCATGTTTGAGTTTAGGGGGATATTATGTAGGCATGCCTTATTTGTGCTTTCCCAGCAACGTGTGACTATACTCCCTGACAGGTATATACTAGACAGGTGGAGAAAGGATATCAAAAGAAAACACACTTATGTCTCCACTTGTACAGATGATGTACAACATAACCCTGTCTTGGAAAGGTACGAGAAGTTACATAGACTAGCAGTCGGTGTGCTTGAGATAGGGGCTGAGTCTGTAGAGAATTTCAATGTTCTAGAAAAGTTGTTAATTGATTTGAAAGACAACTTTTCTCGTTCATGTGATAAACAGCCCTCGTCTCAGAGAAAGAATAGTGTTGGAGCTGCTCCTGATGTTCTTAGGACTGAAGTTGTAAGGAGTCCTATGGCTGTGAAGCGTAAGGGTCGACCTAGGATGAAACGGCTAAAGTCATCAATGGAGGAAGCGGTTTCAAAAGCAAAGAAGAAAAGGAACACTGCCACTGCTAGGAATCTTGCTCATTCTACATCAACTACTGGGGTACATAATTAAAAGACCACACTTCTTTTAATATCCTAGTCTATTATTGTTTATTAATTTTGGTTTAATTGTGATTGGATGGCCTAGGTTGGAGGTAGTGCTTATGGAGATGGCTCTACATCAAACATGGTAAGTATAGGTGATTTGCATTGTTATTATTCATATGTAGCAAAGATGTTATTTTGGGGCTTATGGTTGAATATTTTTTTTTTTTTTTGTATATGTAGGAATATATTACCAGTGTCCATGCCACATTCAAATGATGGAGTTATACACTTAATGTTTATAGGTCAAATCCATCCGCCCCGTTGCCATCCCTAATCCAGTGTCCTGCCACATCAAATGATGGAGTTATACCAACAAATCCAATGCCTTCCCAGAGTTTTGTGTCTGAGGTAAAGATATTTGTAATGTGGAAAAATTGGTTATTAAATCCTATTTATTGCATACTTATTGTACCATGTTTTCTTTTACAGTCAATGTCACAGACTGAAGCTCATGGAAACGAAGACCAAGCCTTAAACCTTACTTGATTAGATATATGTAAATAAATTTTTTTTTTTTTGTTAAACGATCCTCCTTTTTTTGTATTACGGAAGGATGTGTTGGTAGTTAGTTTTTTTGTATCATGGAAGGATCCGTCTCAATCTCCTATATCCTTAGCGTTGTTTTTTTTGTAAGAGGAAAGAGAAAGTGTAGGCTCCTTTCATTTCATTAATATACACATTTGATTGTATTGTTTTTAGCTAGAGTGGATAATTAATGTATTTTGTCGTTCCAATGCAATGATAATGGAAGTGCATACGTATTTGAGTTATTGCTAGTGGGTTATTCTAAGTTTTTTATGTATTCAGGTCATGGTGAATTTCATGAATATAGTAATTTTATGAAAGTTATGTTAGTGGTATACTTTGAACCAAGTTTGCAGAAATTGGCTAAGTTAAAACAGGTTTCTGGGTTGGTTTCTGGGTAAGGCAGGTTTCTGGGTAATATGGTACTGTGCACCAAGTTTGTAGAAAGTGTGGACAATTTTGTCCACACTTTAACAAAATTGTCCACACTTTCAGGCCAATATGAACACTGTTCACGTATACTGTTCACGATACTGCTCACGTATACTGTTCACGCATACTGTTTACCATTGCTCTTCAAGTGTGGACAATTTTGTCCACACTTTATTCAAATTGTCCACACTTTCTGGGGAAGAATTTACTGTTCATATAAAACACTGTTTACGCATCTGCCAGAAAGTGTGGACAAAATTGTCCACACTTTCATAAAATTGTCCACACTTTTATCAGAAATAGTTCACTGTTCACGTAAAACACTGTTTACGCATCTGCCAGAAAGTGTGGACAAAATTGTCCACACTTTCATAAAATTGTCCACACTTTTATCAGAAAGAGTTCACTGTTCACGTAAAACACTGTTTACGTATCTGACAGAAAGTGTGGACAAACTTGTCCACACTTTTATCAAATTGTCCACACTTTCTGGGGATGAATTTTACTGTTCACGTTTAAAATGTTCATATGGATAACTGTTCACGTGACTGTTTAGTGTTCTAATGTGCATCAAATTGCATGAATTTGCATGGCCATTGCAAGAAAATGTACACATTAATGTCCACACATTGATGCAAATTGTCCACAATTTCTGGGCAGACTTAAATGTTAAAATAAAACATTTTCCTGGTACACAACACATTTATTGAATACATTTCACTACATTCATTCATTCACATTCATTCAAATAAGCATCCTCATTCATTCAATCAAATATTGTCTAATTACAAAAAGTGGTAATGACTACACTACACATTTATTGAATTTGATACCATAATACAACAATAAGGCCCACAATTACAGCAAGTCCTATTGTTAACAACTTCTTCAACGATTGGATGTCATCACGATGTACTGGTTGGACCATATCACGCATGCCACGCATCTCTGACTGAAGTTGATGCAAGTCCAGTAACAGTTGTGATGCATCAAGCAATTGTGATGCATCAACCATGGATTTAGAACTGGTTGCTTGTGATATCTCTTCCATTCTTTCACAGCCAGCTCGTTGGTTGATGGGCAAACACCAAGAAAAGAAACCGCATCGGTTGGCAGCACAACAATAATACAATTTGTTTTTGTTTAAACTTGATTCTGAAATCCTAACTGATGCTCTTTTGCCACAAACACAGTCTAAATTTCTAAATCTCAGCCCATCTCTAATTGCACTATTTACTGATGAGGAAGACATCTTTGCTGCAAAGGTATTAAAATATGAATTTATATTATTAGGTTATTAAAAAATCATATAATATATTAGTTTATGTCAAAAAGCTTAGGGTTTTGAATATTAAGGGTTTGAATTTAAGTTTTTTTTTTTTTGATAAAAATATTATTTAAGTTGAATAAAACATAATTAGGGTTTTGAATATTAAAATTTTCAATATGATTTAATTTGAATAGAATATGATGTAATTAGGGTTTTGAATATTAACCTTAAATTGAGAAATTAAATCAATAACAAAGAGAGAGAGAGAGAGAGAGAGAGAGAGCATACCGAGACATGAAGGATTCACAAAGTTGATTGAACAAATAAAGAGGAAAATTGAAAACAACCAGCACCCCCACCAAATTTCGGTCACAACCCAGTACAAATTTGGTCACAGCCCAGTAACAAAATCACATCCCACTGTTCAGACACCTAACACGCAGAGAAGATGGAGTGAGATTGAGAAGTCTGAAGATGGAGTGAGATTGAGAAGTCTTGTAAGCATTTAATGCTCTCTGCCAACCCAAAGACAGCAAACCCGAAAAGAGAATGGAAGAAAGATGAAGAAAACATAGAGGCAGACAGCTAAGAAGAAGAAGGAAGATCGGGTTTTGTAGCTGAAACAACTTGAGGGGGTTTTGTAGCTGAAACAACTTGAGGACTCTACCTTCTAGCCGAAGAACACAGCAGCAGGGACGTGCAGCTCCAAGAAGAGGACAGTTCAGCTGATGGGATTGCCAAAAAGTGTGTTTAGAAGATCACATCAGCCCGTGTTTAACCAGCTAAGATTGGGCTGGCTGTTTAGAGTGATACCGTGTAAAAAATCAACTCAAGGAAGTAGAAGTATGTCCATGCCGTGTAATGAGAAGTTGATTTAATGTTTTTTTTATTTAATGGACCCACATTGATATGTCCTTGTGTTCAGAAGATCACATCTTGTGTTCAGAACATCATATCAAGCCGTGTTTAAACCAGCTAAGACTAACGTGTACTGTGTAAAAAATCTGCTCCAAACTGGAAGTATCTGCCGTGTAATAACAAACAAATTGCTAGTGCAATTGCAATGCAAATGCAAATTTAGATTTAGTATTGTGTGTTAGATTTAATATTTTATTTATTTATAAAATTTAATGGATAAGATTAAAAGTGAATGTTGAAACTTTTAATCTTAACCATTCAAGCCAATTGCATGGATGCAATCATGCAAATCTATGATCTCAATTCAGGTTTTTTATGCAATTGTATAAGTTGTTTAAAAAACTTTGCTGGTATTAATACAGTTCATACAAGAATTATGAATACATTTTATATGGTTTGCTTTTGTGGTTATAAACACAATTTTATGTTAGTATTATAAAAAGAACATTAGTATAAGATACATTTAATAATTATTGACAAAAGTTGCATTAAATTTGTTATAAAGATTTGGCAGAAATTTGTAACATTTAATAATTATTGAGAACAATTGTAAATATTCATTCAAATATTATTATTAATAAAAATATTGCAAATAATACAGTTAATAATTATTGACATCAAATGTAAAAAATAAATTAAGAAAATGTGACTTCAAAAAGTATGTACAAGTTAGATTCAGAAGTTGTAATTTTAAAATACGTAAAAAAAAATGTATTCAGAATTAGAAAATGAAAAAATATTTTAAAAAAAAGGTACAATAATGTATTTTGCGTATGTTAGATTCAGAAATTGTAATAATCATGGTTGAATATGTTAGATCAATATTTGTTGTTAACTAATTTATGAATTTCTTCATTACAATATATAACTTTTTTTTAAAATGATAAAATGTTAACTTCAATTAAAATGGAACTTTAGAAAGTATTCTTAACTTATACAAGTAATATAATGTAATTTAGCAAAAATAATAATAACATAACAATTTTTTTGATATTATGCATAGAGTATATTTGGAAAACATTAGTCATCTTAGTCATCCACCTCTTCCCCATTAGAATAACCTCCTATCATGTGTCGTCATCATCAATTATATCTTATATATTCAATGGTTAAGTTATAGTTAGCTACAAGGAAAGGTATAGATCGTGTGTTGGTCTCTTCCTCGGATCAACCCTAAGCGTACCATCCGCTATAGATCGGGTGTTAATTGGAACCATTCTAGTCATCCAACACTTTCCTGTTTGGATCGGATTTGCTGTTCACATAGAAGATGACCATTAGTATACTGTCGTATACTTTAACTATACGGGTTTGTTCAAAAACATATATGGTGAGCCAAAACGAAGTAGTACTAGTGTATAGACAATTCTTAGTTATATAGTACTGTATGGAGCATTACTATATGGAGCATTCTAAGTAGAAAAACATTACAATTTGTTGTTTAAATATGTTACTCAAATGTAATCGTAGTACCAAGGTGGTTATCAAATGTAAACACGAATACCAACAACATTGTATGACATACGTTTTTAATACGTTAGTTTGTATAATTAAATTACATAAAATATCAATGTTACTTTTTGATAACTAAGATCTAAATTATTGAATTCCAATGTTCTACTTATATTTTTTGAATTTTAATATTTTTATTATAATTTTTTAATTTTTTGTCTTTACTGATTTTAATATAAAAAAGTTATTAGATCTTATTATATGTATGTATGTTAGTGTCGAGTGTCGAATTATAATTTTTTCCCCCCTAACTAAATTTTAGATATTATATATTTTGTCTTTTTTTTTTTAATTTAAAAAAATTTACATAACTATTTTATTCATTAATATGTACATTTTTCTGGTAATTTATTGATTAATATTTACATGTAAATTAATTTAATTGATTAAATATTTAATTACTTAATATTTTAATACATACATTAATATATGAGGTTACAAAAAAAGCCCAAACCCAATGTCATATAATAACCCATAATATATATATTAATATTATCTGATGTTGAAAAAAGCCCAAACCCATTATCATATAATAACCCATAATAGATACATTAATATTATCTGGTTGAAAAAAAGCCCAAACCCATGTTGATGTTGAAAAAGCCCAAACCCATTATCATATAATAACCCATAATAGATACATTAATATTATCTAAGGTTGAAAAAAAGCCCAAACCCATTATCATATAATAACCCATAATAGATCATATAATAACCCAAACCCATAATAGATACATTAATATTATCTAAGGTTGAAAAAAAGCCCAAACCCATTAATATAATAACCATAATAGATACTTAAATTATCCAAACCAAAATTAATAAAGAAACCAAAAAAGACAGAAAGAATGGGCGGGTCCAACGTGGGAAATTTGGTGGGAAAGTTGGTCCCCAAAACGGCGTCGTGTGGGCTTTTGGGGGGAAATAAAAATTGCCAAAACGGTGCCGTGTTGGGCTTTTGGGGGGAAATAAAAATTCCCAAAACGGTGCCGTGTTGGGCATTTGGGGGAAAGTGGTCCCCAAAACGGTGCCGTGTTGGGCTTTTGGGGGGAAAGTGGTCCCCAAACGGCGTCGTTTCTTCGAGCCTGCATGTCAGAAGCTTCCTCAACACGAGTACACGACGCCCTCTCTTCTGTCTCTTCGAAACTGAAACAAACAAAAGTGTAACTGTTTGAAACTGAAACTGAAACTCTCTCACAGTCTTTCCTCTCCCTCTCTTCACGTGCAAACATTCCCAAGAACAAACTACACTCCTATCAAACACTCAAACTTCCCCAGCGTGACCCATTCCCTTGCACCCGTAGACACAAAAGCACAAGGAAGTAAGAAACAATCTTCGAAAGAGAAAGGTGAGTTGACATTTCCATTTTCTTCTGTCATTTTTTAATTTTTTTGTGAGTTGATACTATGCTTGCCATTTTGTGAAATATTTTGACTTTGGTTGAGGAATTTGCTAAGTGTGGACAATCTATGGGTTTTGTGGACAATCTTAGGGTTTTGTGTAGTCACTTTGTTCATTTTTTTAATTTTGATTTATGTGATCTGTTTTAGTTTGATTATCAATAATTATTTCTGTACATTAAATTCATTCTAGTGAAAGTTTTTACATTTGCTAGCTTGTGAGTATTAGAGGGTGAAGAAAAGAAACTTGATTAGCATCATACAAGTAAGATTCTTAACAGCAGTGTGGCAAATAAACTTAGATGGTTATATATTCTTTTTATACAAACAACTATGTGGAGGATTGAGGAGCTTTGTTCTGCTTGTGGATGTTTTTGTGGTTCTGGACCTCTGGTGATGATTTTATGGTTTACAGATCATCATTTTAAATTTACATGTTATTGAAGCTCAAATCCATCCAAAAAATTTACTTGTCAACATGATAGCTTAGTCTTGTTCTTTCTGCAATCACTTTTTTCTATGTCTCCTGCCTTGCTGTCAACATGACATACTTGGTGTTGCATTGTTTGCTGGAAATTGTTAAGCTTGTCCTTGATATTTGTTTGTCTTTCTTAATATATGTGCACAGTTTGGCTTTACATGGTTCATACAAGTAATTGCTATTCAAATACTCAAATCTAATTCTTAATATATGTGCACAGTTTGACTTTACATGATTCATACAAGTAATTGTTATTCAAATACTCAAATCTAAATGCAGGCCCTAGCTTAGAATATTGCATTTCTTGGTTGGACTATGAAATTTACAACCTTACTCATCAAATAAAAAATCTACAGTCCTGTTCCACCTTTATCGGATGTCCCCTAAAGAGACAATCAACCTTACAGTTTGGTTGTAAAGTCACTGTTTTCCTCCAAAGAAGTCTGAACTAAGCATGTAAGGTCATGTTTCTTTGGAGCTCTTTCTAAACAAAAGCCCATTGTGCTTGAATTAGAATGAGTTTCAAATAGTATGTCTCTCTTTCTCTTTGGTCCACTGAAGGTCCATTAGGACCATAGTTACAAGGCAAGAGACAATTAATTGTTTCAACCTTAATTATCTCTATCTTTCAAGACCCAAAGAACAAAAAATCCTATCTTTTATGAAGGTGAGATTTGATCTGTCTATAGTTCCACTTCAAGAGATGAGCATATTCTCTTTGTGATAATGTAAATGATGTGGTATAAACCATGCCCCAGTTGTCAGAAAAACAATACAATCTTAAAGACAAGTCCTGCAGCCTCAATATGCCTTGCTATTTGACTTTTGTATGATTCTTAAAGCATTATTGCTCTAAGCTAGCTTAGCTCCTTCTAGGGTAGATGAATGTGATTCACACTCTAACAATTACATTTCTTAGTTGTAAGCTTGTTTCAATATCATTATTTTCCCATAGGGGTTTTCTCTTATTCAATAAACCCCTCTCAATATTGCTGATGGTAGTTAAATTTACCTTCATGGGGTGGGTTTTAATTTTATTGTGTAAAGAAGAAAAAGGAAAAAGAGCCCAAGAAAGAGCCCCACCAAACACATCATATTGGACTGCAAATAGACAGCATATTTTATTCTATAGTAAAAAGGTTTAAGAATAGTTTGCTTTATGCTCATTGCTAGGCTATGTCTTGGCACATCATATCTAACAAAAGATTTCCCAAAACTATTTCTAATTGAAAGAACAAGGGTCATCAGTGCTTCTATCAAATTGAATTTTTGTTTGCTCCCACTTCTAAGTTATAAATTTAAGGGAACTCATAATAAGAAACAACAAAGACAATTTACAAAAAGTTGTACATGTCATACACTAGGCTCATATTGAAAAAAATATATGATATATATATATTAAAATTACTGTAGAACCAGCTGAGAAACTGGAAAGAAAAACAAACCCAAATGAGTTAACTAAGAGAGAAGACAAATGAATACCTGTCCAGCCATGTGTGCCAAGTACTTGTATATTCTATATAGTACTAGTGATGACTGATTGTGTTTAAAACAACAAGGTCCAAATGAGGTCAAGTAGATAACCTCAAATTTGGATTTGCTTCTACATTTCAATTAAAACTATTATAAAGTTAGTTCTTTATAGTTCAAATCAAGTACTTTGCAGTCAACCTTTTCCTTCAATTCTTCCTCCATCTCTTCCATCTTTTTCTTTACTGCCTTGTCATGCACTCCATGTTATTAATTTATTAACTTAGACTCTTTTGGATCTTTCTTTGTAGCAGGAAGTGCTTGTGGGTCCTAAAACAGAACAGCAACATCTAACAGAAGTTTTCTTAAGGGTTAATCTAACAGAACAGCCCAGACAGGTATACTTGCATCATGGATCTATTTATTATAAATATCCATTCACTTTAATTGATGAAAGCAAACATATTGACTGAAAATTATTGTTAGTCTATCTACTGTGTCTGTGTTTAAATTATGCTTAATGAGGATGAAATGATGATTATATACTTTAGGATTGCATTGCATTGCTTAAGTTGGCATAGAAGTCAGTACTTACCATTACAGTGCTTTGTGGTCTTTGCCTTTTGGGTATATTTTATTTCAGCCATGTACTTCATTTTAATCATGGTTATCAAATATCATAGCTGTTTATATGATTAGTTGATCACTTGATTGTCCTATTTTCCATTTATAATTGTTTTCAAATTTAGTACATTTTTTTTAATGTTCCCTTTAGAAGGCACTTGCACTTGCACTTTGCACTTGAATGCACCTCACACTTTCACCAACACTGTTAATGTTATTATTATACTGTCATCTGGCTTTATCAATGTTAGGCTGTTTAATGTCAATGTATGATTCAATTTTCAAGGATTCATTTGTACAATTTACTTTGGACTCATATTTTCACAGATTCCTTCAGAACTAATGTTTTTTGTTAGGGCTGTTTGTTACTTATCAAAAAAAGTATAGTATGGTTGGGAGATTGAACCTCTCTGCTGTAATTTGCTGTTATATCCAATTCTTTTAAGAATGATTTTGCTACATGGGTTTTTGAATTGTGAGTTTGTGACTCTCTGTTGCAGGAATTAGCTAAGATCAATCATTTGTAATATGTGTTTTCTCTTTCTTATATGGTCAAACAGCTTGTGTTTATGTGGTGCAGGAAAATATAATTGAAATTGCATTCACTGTGAATTAAGTGGTTTATTGTTGGATTTAGTCTATATTGGTTATATATATAAACATACACAACATTTATATGGGTTAAGAGACTGGCACTGATTTGACTTGAATGTGACAAATATGTTTGGAATGGCCACATGTTTAAACTGTGATTAAAATGTGGACAATGTTAGGGTTTTCTGGACAATTTAAGGGTATTCTGGACAATTTTCACATTTTCTGTACAATAGTGGTTCAATTGGCATACTTTTTTAATCCTTGTCTTGGCATTACAGAAACATATAATGATGATTTATCTTCTTCTTTAAACTTGTTAAAAGAGCTTTATGTTTCAAATTCTTGTGTGAATTGGACTTAGGTCTTGGGTTCAAAACCCATTGGGTCCTTGTGTATTAAAAAAAAAAAAAACATTTTGTATGACTTAAATGTTGGTGACATGCTGGCTTCAAGACATAGTTTCTTTGGAAGCTTATTCTTGGCATCTATCCTCTATATCTTGAGTATTTTTATGATATTCTAATTATATGTTTCCATTTTGATGTGGCCACACACCCGCAGGCAACATAGAAGTTGCACCTCGTATTCGCCATCATTGCATTGTTAGCAAATTGATGGATGTTAACAAGAGCCTTATCTGAAGAATGTAAGAGCCAGCTTCAAACCACTCCATTTGGGTGGTTGTTGAATCTCCACTGCAACATTGAGGCAAGTGGACGAATACTTGAAGTGATGGCTACAAGTTGGAATGCCGATGCACGTGCATTCCAAGTGGGTGATAGGCTCATACCTTTCACCCTATATGACATTGCCCTCATATTGGGGTTGCCTGTGAGGGGAGGAGCCAATTGATTGCAACCAATCTCATTCTGGGGGGTCTGTGGTGGAGAAATTGCTAAATAGGCATTTGAAGACAACTTCACCAGACCGAACTCAATTGGTGACATTGCTCACCAAACCTTCCATACAAGTCCCAAATAGGGTTAGGTTGTACATTGCCCTAGTCTTTAGCTATTTTTTGTTTCCTACCACCTCCAAAAAAGTCAACCCAAGCCTCCTACCATTGCTTGATGATAGAGCCAACCTAGGTACATATGCATGGGGGAAGGCAGTGTATGACTTCTTGGTTAGTGGTTTAAGCCGCGCAGCTTCATCGATGCAAGCGAAAAAAGGTAGAGGCAAACTTGCACATTCAAGGTTGCACTGCCTTGCTTCAGGTAAAATTTTTTTTATCCTCATTGTTTACTCCACAACCATTCTAAATTTTGTTTTATTCTTAAACTTGCCATTGATGTCATCATTTTTGCAGATATGGGCATGCGAGCACTTGGGGGTTGGTCAGAAGAATGCTGAAATTAACCAACCTTTCCCAAGATTTTTAGCATGGACCCACCAAAGAATGTATACTAAGAAGGCAAGGGAGGCCTTTAGTAACAGTGCCAATGTAAGTATCTTACATTGCTCATTGATGTTGCATGATTTTTGCAGATATGGGCATGCGAGCACTTGGGGGTTGGTCAGAAGAATGCTGAAATTAACCAACCTTTCCCAAGATTTTTAGCATGGACCCACCAAAGAATGTATACTAAGAAGGCAAGGGAGGCCTTTAGTAACAGTGCCAATGTAAGTATCTTACACTAAAGTTGCGTACTAGTTTAATAAACATGTTAGTTTCTTATAAAGATGTTATATGTTAGTATTTTAGCGTTCTAATTCATATATCTTGTTGTTTGCAGGTGCTGTCCGTGCTTGTAGCAATGCCATGGGAGCAAGAGTTCAATGTGGTAGAAGAAGCCATGGAGACCTTGCAAGAAACCCATGGCAGCTCGCACCCAACCATATCAAGGGATGATGGGGCTGGACCAAGCTCAATTCCTCAAACGCCGTCCAATCAATTGCAGCTAGAGCTCCAAGCTGAGAGGGCTGAACGGGAAGCTCTAGCACGACAAGTTCGGCGCTTAAAGGATGAGCTTGACCATGTGAAGGGTCTGGTGGCCACGGTCCTAGAGAGTAGCCCCAATATTCAACAAAACCAGACCGCACCCTCACAAAACCAGCCCCCACCCTCACCCTCACAAAACCAGCCCCAACCCTCACCAAACCAGCCCCCACCCTCACCCTCACAAACCAGCCCCAACCCTCACCAAACCAGCCCCCACCCTCACCCTCACAAAGCCAGCCCCCACCCTTACCCTCACACAGCCAGCCCCCACCCTCACCCTCACAAAACGAGCCCCCACCCTCACAAAGCCAGCTGCCCATTCAAACCCCCATTGTGGACTTGCCAAGTTCACCGTCCAAGGCTGCCAAGAGAGGCAAAGCTGCCAAAAAGAAGGCCAAGGTGGCGGTGGTGGACTTGGCAAGCTCACCATCAAAGCGGGACAATGCAGGGGAGGCAGCTGCAGCTGTGGTGGATTTGGTGAGTTCACCATCAAAGGGGGCTACTAGTGTGACGTATACAAGGGCGAAAACACGAGCCCACAAGAATCTAATGATAGTGGCCCCCCATTCGGAACCAGTTAGAAATGAGGTACGTGTGTTGTGTAATGATAAACTAACTTTATGTACTCCATATGAAAATCACATATGAAACACTATGAATGACATATGAAAATCACATATGAACTAACTTTATGTACTCCATATGTTGTTGCTTTATGTTGGGTTCATATGTCATTTAACTTTATGTTGGGTTAAATGCTCATGCTTACTTTATGTTGGGTTAAATGCTCATGCTTTAACTTTTTTTTTGTTTAAAAATCACATATGAAATAACTTAATGTACTCCATGTTTAAAAATCATGAGCAGTGGGTGGATGCTCATTTCCTATACCAGCCAACAGCTGCTGATGAGGCTGTCTTGGCTGATTTTAGGAAGAAATGGGGGGGCGCGAAAAGGCGGGGCCACTAGGAAAAGGTTGTAACAACTCCCTTCTTTCAATTATGTAATGATTTATGAAGTGATTATCAATATTACCTCATACTGGTTTATAACACGTTTAAAATTTTCTAGGCCCAACGAGGTTGATAGCAATGAGATGGCAATCTCGACCGAAACATATGAGCTCACGGGTCGAGAGGTGTCATCATTGTTAGGCGATCAAGCTCAAGGACGATGGTTCTAGGTGGATATCCACCGCGGTAATTACATATTCATTTTGCATTTTAGATCCTTTATTTATTGCATATTTGAGACATGAGTTTTACAATTCCACATTGTTTACTAAGCAAGTGTGACACACGCAGGTGGTGGACGCTTTCAAGGATGTCCTTATGCAAAAACTCACCGAAAGCGGCCATCCCTCCACCGTACATAAACTTCATAATAAGCGTACATGGCGGGGTAAAATAACAAAATTTCAACCTTGGCAAATACTTGTTCATACTTTTACACTATGCATGATGTCAATACAGTGAGCTCTTTTGTTGAAATAACTAACTATGATTTATGCAGACTACGATCCTGGGTATGGCTCCGTCAACCTCAACACAAAGAGGCAAAAGAACAAGAAAGGGTAAACAACCCATTCAGGATGAACCAGCCTCAACCACAATCTATGTTCCGCCCTAGTTGGGTACGCGCAATGCCGACAAATTGCAACCGGGTAATTAGAGACCTTCTCCAACTTTCATTTTGTCAAAAACTGTTGTTACATATCTATTCTGAAAAACCTGTGTATGACCTACCCTTTCGTGTTTCTTAATGCAGATTTTTGTCCCAGCATGCCACAGTGGCCATTTTGTTATGATGGTTGTAGATTGTCTAGAAAAAGTTTTCTATTTTTTTGATTCTTTGCCTAGTGCAACCCATAGAGCTTTGGCGCCAACATTGGTAAACACTTGTTTTTCATTTCAATTTTCTTGCTAACCCAGTATTTACATATAATCCCACTGATACTACTTTCTGCTGCTTGCATCATAGAGAAAAGCTTTGGAGCGGATATGCATAGAGAACTTGGACCATAAGGATGTCCATACATGGCTCCTAAAATACAAGGATGACATACCAACCCAAGATAAATACGCGTAAGTACCAATATCTATCATGACCTCAAATGTAATTGTTGCTATGTTGGTTCTGGGTTCACTTGAATGTTATTACCATTTACCAGAAAATGTGGACAATAAAATCCAAACTTAAAGATAATTGTCCACACTTTCTATGGATGTTATGGATGTTACATAGGTTGTTGGTACATGTTGGTTTCTATGGATGTTATGAAAAAATAGTTACAAAAAAATATAAAGTTCATAGCTTGTCAATTGAGAAACAGTACAAGAATCCAAAAAAGTCCTAAATAGCTTCATTTCAGAACATGGAACATGAAAACAGTTAAAAGGGTGTACCTGCATCTTCATGATATCTTGTTTACTCATCCTTTCTGAGAGAGAGAGAGATAAATTTAATCAAAAAAGAAAGGAAATGGGTCTTTAAGGCTGAACCTGTAAGCTGAGAATAGTGAGACTTAAGAGGTGGTATAAGAGAGAGAGAGAGAGTGAGAGAGTTCAAAGGCAGTTGGTGAGCATTAAAACACTTATCTTTAAGCTTTGTCTTTCTGTTTCATGGTTTTTTGAACTTTATTTTAACATGTTAGTTGCTCAAGCTACAAGAAATATCTTATAGTATATATAAACAATTGGAAATGGTTTTGCTGGACATTACTTTTTGGCTTAAAGTGGTTCATAGCCTAACTTGGCAATAAGGAAAGACATAATTTTGAGTGAAGTAAATTTCCATAAATTATGTTGATCAATGTTGATTTTTATGTACTTTTGCCTCAATTTTTCCAGTTCCGACTGTGGGATTTTTATGCTGACATTCATGGAATCCTTGATTTTTTCAAACAAGATAGTACAGTTCAAAGAGGTATGATTTCCACACCTTCATTTCATGATGCATTAATGCATTCATTTTAAGTCAAAACAACTAACCAATAATTTCTAAATCTCTTTTATGTTTTGTAGGCTGATTGCCCAAGAATAAGGCAACGCATTCTGCTAGAATTCTCCTTGTATACAATTCCTTTTCAATTCTGCCCAAAAAATCCCAAAGCTGTACAAAGCTAAAACTGGACAATTCTTGGCTACTGTGCTTGCTTTACTTTGGCTGCCCATTTGTCTTGCATTCTTTACCGGCATTTTTCATAGTTTTATGTTTTGACACACATTTGTTGTTATTTTTCAAAATCAAGTTTGATTTACGTTTATACTTTTTGTATTTAAAATGGTTTCTTATACTAAGTTTTCTTTGAACTTGAGATTCTATATGGTTGTCTTATATTTGAATTTCTTTTGTTTTTTTGAGATAATATATGGTTGTCTTAATTTGAATTTCAACCAATAAGGTCTTTGATTTAAATTTTTCTTGAACAGAAACAATATTTGTCTTTGAATTTTTTTTCAATTGATAATATTTGAATTTCAACCAATCAAGTTGTCTTTGAAAACTTTAAGTTTTTCAATTGATAAATTGGCCTTAATAAATCTTAATAAACTTTACAATGAATTGTTTTGATGGTGGTCTTGAATTGGTTGGATTTGCTTGATTTTAGGCCATTAATTCCCATGAGAATTTCAACTTTTATCATTTAATGTTACCAATTAGATTATAACAAAAACAACTAACCAATAATTTCTAAATCTCTTTTATGTTTTGTAGGCTGATTGCCCAAGAATAAGGCAACGCATTCTGCTAGAATTGTATTACAATTCCTTGCTGCCCAAAGCTTATAAAGCTGAAACTGGACAATTCTTTACTGTGCTTGCGGCTGCCCAATTCTTTACCGGCATATAGTTTTATGTTTTGACACACATTTGTTATTTTTGTATTTACGTTTATACTTTTTGTATTTAAAACTCTATTCTTCCTAACTTGAGATTCTATTAAAGGTAATGAACAGAAACAATATCTTTTTTTGTAAATGGAGTAAATAAATAAATGAAATGGTGGAATTGGTTGGATATTTTAGGTTACCCAAGTTTCTTTTATATTTAATGTTACCAGGAGCAACCTATTGCCATTGGAATCTACATTATTGTTGTGAAAGATATAAAAAAAGGATGTCAAAAATGTTTCCCAAATTGTGGTGAAACTACATATGTTCAAACAAATACCCAGGAGCAACCTATTGCCATGTCTACATTGGAAATAATAAAGTTTGGTTTTTTTGATTTTGAAGTGATTTTGGTTGGTTGAGATAGAAAATGACAAAATTGTTACAAAGATGCTAAGAAACATGTTTAATAGATGCCAAGAAACATGACCAATTCGTATGAACATGTTTAAATGTTCATACAATTTTCTGGAAAATGTGGACAAAAACATGAAATTATGGACAAAAACATGACATTGTGGACAAAAATTTCGAATCTACTTATGAACATTTAAGTGAACCCAGAAATGTTCATACAATTTTCTGGAAAATGTGGACAAAAACATGAAATTATGGACAAAAACATGACATTGTGGACAAAAATTTCGAATCTACTTATGAACATTTAAGTGAACCCAGAAATGTTCATACAATTTTCTGGAAAATGTGGACAAAAACATGAAATTATGGACAAAAATATGAAATTGTGGACAAAAATTTCGAGTCTACTTATGAACATTTAAGTGAACCCAGAAATGTTCATACAATTTTCTGGAAAATGTGGACAAAAACATGAAATTGTGGACAAACATTTCGAGTCTACTTATGAACATTCATGAACATTCAAGTGAACTCAGAAAGTGTATTTCATGTTTTTGTCCATAATTTCATTTTTTTTGTCCATAATTTCATGTTTTTGTCCACATTTTCCAGAAAATTGTATGAACATTTCTGGGTTCACTTAAATGTTCATAAGTAGACTCGAAATTTTTGTCCACAATTTCATATTTTTGTCCATAATTTCATGTTTTTGTCCACATTTTCCAGAAAATTGTATGAACATTTCTGGGTTCACTTAAATGTTCATAAGTAGACTCGAAATTTTTGTCCACAATGTCATGTTTTTGTCCATAATTTCATGTTTTTGTCCACATTTTCCAGAAAATTGTATGAACATTTAAACATGTTCATACGAATTGGTCATGTTTCTTGGCATCTATTAAACATGTTTCTTGGCATTTTTGTAACAATTTTATTAATTTTTATCTCAACCAACCAAAATCACTTCAAAATCAAAAAACCAAACTTTATTATTTCCAATCTCAACCAAAATCAACCAAACCCTCAAAAAAATATTAAACCCGACCAAACCTTCAACTTTTATTATTTCAAACCCTAACAAAATCATCCAAACCCTCATAAATACAATCAAACCCCAACTTCAAACATCAAAACTTCGTTATTCCCAAACCCAAATAAAACCCAAATCAGATCTCAAATCAACACGTTTCAAACCCCAAATCTTTCAAACTTCAAACTAGAGAACCCAAATCTTAAAATCCAAATCAGATCACGTCAAATCAACACTTTCAAACCCCAAATCTTTCAAACTTCAAACTTCAATACATGAAAAACCTTCGGGGGAGAGAGATCCATGGCTTCATGAGGACAGATCGGGGAGAGGAGGAGCAGAAAATTCGGGAGGAGAGAGCAGAGCAGAGCATTCGGGAGGAGAGAGAAAGTTTCAGAAAAAATGAGGAAAAATGGGTGTTTGGTTATAGGGATAGTGGAAATTGGAAATTGGAATAGCAAACCGGGAATAACCGGTTTGTCTTTTAGTGGGGGTGTGAAATAGTAACTTTCACACCTTGTGTGAAAGAAACATTACCATTGGGTAAATGTCCAGTTAAAAGTAAGTTTGGTAATGAGTTGGTGATGCGGACAACACACTGATTCGTGAGAAGAGGTGATCTATTGTAATTAGGGTGATGTTGCTCTTACTCTAATAATAATTTGTCAATCTTAATAAATTGGAAAAGTAGTATTCGTGTGCCTGCATTCGTCAATTCACCTTCAAAATGAAGTACATACCCCAAAATCTCGCAAATGACAACAACTAAGGGGGTTTTGGGAAGAAAAGAAAAAATGCACTTTTTAAATTTATTTGGCCAAACAAGATGTTGCGATTTTTAGAGTGCATCCAAGTGCAAGTTTTGCAAGTAAGTCTCGGTAAGTCCGAGGTCGAATCACATGGAATGGTTGACAAAATGTAAAAACTTCTACTGTTATGAAAAGAAAGTATAAATAAATTTGGTTGTTTTCCACTAGAAGATGGAGCAAGAGATTATGAAAACTAGAATTAAAAGGAATTAAATAAATTTATAGAAATTAATGGAGGAAAATACTTGGGTAGTAGAATCCACCACTAATCTCATAACATAGGTTCAATTATATTGGAATTAGGGAAACTTTATATTTTGATACGATTCATTATATTGTCAAGTACTAATGACATCACAAAAATATTTATATATTTAATTTATAGGCATGAGACATCTAAGGTAGTCACGGACCGTCTACGCTAAGCTAAGATCATAGCTAGGCACGACCCGTCTTCCCTAAGCATGAACAATCTTCGTAATTAAATACATAATCTAATAAAACCATTGCATAACAATTATATTCATCATCACAATAAAATATAATTTGATTTCAATCCATAAAAAATAATATCTAAAAATAAAATTTAATAAAAATTGAATTTAAACTTTAAATCCAAGTATATAATACTCCTCAACGTTATGCAGTCATCATAATATAAAACAAATCTCTAAATCAAATATAAAAATAACCTATGCCACAAAAATTAGGGTTTCATCTACTCCCTAAGAGCATTCCCAATGGGTTTGCCAAAAGCCAAAATCAACTCAAATATGGCTAATTAGGACAAAAAAACGGCTCCTAATGGATGAGCTAAAGAATGGGCAAAATAGAAAAATACTACAGTGTCAAGGCATTTACGCCTTACACTGTTCATTGGGCAAATAAATATTTTTTTATTATTATTATTATTTCTTTTAATCCCTTTGTTTATTCTTCTCTCTCATCGGCCCTCTCTCTCTCTCTCTTCTCTCTCACTAGCCCTCTCTCTTTCTCTCTTCTCTCTCACTGGCTGCCACGACCGGACCTCACATGGCCAGCCACCGTCCACCTCGCCTTGATCATTCGATGTCATGACCGTCTACCTTCGCCGCAACTCACTCGAAAAGCAATCATTCTCTGTTGGAGATAACGCCAAAAGCCTCTGCTGCAACTCGATCTCACTCTCTCACCTTTGGATTGTGGTTAATTGATGATCTCAACTTCTATATAGTTATGATTGCATGGTGTTGAGCTAGAACTTGGTATCATTGAGGAGGATTGATCTATGGACTGTGGTTTGTGGTAATGGGTCTCTTTTGAAAGAATCAAAATGTGTGTTGTTGATGAGGATTGATCTTGGTAAGTGGGTTTGTGGATTGATTTATTTGTGGGTTTGTAATGGAACTGGGTTTGTGGATTGTGGCTTATGAACTATGGGTTGATTTTGTTGTTTCAGTGTGGTGGAAGAAGGGTGGAGGGTGGTGGTGGCAGATGAAAATGGATTGAATTGGTTCTGGGTTGCCTTTGTGGATTGATTTATTTGTGAGTTTGTAATGGAACTTGGTTTGTGGATTGTGGCTTATGAACTGTGGATTTGATTTGTTGTTTCAGTGTGGTGGAAGGAGGGTGGAAGGTGGCAGTGGCAGATGAAAGTGGGTTGGATTGGTTCCGGATTGCCATCTGGGTGTTTTAGAGAATATAATAAAAAATAAATGAAGAAATAATATTATAATGAAATAAAGTTGAGTATAAAAAATCGGAGGTGTTTTATAAAGCGGTTCGACAAAATGGAAAAAGTAGCCCCTTAAGTTAAAATTTGCCTATAAAAATACCTTAACCGTTGGGTTAGTTGCCCTTGGAATGTGGAGTTAACATAAGGATTAATGAAGCCTCATGTGACAAGAGTTTCAGTCTCTCCTTTGTGCGCTGTTGTCCTCTCTTTCTTTCACTGTGTTGCGGTACTGTTTTCTATTTCTTTACACCTCAGGCTCCAAAAATCCCCCTTTTTACTTTTTTTTTTTGATGAAAACTAAAGTTTTATTGAAACCAAACAAACATTATACAACCCTACTATGAGGGAAACAAAGCCCTACAGAGAGGACGGCAAAAGTGACATACGTCACAGATAAAAACCCTACAGAGAGGGCAGCAGTACAGAACCATAACAACAACAACAAGAAAACAAAGACAACAACAAAAAACAACAACATAACAACCAACAACAACCACAACAACATCAGGACCATTCGACACAAAATTTGCCTCCAATCCAGAAGATGATAAGAGCAACCACAACAATTGTTGTCCGGAACAGCAGCAAGTTTGGAAACTTGAACCCAGTCAACATACCACGGAGAAGTCGAATCGAAATTGCCTTGGAAGGCCGTGCGATTCGGGTGTGATAGGAGCCCTTCTAGCAAGGGTTTGGAAGAATCTACCTCAAAGGTAGAGTAAGCGAGATAAACTCGCACTGGGAGAAATCCCCAAACCGGATGCCCCCCAAACAGCCACCGCCGTAGAAGGCCTCGACATCCACTGGAACGGCAAGGGCGTGCTGGCGAAGGAGAGGGAATTTGGTGGAGGCTGGAGCCACCCAAAAACTCCGACAAATTTCCTCCATACAAGACCGGATCAGGTGATGGAGAGGTGGAAACGAAGGTTGTAGGCGGTAGTGGTGGCGGAGGTAGCTCGGATCCGACCGGTCTTGATACCAAAATAAAAAAGAAGAAAAGGGAAAAGAGCAGGAAAAAAGAAAGGGAAAGGGCCGCGTTGCCGAGATCGGGCCTTTTTTGGTCCCGATCTCCCTCACCCGGAGATGAGGGCCGGCGGCGCAGCCCTGACCTGGGCTGAAAACAGTTGTGTGGGTTCAGGAGGGGTTGGGTGTTATTTCTCTGGAAGTTTTTCTCGAGGCTTTTGTCTTTCCCTAAAATCCCCCTTTTTACTAGGTTCTCTAGTAACTAACCTTCTTTATTTCATACTCACGAGTCACGTGATGCCAGGTTTTTTTTTTTTCTCCTATGGTGTTGCGTCTTACATAGGTTATGTAATCAACCTTTTTCCTTTTTCAGCCCATTATATGTACTAATTTGCTGCTCCTTTTGTTCAATTCCTTTTACTATCGTCGTACCTAACATATAATATAGTAAGCAACAATATGTGCACCTCCTGAAGCCATGTACTTATGTGGGACTAAAGCAAATTAGTGCCGTGAACAACGTTTCAAAGCCCACTTTTTATTTCTCATTTCCACTTCACAGTCAGTTTGGTTATTTTTCTCCAGGTTCTTGGGATACATACAAAAGATAAAAATCAATAAAAAAAAAGACTAAATGAAAAGATAAAATGTGTCTAACATAGGGGTGTCATGGGTGGGTTTGGGTGGGTTTGGGTGGGCATATTAAGGGTATTTAAAATATAAAGTACTGTTACGAAATACGCACAAAATCACATGATTTAGTTTGGGCTTTTTGTTGAAATTTATTTATTTTTGTTATGCCCATAAGCAACCCAATTAAAGCCCAATTAACCCTTTTTCTAATTGGGCTAAATTTGCCCATTTATTAAATAAGTGGGTTTGGGTGGGCAAAGTGGGTGGGTTTGGGTGGGCTATGGGTTTGGGTTTTTTTTGAACCCCTAGTCTAACATAGCATAAAAAAAAATAAACTGTTACGCGCATTAAATTAATTTGAGATTGCACTACAAGAAAATATGGTTTTTGCGTAAAAGATGCCGCAAAAAAGAAGTTGGAGAGCGGCCCATTTTGTTTTTGTTTTTTTAATTGAGGCCCACTTATTTGGTCTAAGAGTAATGTTAGAGATACAACTAATTTTATAACTAAATGCTTATAAATTGACATGGCATCCTAAGTAGAGGGTATCACAATTAAAATACTAAATTTACATTGCAACATTTATATTTAATACTAATCTATACTATAATGTAAAACCGAAACTTTTTTACTTTTGGTTGATCTCATCATGTTGCACCACATAAGCTTTTGAAATCTCACAATTTTACACCTCATTGTTTTAATATATATTTTCTAATTGAATTTAAATTTTATTCTATTATTAAACCTTCCATTAGAATTTTGACACATCATATTTTCTTTAATATAAGAATATATTATTCCATATATAAAACACAATCATAATTAATGTCTAATACTAAAATATATTCCATATATAAACACAATATAAATATCTTTTAATAATAATCATAATTATCAATTTTCATCAAGATTTTTAGAGTTTTTTTTTTTTTCTTATGTATTTCATTTAATTTTGTTGCTGGCAATAGGAGAAAGATGGATGGATTTGTTATAATGAAACCATGTGAGCTTGAAATGAGTTATGAAAATTATTTAGGTTTGATCATATAATCATGTGTCCATGTATTTATTTGTCCTTCTTCTTATTTTAAGTATCCTTTATTTTATTTTTGGATGGAAACATAATCCATATGGTAAATATAAACATGAATCATGTTTTATAAAAATTGGACTATATTCAACTTATGCCAAAAGAAAAATTACATTATATTAAATTTTAATTATCTTATGATAAATACTTTCTTAGTTATTTTTTTAAACCAAAAAGTAGGATCTATCCTAAATCCGATTTTGAACTAAAAAAAAATATATATTCAACAAAAGAAGTAAAAGGAATAAAAATTAATTTAGATTTTATTTTCAATAATTTTCCTGTGCATCGCACAGGTTTGCGACTAGTAAAGAGTAATGCCAGGGATATAACTAATTTTACAACCAAATGTTTACAAACTGACATGACATCTTAAGTGAAGGGTACCACATCAGCAATTAAAACACTAAATTTACATCATACAATATTATATTTAATACTAATAAAATCATTAATATTTTAAAATAATTTAAATCTGAAAACTCATCCCAACCAGCTCACCATCGGAACCCACCCACCATCGTCGCCCCACCCGTCACCCACGTCCCCGTCGCCCCCACCATCTGAAAGCTCATCCTCACCACAACACATTCTCTCTCTCAATCTCATGTTGTTTTCTCCGCCGCTGCCTTGCACATTCTCTCTTTGTGTGGCCTTTTTTTCCCATCCCAGATCTAATACTATAAAAAATGTCAATGACATCCTCATGTGGTACCCTCCTGTTAGTATATATTATAGGCTTGTTATAAGCTTACTGGGCTTTAGGCTCAATATACTTGTACTACACATACTTGTACCGCACACACTACTCTGCCTATATAAAGGCAGTTCTGTGTATTAGTTTATTTACTGAATATATTATACAGAGCTATTTTGCTCACTTTCAGTCTCTCATTTCTCTCTCTCTTCTTATTCTAAACATGGTATCAGAGCTACTTTTTTGTGGCCTTTACTAGGCAAAATCTGGCGTTCCTCCGCTACTACGGGTTCACGGTCTCTTCCTCGAGATCACAAACCCTCTCGTCTTTTCTACCTTCCTCGGAATCCTCATCTCCAAGTCGCTGTTCAACTCACGGACAGCTCCATTGGATAGATCTCATCAAGATCTATCAATTGCCACCAGAATCGGTCGGATCTAGCTTCGCACGCGCCCCCACGCGCCGCCAAAAGTTTCTAGTTCTCTAGCCACGCGCGCACACGCTCCCACGAGCCAACCAGCGCCGCCATGCACACCCACACACCTTATGCGCGTTCTTTCTCTCTGTTGTGCCACGTCAGCCCTAATGACGTCACGCTGACGTCAGCCCCAGTGACGTCATCACAGTGATGTCAGCCCTAGTGACATCAGCACCACATTAGCCCTAGTGACTACCGCCTTTAACCGTTAACCGGACAAGAAAAAAAAAAAAAACTACTGTCCTTCACGGTTTTTCGCGTAGATTCCATTTTTGAAGTCTGTTTTATCATTCAGCTCTTCCAGGTATGGGTTCTACTTCAGGTTATGAGATTACACATCCCATCACTGTTATTCTTGATGGTCTCACTTCTTATCATGCTTGGTCCCAAAACATGATTGTTTTTCTCAAAGGGCGCCGACTTTGGCGTTATGTTACTGGTGACATTCCAAAACCAGTGCCTGGGCTTGTCACAGACTCCAATAGTTCTGATGGTGACTCTGTAACTAACGCAGTCGTTCAGGTTGTTGATTTTGAGGCACGTCTTGAGAAATGGGAAAGCATCCAATGCAGGATCCTTTCTTGGTTCATTAACACCTCTGTGCCTGCCATTAGTAGTCTTCTTCCTTGATTGGAAACAAGTCAAGCGGCTTGGTCTTTCTTGGCCATTCGGTACAACTACACTTAGGACTTTGCCTTGAAATTTCATATTGAAGTCAAGCTTTATCAAATGCGCCAAGAATCAGGTCAGTCTATTTCTGATTATTACTCACAGACTACTTCTATGTGGGAACAGCTAGCTGCTGTTGATCCACCACTTCGATATGCTGAAGACATCGATCTTTTTGCCAAGTACAAAGATCGTCGTCACTTCACACAGTTTATGATGGGTTTCTGTGAGGACTTTGAACCTACTCAAGCTACTCTTTTTAGTTGCTCTCCTCTTCCTTCAGTTGATGCTGTTGTCAAGGAGCTTATTTCTGAAGAAAATCGACGTCCTCACCATCATTTGTCTTCTTCAGATGTTGTCCTAGCTATACCCCGTCCTCCATCTTCTTCTTCTGATTGACCTCATCGTATTTGCACGTATTGTCAAAAGCCAAGTCATGACATCACTGAGTGCTACCGCAAGAAAAAGGATGACAAACGGAAACAACATCAGTCCCATGGTACTTTTCCTCGTCCATAAGCAGCTGCTGTGAGCTCTGCCCCTGTTGATGATCTTGTGGTCACTGTCTCTCAACTTGAGAGTATGTTTCATCGGTATATGTCTCAACCTTTCCCTACCCTTTCAGTCACCTTAGGTAACAATTCTTGGCTCCTAGACTCAGCTTGTTGTAATCACATGACTCCTCATGCTTCCCATTTTTCTCAAAAGACGCCTTTAGCTCCTTCTCCTATCATTTACACTGCTGATAGCTCACATATGTCTGTTAGTCACATAGGCACTATCTCTTCTCCTGGATTGACTATCCTTGATACATATCTTGTTCCGAAGTTGTCCCTCAATCTTCTTTCTGTTAGTCAACTTTGTGAACTTGGTCTTGATCTCCACTTTTTTAATCGTGGTGTTGATGTGCAGAATTCACTGACGGGCAAGCTACTTGGGACAGGCCGTAAGATTGGACATTTATTTGAGCTGTTCAATTTGCAGATTCCCTCACATATGGTCTCTTCCTCTGTTGCTGCCACAACCACCTTATCTCCAAACTTATGGCATTCTTGTCTTGGTCATGCTTCTTTATCTCGTCTTCAATTATTAGCTTCCCAAGGTCACTTAGGGTCTGTTAGTTTTTATAAATTTGATTGTATGTCTTCTTAATTTGGCAAACAAACAAAATTACCATTTAATAACAGTGACTCTTTTTCTTCTGCACCTTTTGATCTTGTTCATTCTGATGTTTGGGGTCCTGCTCCATTTACCACTGAGGGGGGATCTCATTATTTTGTCATATTTGTTGATGATTATTCTAGATTCACTTGAATTTACATGTTAAAACATCGTACTGACCTTGTTCCTATTTTTCAAACTTTTCACAAAATGATTCAAACTCAATTTTCTCGCACAATTAAGGTTTTTCGGTCAGATAATGCCCAAGAATATCATGATAAATCTTTCCTCTCCATTTTGGATTCTAATGGCACCCTTCCCTACTATTCATGTCCCTATAACTCTCAACAAAATGGTCGTGCCGAATGCAAACTTCGTCACATTCTTAATGTTGTACGTACCCTCTTCATATCTGCCTCTGTCCCTGAGCGTTTTTGGGGTGAAGCGGCTCTCATTGCTGTTTACACCATAAATCGCATTCCTTTACCTACTACTTACAAGAAATCTCCCTTCGAGTTACTTTATGACAAACTCCCAAACTATTCCTCTCTTCGAGTATTCGGTTGTGTTTGTTTTGTCTTTTTTCCTTCCCATGAACGAAACAAACTCGAACCACGGTCTCGGCTGTGTTGTTTTCTTGGCTATGGTATCTCTCAAAAGGGTTTTCGCTGCTACGATCCCATATCTCGTCGCCTTCGCATCTCTCGCAATGTGAAATTTTGGGAACATCAGACTTTTTCTAGTCGCCAACATTTTCCCTTTATCTCTTCCTCCATGACTCCCATTTTCAATGATCCTTCCATTGATCTTTACCCTAACCCTGTGAGGGACTCTACCCCGCCTCCTAGCTCTTCAGATGTCCCATCTTTGGTTCTGTCCCCAGTTGCTGACTCGCCTAAGTCGGATCCTGCACCATCAGCACCATTAGAGTCTCCCACAGATATTCGTCGTTCCACTCAGGTAAAGGCTCCTCCTTCTCATCTTACTGATTATCATTGTTACTTTGCCCTTGCTACTCTCCATGAGCCTTATACCTATCGTGAAGCTAGTACTAATCCTTTTTGGTAACAAGTTATGGCTGATGAACTTGATGCACTTCACAAGACTCATACTTAAGACATGACCACTTTGCCTCCTTGCAAGTCTGCAGTTGGTTGTAAATGGGTCTATAAGATCAAGACTCGGGCTGATGGATCCGTTGAGCGTTACAAGGCTCGCCTGGTTGCTAGGGGTTTCACTCAGGAATATGGCATTGATTATGAGGAGACTTTTGCTCCTGTTGCTCGTCTTACCTTTGTTCGATTCTAACTTGATGTTGCTGCTGTTCGTCATTGGCCTATGTTTCAGATGGATGTGAAAAATGCATTTCTCAATGGTGATCTTCTTGAGGAAGTTTACATGCAACCACCTTCTGGCTACCCTGATTCTCAGAATCAAGTTTGTCGTTTTCGTCGTGCTCTCTATGGCCTTAAGCAAGCTCCTCGGGCCTGGTTTGCTAAGTTCAGTTCTGTGGTTGCTCAGTAGGGTTTCACCCCTGGTTCCTATGATTTAGCTCTCTTCATTCACCATACGTCTACTGGTATCACTCTCATTCTTATTTATGTTGATGACATGATTATTACAGGTGATGACACTGCAGGCATCCATGATCTACAGAAGTTCCTTAGTCAACATTTTGAGATGAAAGATCTTGGCACTCTTAGCTACTTTCTTGGTTTTGAGGTCACCTCCTCTTCTGATGGTTACTATCTCTCTCAAGCCAAGTATGCTTCTGATCTTCTCTCTAAGGCTGGTCTCATTGATAGCAAGACTGTTTTCACTCCTTTAGAGCTTAATGTCAAGCTCAATCCTATTGATGGTGAGCCTCTCTCTGATTCTACTCTATATCGACAGTTGGTGGGCAGTCTCATCTATCTTACTGTCACCCGTCCGGACCTTGCTTATGCTGTTCATCTAGTTAGTCAGTTCATGTTTGCTCCTCGCTCCACTCATTATGCTGCAGTTCTTCGTATTCTTTGGTACATCAAGGGAACGCTCTTTCATGGCCTTCACTTCTCAGCACAGTCTTCCCTTGAGTTGCGCACCTATGCTGATGCAGATTGGGCTAGAGATCCCACTGATCGTCGCTCTACCACAGGTTATTGCTTTTTACTGGGTTCCTCTCTTATCTCTTGGCATAGTAAGAAACAGTCCGTTGTTGCACGTTCCATTACTGAAGCTGAGTGCGGTGCTCTCGCCGATGCCACCTCAGAACTACTATGGCTTCGTTGGCTCTTGACTGACATGGATGCTCCCCAAACCACTAGTACTCCTATTCACTGCGACAATTGTAGTGCTATTCAAATTGCTTATAATGATGTTTTTCATGAGCGCACCAAGCACATTGAGATCGATTGTCACTTCATTCGTCATCATCTTCAGCAGAGTGCTCTTCACTTACTATCTGTCTCCTCTGAGGACCAGCTTGCTGATGTATTCACCAAGTCCCATCCACCGGGACGCTTACGCGATCTTGTGTCCAAACTCAAGATGGTTTCTTCGTGACCACTTTGTGTTTGAGGGGGGATGTTATTATATATTATAGGTTTGTTATAGACTTACTGGGCTTTAGGCCCAATATACTTGTACTACACATATTTGTACCGCACACACTACTCTGCCTATATAAAGGCAGTTCCGTGTATTAGTTTATTTACTTTTTTTTTATTTTTTATTTAAAAGATAGAAAATTTATTAAATTCAACTAACATGACCACATACATATAATAAGAGCTCTGACCTGGGGCTAGAACATAGACCCCACAAGACAGAGAAAGAAACCCATACAAAGGTTATACCACACGAAAAGTAGAGTAAGTAAAATGACTACTGCTACCCAGCCAAAAAGCATTCAAATATCATCAACCAGACCCACATCTCATCCTACACTCAGACTTCTCCTGTACTCTTTTATAATCACGAAGCAGAGATACACCTTTATCAACGATGAACTCCAGTGATGATTGAACTCCTTCGTGTATCCATCTGTTCCGAGCATTCCATAAAGACCATGCCACTACTGCCCAATTTTCGACCTCCTCTTTTTTCAGATACAAAAATAAGTGGCTTACAAGATTCCCAAAAGCTTCCTCCGATATCTGACACTTTTGCAGTTTTCCCCCCATCTTTGACCACACTCCATTGGCATATGGGCATGCCCAGAGAACATGGGACGTTGTTTCCACAGCTCTCTCACAAAAATTACATAACTGATTATTGATGATCTTTCTTTTGCATAAGTTATGTTTTGTTGGTAGAGCCTCACTACGCGCTCGCCATAGAAAATGCTTCACCTTCCCAGGAATTCTCAACTTCCATACTTTACGCCATGTATCTTTGATCTCCCCGGCATTAGATGATTCTGCACTTAATGGAGAGCTTTCTTCCTTCAAGAGCATTTCATATGCCGAACTAACAGAAAATTCCCCCGTTGAAGTCTCTCCCCAGAAAGGTTGATCCTTGCTGTGAATGTTTACCAATTGTATTCGCTTTATGGCGGTTGCTGTTCTCCTATCAAAGACCATATCTATTAGTTCCTCATTCCACCAGTTTCTGTCCTCATCAATCAAGTCTCTGACCAATAATCCTGAGTTCTCATCTTGTTGGCCTCCCGGAGTGACTGGCAGCCACTTGTCACGCCAGACATTAATAGATCTCCCATCACCTACTTTCCATTTTATACCTTTCACCAATGTGTCTCGGCCTTTTAGTAAGCTTCTCCAAATAAAAGAGGGATTTGTACCCAGATTTGCTTCCATCAAAGAGCACTTTGGAAAATATTTGGCTTTATACACCCTGTACACCAGTGAGTGTTGGTCTTGCAAAAAACGCCATCCCTGCTTGGCTAGCATTGCTTGATTAAACGAGTATAAATCATGAAATCGCATCCCACCCTTCTCTTTTGGCATACACATCTTCTTCCAGTTTGCCCAATGAATCTTGTTGCCCTCCTTTGACTGCCCCCACCAGAAGTTAGCTACCAAAGCATCTACATCCTTGCAAAAAGATTTAGGCAAGCTGAAACAGCTCATTGTAAAAGTAGGAATCGCTTGAGCTACTGCTTTAATCAACACTTCTCTCCCGGCTTTTGACAGAAACCTTTCATTCCAGCCTTGAATTTTCCTTGCAATTCGATCTTTTAGACCTTTAAAAGCTTGTTCTTTTGATCTACCAACAAGTGCTGGTAGACCAAGATACTTTTCATATTGGGACAACACCTGTGCACCCCATCTGCTCTTAATCTCCTCCCTTTTGTTCTCCGCCGTATTCCTACTGAAGAAAATTGCAGTCTTATCTCTATTTATTTTTTGCCCAGATGACTCCTCATATAAAGTTAAGATATCCATCAGATTATTGCACTCCTCCAACTTGGCCTGACAAAAAAGTAGGCTATCATCCGCAAACAAAAGATGTGAAATACGCGGGCCTCCTCTACATACAGAAATACCACTAAGTCTTCTGTCTCTCTCCGCCTTCCTCAGCAATGCTGTAAATCCTTCAGCACATATTAGGAACAGGTAGGGTGATAGGGGATCACCCTGCCTAATCCCTCTGGTCGGGGACACAAAACCATGAGGCTCCCCATTAAGAAGGATCGAATAAGATGGGGATTTAACACATTCCATCATAAGATCTATCCATTTCGCGTCGAAGCCCATTTTCTGCATGATCCGCTCAAGATAACACCATTCCACTCTATCGTACGCTTTACTCATATCTAACTTGATTGCCATTGAACCTACTCGCCCATGCCGTTTAGACTTTAGACTGTTAATAACTTCATAAGCTACCAGAATATTGTCAGTAATCAGTCGACCTGGTACAAAGGCATTCTGAGCATCAGAAATAACCGAAGAGAGAACAGGTTTCAGTCTATTAGTGAGGCATTTGGAGATGACTTTAAATATAACGTTGCATAAACTGATGGGCCTAAATTCTGACATTCTCTGAGGCCGCTTGACTTTCGGAATTAAGGCAATATGAGTATAGTTGGTTTTCCTGAGGATATGTCCTAATGATAACACGGATAGTACTGCTTCGATCACCTCAGCCCCTACAATACTCCAAAATTTTTGGAAAAAAAAGCACGACATACCATCTGGACCGGGAGATTTAGAGGGGTGCATCTGAAATACAGCTTTATGGACTTCCTCAGCGTTGAAGGGCCGAGTCAGCCTCCTATTCATCTCCGGATTAACCACTCTATCAACTACTTCCATAGCTTCCTCAATTCTTGGTGGTGTAGAACTCGTAAAGATGTCTTTAAAGTATTGTTCACTAATGGACTGCAGTTGACCTACTTCCGTTATCCATTGTCCCTGCTCGTTGAGAAGGCCTTCAATCTTATTTGTTCTCTGCCTTTGGGTAGCACTATTATGAAAGAACTTTGTGTTGCAATCTCCTTCCTTTAGCCATGTGTTCCTTGACCTTTGTTTCCAATGAATTTCATCTGAAAGTAACAACGAATTAATCTCTTCTTTTAGATCAGATATAAGAGATCTATTTTGACCACCATCATCGTTAGTTAGAGCTTCCATGGCTTCAAACCTTGCTCTGATTTGGTGTTGGCTTCCTCCGAAGATTTGCTTGCTCCATTGTGCCAGGCCCATTCTACATCTTTTAATCTTTTCAGTAAGTCTAAACATTGGACTCCCTTCACCCACTTCTTCTTCCCATAAGCCTCTTATCACTGTCTCACAGTCAGGATGTGTAGCCCATTTCTCCTCAAAACGTGTAAGTCTTCGTTTGTTTCGCGTTTGTGATCTTTGGTTAGCCGCTTCCACCAGAATCGGAATATGGTCAGATTTAGAAATCTGGAGATGCGTCACCGAAATAATGTTAAACAAATTGGTCCACGATAAGGTAGCCACTACACGATCAAGTCTCTCCTTGACAAATGCCCTTACATCTCGGTTATTGTTCCACGTGAACTTGTAACCTTTATACCCCAAATCCACAAACTGGCATCTGTTCACCACTTCTCTAAACTCACACATCCTCCGCCATGGACGCAATCTTTTCCCACGCTTCTCATTTTGTTCGAGAATCTCATTGAAGTCTCCATAACAAAGCCACGGTAGTGAACAGCACTTGTTCAGTTGCTCCAACAAAGCCCAAGATTCCCATTTCCGTTGCTCCTCTGGTCTGCCATAAAATCCAATCAACCTCCACCCACTGTCATTTCCATGGAGGATATGACTATCAATGTGATGAGTAGTAAAGTTTTTAACTTCCAGTGCCACTTCCCCTTGCCATAGTAACGCCAACCCCCTACTCCTACCTATGCTAGGCACCACAAAAGCATTCTGAAAACCCAACTTCAATCTAATCCCTTCCATTTTTTTCTTACCAAGTTTTGTTTCCATTAGAAACAAGACTTGAGGATCTTGTGACTTCACCAACCGGCAAAGTGAGAGAACTGTGCAAGGGTTCCCAAGCCCTTGACAGTTCCAACTTAACAGTTTCATCGAGACCGGCGCGGCTGCACCACAGCCGTCGCCGATTCATAAATTGTGTCCTCCTCATGACAATCCGACGTGAGCTTTGTTTTTTTATTCTTCTCGGAAATAATCAGATTTGGGTCACAATTCTCCGAACTAGATCTTTTTGCCCCTATTACCTTCGTTTGTTGCGTTGCACTTCTCTCAACATTAGTTGAATTAGATTTTAATAATCTTTTCCATGTGGGTCCCTTTTTGTTTTGAATTGTTATATCCTGCAACACTCTTTCATCTTTCTTGCCTGCCACGTGTTCTTCTAGAGTGTTTTGTTCCACTACAATTATCTCTCTAGCTATTCCATTTGAAGTTAAGTCAACTGACATATCCTTACCCACTTTTTGTTTCTCTGCTGTTGCTTCCCCGAATGGTGCAAGTACAGCTTCTCCCAAGTCCATCTTATCCTGTTGTGACAGATTTTCCTTCTGATTTACTGCTTTTTCCAATGGTCTTCCTTTGATAGACGTCTCGTGTGGCTTGTCATCGAGCCTTGCCCCTCCAGTCACTGTCAAGCCAGCTGACATTTGTTGGCCTTGTGGGTCCTCCATCCGAGGTTTGCTAATCTCCTCCCCGCTTGGTACCAGAACCACCGATGCGGATGTAGCGGCGCCGCCCACTTCAGTTTGATGCTGTTCGTCAGGCCTTGAGGCATATCTAGATCGAGAACGTCCTTGTTTTACCCCGCTTCTGGCCCTTAACCAGTCCCTATATTGTGCTGCTGACTCTTCATCATTCGCCATCAAACAACTCCGATTTTCATGGCCAAGAAACCCACAACGGAAACAAAACAAAGGAAGACGCTCATATTTGTAATGTACCCATATCTTCTCTCCTTCTGGACTTGTCAACCAGCCGCCTCGACGAAGCGGCTTGTTAATGGGTACTTCCACTCTGATTCTCAAGAACCGAGCTTGTTCCAACAATCCTAGCTTTGGATCTCCCGTTACATAGCGTCCCAGCTTGCTCCCTATCTTCTCTCATGTTGCCTCCGACATAAGATCAAAGGGTAGTCCCCAGACTTGCATCCAAAAAGGGCAGTGGGTAAAAATGAGAGACCGAGAGCTCATCCCTTTCTCCCATTCACGGAGGAGCAGCAAGTTGTTATCAAAACTCCATGGGCCGTTCTCCAAAACCCATCTTCTCTGGAAGTCTGTGGGGAACTTAAACTGCAGTATTTCATTTCCCACCTCCACAATGCGGAAATCAGGTCCTATACGCCAGATGGATCTCAGAGTATCCTTTGCTGCTTGACGGTTGAATGATTTTGTCGACAAGAACCTCCCAAACAAACTGAGGGTACACTCATAATATACCTTTCCCAGTTGTTCATCTGTTTCAATGATATCATCTTCTTCGTCGGCTGTTAACTTCATATTTTTTAGATTTTCCAACATCTCTTGCTCTAGATCCATAATGAATAAAAAACTTTTCCTCTCGTATAGCCTTTGTTACTGACTCTGTATTAGACACCACCCACCTAGGATGAAGAAGTCTCCGATAAAAGGAGAGAAAAAGCTCCTACTGAAAGGAGAGAAATGCTCCTACTGACAAGTCAGAGGAGTGTATTAGTTTATTTACTGAATATATTATACAGAGCTATTTTGCTCACTTTCAGTCTCTCCTTTCTCTCTCTCTTCTTATTCTTAACATCTCCAAAACCTGCTTATCATCTAGCTTAATGACACCACTCTCAATCATTTCCCTATACATGTCGTTACCCTCTTAGGTGCGTTCTCCAACACCAACAAACACAAAGAAACCACCTATCAAAGAAAACGTGAAATTTTGAATAAAATAAATTGATTAGCAAACAATTAAATTCGGTCAATAAGAAGTACATCTGTACTTGAGTAAAACCAACCATGAGATTAGATCTGGGATGGGGAAAAAAACGCCACAGAGACAGAATGTGTAAGGAAGCTGCAGAGAATGACGACTTTTAGGTGTTCTTCATAGAGGTCGTGTGGGTTGGGGAAGAAGGAGATGCCGAGTGACGTGGCGTCTTGGGAGTGGATGGAGTGATGGAGCGGCGGCGTGAAAGAGGCGACGACGGCAGCTTCAAAGTGAGAGAGAGGAGAGATTTTTGTATTTTTGGTTTTGTTTGGGTATTTTTAAGTATTTTTAAAATATTAATAATTTTGTTAAATTAATGCTCACCTGTAAAACTGTTGTTTTAAAGATTGATGTGGCGTTATGTTATGTCAGCGTCATATCAATTTGTAAACATTTAATTGTAAAATTAATTATATCCCTAGCATTACTTTTTGTTTAAATGGCTGTCCAAGGTTTAAAGGTAAGTGAGCCTATTATTTATTATTTACTATTAACGGAATATGGGCTAAATACGTAACACTGAAGGGATAATAGCTCTAAATACGGATTATCATTTCCCTTTACTATTTACAGTCTTTTCAAATTTCCAAATAAACAAAAAAGAAAAAAAAATCAATTAAAAAAAGGCCAAATTGCATAATCACCCCCTGGGGTTTGGCTCAGTTGCAAACAGACCCCCTGAGGTTTTGATTTTGCAATATAACCACCTGGGGTTTTTAAATTGGTGAAATTGACCCCTCTAAGTATATTTTTTGTCAATTTTGCTAACAAAATTTGTCATATGCATTATATGTGACCACTTTATAACAAAAAATTCATTATTATAAACCCAAGTACAATGCATATGGCAAATTTTGTTAGCAAAATTGACAAAAAAATATACTTAGAGGGGTCAATTTCACTAATTTAAAAACCCCAGGTGGTTATATTGCAAAATCAAAACTCTAAGGGGTCTGTTTGCAACTGAGCAAAACCCTAGAGGGTGATTATGCATTTTAGCCATAAAAAAATAAAACACTTCCATCGTGATTCAGTGATTCAAATCCATAATCACTGGGTCCCACAAAAAAAAAATGATGTTTGGTAGGTTTTTAAGTGAGAATTGAAATCCCAATTTGAATTTTATGTGGATCCCATGCCAAATTTGAGATCACCCTTTGGCTTGTTTTTGAATCCAAACTGGATTCAAATTTAGACTCAATTCTTGTGGGTCCCAGTTTATTACCGTTACTGGGCCCACACGTTTCTTCTTTTCTCCCAATTTTTTTTCTCTCTCTCTCTTTCTCTCTCTCCTCCAGATGCTGTGCTGCTTCTCTCTCTCTTGCTTTCGGCCATTACAGAATAGCCAACCCTTCCGTTCAACAAACCTATCACCCACACATCAAAACCCACAACCATCGTGACCCAAACATCAAAATCCCTGAGTCACCCTATCCCTGACATCAACAATCCAAACCCAAAAAAAAAAAAAAAAAAAAATTTAGATCCACCCACTTCAACCAAAACCCACTCACCTCTAGCAAACCCGATTGCAACACAAGCCAACCCAGCCTCCATATCGCCGGAACGAGCTCGCACCGTGACCGTTCCAGTGCCGATCGCAACCCACATGTCGTCGAAAACTTCCCTCTCGCAACCCCTCGCACAACCAACCTCAACCTCCACCATGGCAACACCGAAATTAATATGAGCTTGTGTTTTAGAGGAAGAAGAGAGAAAGAAAAAGAGAATAGAACTGAGAGGGAGAGTTGGTGAAAAAATAAAGATGAGAGAAAAAAAGAAAAAAGAAAAAAGAAGATGAAAGGATATGTGTAAAATTGGAAAAGAAGAAAGGAAAGTGAGGGGGTTTTAAAGAGTAAAGACGTCCAGAAAGTAAAGTTCTGGAAGCAACAAGAAGAAAGGAAGAAAAAAAGAGAGAAATGGAAGAGGGGGGATGTATGTCTGGTGGGGGAAAAGTAAAAAGAAAGGGAAACAAAAATTTTTTTTACAATCTTGAATTTAAATCAAGATTAAAGTTTCAACTTCAATAAAATAAAAAGTCATAAAACCAAAACAGAAAACACTTACAAACTAAAAAACTCAATTAAAAAACTGCAAACCTTTCAGAAATTTCCTTCTTAAAAAAAATCACCAATTCAAATTTCCTTCTCAAAAGCCAAGTAGTCTCTCTCTCTCTCTCTCTTTCTCACTATCTTCGATCTATAATAGCTCCTGGATTTCGATCTCTGATTTTCGTAATCTCCAGCTTCCCTCAGGTCCTCTCTCTCTCTCTCTCTCTCTCACCTTTTCTTTTGCAAATAGAGGAAGTTGCCGCTCTTCGCGAAATGCAGGCCAAGGTCGAGAAGGAAATGGGCGCTGTTCAAGGTTCTAAATTCTCTATTTGCTTTTCCGATCTAGTTTTCTGTTCAATCTATGATTGTTTGATGAGAAAAGAAACCCTAGGAAAAATATAAATTTATCATTAATTGCTCATTTAATTTAATGCTTTCCTTGTTGTTTTTACTCGAATTGCTGTGATTTGAATATTAGTGGCGGTGTTTGAGATTGAGCTCTAGCTTTGAAATGTTTCTGTTGAGTTAGGCTTTAGATAAAAGATTGATGAAGGGTGGGAAGTGATAAATTTCAGTGTACAAATTTTCTCATGATTGCTGTTGAGCTCGTGCTCTTGAGTGATCTCAGTCTGGAAGTTTTAAATTTGAAGCTATGTTTAAGTGTTTTGAAGTACTAGATTAGCAAGCTTCTTGAGACGTGAAGTTAACATTTAAGATAAGTGGTAATGTTCTAATATTGTTAAGATATAATTTTTTTGGTACCATGTCATGCTTCTTGTATAATTTTTCTTTCTTTTGCTTTCTCTTTTAATGCTTTCAAAAAGAACCATTTATGTAGTTTAATGATGGTTGGGTTTTTTGTATATTTATATTGGATAAGTCAGTGTTTTTGTGGAATTGTGGTTGCATTAGTATTTTGATGCTTTTGTGGCAGAATTGATGATTATAATGTTGATTTAAACCTTTAAGTACTGAACTAAAGTTTCTTGAAATTTAATGGAAGCAGGCAATGAGGATTTCAGCTGTTTTCTGCATTGCAGGATGGCTTGTTGTATATTTCTCTGAGGTATATATGTGCTGTTAACACATGTTAGTTCTTATCTTAAAAAATAAGGAAAATTATTAGGCACTCCGAGAGTACAGTAAGAAATGAACACTGTCATCTCACTGAAATTACTTGCTCTTATGTTTTTTCTTTTGTTTTTTGTTTTGCATGACTTTAATATAGGGAGCTATTTCACTTGACATGGGAAGGTTATTCACAGGATATAGAATTGGAGTTTTTTCTTATGTGGTAATTATTTGATACCTCTCTCTATATATATATATATAAATTAACAGAGTGAATGAACAGGTGCCAATATTTGTTGCTGAAATAGCACCAAAGAATCTCCGTGGAGGGCTCAGAACATTGAATCAGTTGGGAGAATTAATCATGAAGAATGTTGCTATCTGATTGATGATTAATTGGTCAATATCTTAATTCTCACCCCCTTGTTGTGCTTGTTCTGCAGCTCATGATTGTCACTGGATCATCAGTTGCATTCTTAATAGGATCATTCATAACATGGAGAACACTTGCTCTGACTGGTAATTAGTTATAAAACTTATGTATTTTACTCTATACTTGTACATAAGGATGTTTATTTAAAAAAAAAAAAAAGTTTAAAACTTTACTAAAGGAAGTGTTGGCTTTGATTTGAAGGAATTGTTCCATGCATATTTCTTCTTGTGCATCTATGTTTTGTTCTGGAGTCTCCCAGATGGTTGGTGAGCATTTAAATAAAAAATTTAAGCTGTCATACAATTTATTTTTAAATTAGATATGAGATTGAACAAGAAATGAGACCAAAACAATGTCATTTTTTGCAGGCAAAGGTTGGCCATCATAAATAATTTGAAGCTGCGCTACGCAGACTTCATGGCAAAGATGCTGATATTACTAGTGAAGCTGCTGAAATTCAAGTACTTCCCTTTTGAATACCCATTTAAAGCTTGCTAATGTAATTGTGAATGTCTGAGGAACTGACTCCCTATGTTTCTTGGCAGGATTATATTGAAATTCTGCAGACACTTCCTAAAGCTACAATGCTGGATTTGTTTCAAAGGAAACATATTCGCTCGATGATTGTGAGCAACTTTCTTATATTTGCAAAAATTTAGTCTCTATGTTTTGGCTGGTTATCCAAGAAGCCTTTCATGTTGTACTTATACCTTTCTGTTTGGTTACTATTTTCAGATTGGAGTGGGAATAATGATATTTCAACAATTTAATGGAATAAATGGAACAAGTTTCTATGCAAGTGAAACCTTTGCATTAGCTGGTAATTCAGTGTTTCTATCTACAATGCTGGATTTGTTTCAAAGGAAATATATTTGCTTGATGATTGTGAGCAACTTTCTTATATTTGCAAAAATTTAGTCTCTATGTTTTGGCTGGTTGTCCAAGAAGCCTTTCATGTTGTACTTATACCTTTCTGTTTGGTTACTATTTTCAGATTGGAGTGGGAATAATGATATTTCAACAATTTAATAGAATAAATGGAATAAGTTTCTATGCAAGTGAAACCTTTGCATTAGCTGGTAATTCAGTGTTTCTATACACTTCATTCCTTATGCCTTTTTTGCCAGTCTTTTCTCTTGAAATTTATTGTCTAATTCAATTATCTAAACTGCAGGAGAATCTCTGGCAAAAATTGGAACCATAGCTTATGCTTGTGTTTAGGCATTCAATTTCTGCCACTGTCCCCAAATTCATATCACCAAATTTTCAATCCAAACTCAGATTATCTAATATTGATTCACAGATTCCAATAACTATAGTGGGAGCAGTACTAATGGACAAATCTGGAAGAAAGCCACTTATAATGGTAGATAATGTTATAGCATTTATCTTTTGAAACTTATGAAAATTATATCAAAGGGAGAAGAATAGTATTTTGATGCCTAATGAGTATTGAAAATGGTTTTGCATGTGAAGATTTCTGCATCCGGGACGTTTCTAGGCTGCTTTCTGGCATGAACTGCTTTCTTTCTCAAGGTAAGTCATTAAAATTATCCTTTTGTCTGAAAAAAAAACTTTTATTTGATTGTTTCTGTTACATTATGGACTGAACTTATTTTTGTGATATTTATGAATCAGGACCACAACTTGTTGCTTGAGTGGTTGACAACTTTTATCTGGTTTTGTTTGTTACATTATGGTCGAACATTGATTTTGTGATGTTTATGAATCAGGGCCATAGCTGGTTGCTAGAGTGGGTGCCAACATTAGCTTTTGCTGGAGTGCTGGTAAATTAATCATTATAACTGAAATTTGTGTACTGAAATTTGTGGAGGGGGTTGCTGGGAGCTTGGTGGTGCTAGTGAACTGACTGGTTGAGTGATTGGGCAGTTTCCTATACATTCAACTTTCTTATTACGTGGAGTTCCTCAGGTAAAGAAAAAAAAAAATCCCTCAGCACAAAACAAGTGCATTCACCATTTTGTCAAGAGTGACCTTAGTATCAAATTAAATCTTTTAGCTAGGCATGTGAAGAACATATAAAGAAAAGATATTTCATACTATAAGACATGGGATGCAAAACAGAAAGCAATTGGCAATATATGTGCGATTGAGATAAGTCTTATGAGGAGTTGCCAAAGTTCCTATTGGCAATACAAGATAGGAATCTGAGTACACAAGTGGTATTCCAAAACCATCATACTAACCATGCAGGTGCTGATTTTTTTTTCACCGTGTTTTCTAAACGTTTGGTCCTTGCATTACACGATTCCAACATTTTAGGCTAGTTATCAGTATTGATGGAATTCATCTTTATGGAAGATATGAATAGATTACGATGGTCACAAATGTGAACAGTGAGGTTTATCCACTGCCACAGCATACCTTGGGGCCTTCTTGATTACTTTCTCAATTTGCTCCCCTCTCAACAGGATCTTCTTCACCAACTCAGTCATGGGCATAGTTGTTTTTGAGCCCCGTGTATCCTTACTTTGTTAGGCGGAACATTGGTTTCTTTGGATAGCAAATGTTGAAAATCTACAACATATCTTCCCTCAATTGTATTTGGCCTATTACCGAAGTATTCAATAACTTCTTCAAATCTGAGCCTAAATTCGTGTTACTACTATCGGCCATAACTACTGTGTGAAAGTGAGTGATTCGTGATCTGACTGCAAGTCACTAGAGCGTGGACTATCACTTCAATCTCTAGGATTGTGAAGAAAAACCTTCCAAACGTCTCCCATCTTCTCGAGTCCAAACTTTATCCTGCATTTTTTGGACTCACTTTAGGCTTATATTGTTCAATTTGATTAGGCCTTGTTGGGCCTTATAAAATGGTTATTTACGTAGGCCTTGCTGGGCCTAACGGGGAATGTTGTTTGGTTACACCTTATTGGGCTTGCCCGAAAAATTATTTTTACCTAGGCTTTGTGGGGCCTAATGGTAGGTGAAGAAAAATATTGTTTACTTAGGCCTTGTTGGGCCTGACGGCGTATCTAAAAAAGGTTTTCCACTTTTATTTAGGTCTTGTTAGATCTAGCCAAAAAATGTTACTTTTCCTAGGTTTTGCTGGACCTAATGTTGTTTATTCAAGTTTTGTGATGTTAAGAAAAATTTATGTCAAGCAACAAACTAAGCTTTAGGCGAATTTTAATCCATTAAAGATGTTACCCCATGTATGGTGTGAATTTTAACTAGTTAAAGTGATTCAAAAGTTGAATTTCAAACTACCAAAGATATCACTCAATGTATGATAAAAAGGGTGAATTTTAACTAGTTAAACTGTGAACCAAAATGTGAATTTTAATCTTTTTCAAAGATATATTCAATGCATGATGAAAAAATGAATTTTAACTAGTTGAATTGTAATCAAAATCTTAATTTTAATCTTTTACAAATCTTATTTAATGTATGATGTGAAAAATATTTTTTGAGAATGTAATTCAAGATGTACTAAATTTTAACCATCCAATGTGTTATTTAAGGCATGAATTTAATTTTTATAAATTGAAACTTAAAAGTGTACTAAATTTTGACCACTTAATGTGTTATTTACAATATGAATTTTAAATTTTCAAATTGTATTTCAAAGTGTATTAAATTTTAACCATTTAAGGTATTATTTAAAATATAAATTTTAATTTTTCAAAATGTAATTCAAAGTATTTTAACTAATTAAAGTGTTATTTATGACATGAGTTTTAATTTTGGTCCTTAACGTTTACCTAAGTTGCACATTGGGTCCCTAACGTTTACTCAAGTTGCACATTTGGTCTCTAATGTTTAAAATTAGCATAAATAGTCTAACATTTCAAAATCGCACACTATTGGTCATTTCATCTATCTCCGTCAATTTTGTATATAGGTGGTTAACGGATTAATGACGTGGTCAATTTTTAATTAAGATGACATTTAGTTTTATTTGCAAGTAGGAGTTGACTTGCTACCGATTAAAAATAATAAAATCCACCCAAACCCAAACCTGATTAAAAGTCATAAACTACATCTGGTGGCACCATTCTTCTTTCTTCTTCAATCATACACCTGTGTCTCTATCATAATTCTAACCCCCCACCGAGAGGAGCATAGTTTAGAGAGTGAAATTTAAAATTTTTTTTAACTAATAAATTTTTTTATTTTTTTATTATATGTTATGCTTGAACAATGATTTTGATCCTCAATATGAAATTAATCTTGTTTCGGTTAATATTACTTAATCGAGTTATGTGTTGAATGCATCTTGGCTTGGGTAGGTTAAAGCTATCAGGGGATTGTATGGTATTCTTTATTTTATTATTGCCATATTGTAATTTTATTATAGAGAGTGTTCTTTTTATTTATAAATATTTTTAATCATAAATTTATACTAGAAAATATCAAACTAGATATTAAAATAATTTTGAGAAAGATAGAAGAATAAAAAAAACTTAATTGAATCTCAAATAGTATCTCTTGAAAATTTTGTTACTAGAATTATAAAGAATATAATAGAAAATTTAGATGAAAATCACACACATGAAGAAATTCGTAAAATATGACAAACTTAAAAGATAAGGGTTGCAATTTTTAGAGTTCAACCCAAGTGTAGGTTTTATCACTAAGTAATAATACTCGATGAGTCTGAGGTCGAATCACAGGGAATGGTTAACACAATTATAATTATTTCTACTTTTAAAAAGAAAGCAAGAATAAATTGTTTGTTGTTTCCTACCAAAGGATCGAGGAAAAAAATATTGGAACTAGAATTAAAATAATGAAATAAATTGATAGAAATTAATGGAGAAAAATACTTAGGTCGTAGAATCCACCACTAATCTTATAACATATGTTCAATTATAATTGTATTGGGTAAACATAGTATTTGATACTATTCATTAGACTGTCAAGGACTAATGACATCACAAGAAATATTTATATATTTAATTTCTAGGTATAAGACATCTATGGTAGGCACAGACTGTCTACACTAAGCTGAGGTCATAGGCACAACCCCTTCTCTAAGCATAACTCATATTCGTAATCTAATAAAATCATTGCATAACAATTATATTCATCGTTACAGTGAAATATAATTTGATTTCAATTCATACAAAATAATATTTAAGCCAAGAATAAGATTTCATAAGAATTGAATATAAACTCTAAGTCCAAGTAAATAATAATACTCATCAATATTATGCAATCATCATAGTATAAAATAAATCACCGAATCAAATATAAAAGTAAGATATGCCAAAGAAATTAGGGTTTCATCTACTCCCTAAGAGAATGAATTAATTGCCCATGGAATGTGAGGTTGACATTTAGGTTGATGAAGCCTCCATGTGTGAAGAGCTCTAATTCTTCCTTTGTGTGATGTTGCCCCTCTTGTTTCATGCCTGTTATCTGTAATGACTCTTCTTTCTTTTTCTTTTCACGCTACTAGCGCTCCAAAGTCCTTGCACTTTAACTCGCGGCTCCTCCCTACATACGCACCTAGAAATTCTTTTTTAATTGTTTCATATAATACATGCTGCCAAAGCTTCTCATTATTATTATTATTTTGCTGAATAAAAAGAACTTCATTGAAAATCAAAACAATGGCAAGCGCCAAATTGATTACATAACAAATCCTCGAACCTTACAAAGAGGGCGTAAAAAATGCATACATCATGGAATGCTGCCAATGTTAAATTCCATATCAAAGCCGCTTACTAATAGTATTATAATAACACTAATATATTATCATTTATATATGCTGCTAGCTTTAGCAATCAAGTCATAGC
The DNA here is from genome assembly GCA_907173295.1 of Fagus sylvatica. Classification (NCBI taxonomy): domain Eukaryota; kingdom Viridiplantae; phylum Streptophyta; class Magnoliopsida; order Fagales; family Fagaceae; genus Fagus; species Fagus sylvatica. The sequence continues at coordinate 25,993,065 of OU015768.1, forward strand.
CTATCATCATTCGTGGGCCTGTTGACACTCCATTTTGTAACCATTAATTTTCATTTTCTTACACTTTAGTGAATAAAGGGTCAAAAGGTAATATCTGTGGATTAAAAAAATCATGTTTTAATTGGTCAATATTGAATTAATGATGAGAGGACATTTTTCAAAATCTAAATTGGATCAAAACCCAAGATTTTATGAAGAAAACAATTTTGATTGGTTGAAATTAAATTTTACCATGAACTCACATGCATATAATTATTTTTTAAAAATTAATTTGATTGGTATTTCAAAAGATTAAAAATTAAATTAATTTATAATGAGTTCCTATTGGTTGAAATACTCCAATATGGTGAATATGAATGAATAAGATAATTTCCAAAAGATAATTACATATTAATTAATGGATAGTTATTTTAATCAATAAATATTTCATTATTTATTATTTAATTAATTAAGTGGGTAGAATCTCAAATGCCATTGATTGGGAGAGTTCTAAGTCAGTTAGAAGTGGAAAGAAATCAAAACAAGTCGTAAATATCCACATTTGAGTGATCGACTCCCAGGATTTTATTGGGGTGCCGATCAGCTCCCAAGTCAGTGTTTTACATAAAATTGAACTCTTGTGTGTAATTAATTCGGTTTTTGACTTCCAATTATCTTTCCATAGGTTCCGAACTCAGGGAATAGTGTTTTTAGCCTCCTCTATAAATCCTAAGACCTCTTCATTCATTTTGGGAGGTTGAATATGGTATTCTCGATCAAGAGGCCACATTGCACAATACATGCAGGTAAAATCCTTCATTTTTTTGTATATTTTAGCATGAAGTAATAAATTTTGGATGCATGATTTAATTTAGAATAATTTTTTATGCTTTTCCACATGTTTTGGATGATTAATTTTAAAATGGAGTTAAGAGCATGCTAGGATGATGATCACACTGTATAAAAATTCAAATAAGGAATAGAACAATTATTGTCAAGGGATGAGGTTCATATCTCGACCCTATGGGAATCGGCTTCCAGGTTTCAACTTGGGTGCCAATTTGGCTCCCTAACACTCTGGTCAAAATATTGTGAAAATTGTGCATAATCGATTTTCTACCATTTTTGAGAGTTTTGCTTGCAGTTTTCTAATTTTTAGAGCATGATATGACATTTTCCAAAAACTTAAATGTTCAGTTTTAATCATATATGCATGCTTGGATGATGTCAATTATTGTTTGATTAATCACTGTTTTATTTATTTTGTTTGCATGTACTATTATGATGATGTGAGTCAAATGCGAGTATGATTTGTTTGAGTTGTGAACTACAACTTAGTGGATCTTAGAGACTGACTTTGGTCAGGTTGGATAGATGTCTAACACATTCCTATCCAATCCCCTAGACCCAAAATCCTAATCTTAAGTAGATTAGGTTGTGTATCTTCTTACTTTCTTTTTAGATTTTATTTAGAACATAAACATTGTTGATCTTTTATTCTCTAAAAATTATTATTTTGTCAATCAATAAAGAGGTATTTTTCTTAGTTTTGTATAAATTAAGTCCGCAAAAGAGTTGCCGGTAGGTGAGTTTGTTCACATACTGATAAAATTTGGTAAAACAAAAGGAAGTAGGTTAATAGACTACTGTAGCATCTATTTTCTTTCTTTCTTTCCTTTTTATGGTGATTTATTTTAGTATATGTTCACATACCAATTTTTTCCATTGAGTGATTTAATTTTGGCAAAGACAATAGAAAGACAAAATTGTGGTAGTTGAGATGCATAATTATTTTGATCCATTAATTTTTTTCTTTTATGACTTTAGGTATTCAGGTCGGATTGTATGCACCTTGACTAATTTCAAGGGGCTCTAAAGGGACTCGAACTAGTGACCATTGAGAAACACATTTAAGATCAGAACAATTAAGCTATCCCTCAGGGTTGATTCGTTAAAAATTAGAATTTATTTTTATTGATTTTATGACACGAAACCCTTCAAGGCAGCATCCATCATACCCACATTGAATTGATTGACCATTAAATGAATGATCATTAATGTCAACTTAGTACTTATTTCTAATTCACCTCTTAAAAAAAGGCTTAAATACATTGTTAGTCCCTAAAGTTTACTCAGTGAGTGCTATTGATCCTTGAAGTTTGAAATGAGCACTATTAGTCCCTGAAGTTTTAAAAATAAGCGTTATAAGTCCTTCCATCCAATTCTGTTAGTTAGTTTGCCTATATGGCTAACGGAGGGATGATGTAGCATATTTTAATATTACTTGACATATTTGTTTTTAATTATAAATTACATCTAAGCAAAATATCCTTGGGTTGACCCGGATGGCTTCCTAACCCATATACCAAACCCGACGGCAGACAAAAATTAAGAAAGAGAAAACCCCTGACCCTACTAGTGCCACCTCCAACTCCCCCACCACCAAGCAACCTTATCAAGTACCAAGCCAAGCTAAATATCCATTTTCTTTTTGTCTATATAGGTGGGTACTGAATCTCTCATTCTCTCTCCTATTGTCACGTCTACGATCAAGCTCTCTTTGACTCAATCTTCCTTTTTCAAAATCGCATCTTCCTTTCTGTTTTTGAGCTTTTTCATTGCTATGAATACCCAGATGCTGAATTTTTTTTTTTGTTTAATGGGTTTCGTTGTTAGATTTTGGGGGTACCATTTGGTCGAACTTATGTTGGAGAGTACATCATTTGATTTGTCAGGCAAAATCCACAGGCTTATTATCTTTTACCTTTTGTTAGAGTTGATTTTGATTTCAGGATCCCATTAAATTTGGTGTATCAAATCGTTGTTTCTCTATTGGGTAGCTTTTGGTTATGTGGATTGGACCAGCCTTATGTCATTGCATTGGCGAAGAAAATATATGCAGTGGTTTCTTTGGTTTGTGGTCATTTGTAATGATGGATGATGTTGTTGTGTGGCTTATGTTGTACTTGGAAATATTGTGCCGATTGATTTATGATTACAAGGGAAAATTGTGCCAGTGGTGGGGAAGATGGAGGTGGCACCGATGGAGTTGGGGTTTAGCTCTTTCTTCTTGGTGTGCCAGGTTAGGTATTTGAGTTAGGAAGACATCCGAGTCCACTTAAGGCTATATTGCTTAATTGTAATTTATAATTAAAAAAAAAATGTTACTTAATTTTAAAATATGTTACATCATCGTTCCGTTAGACATATAGGTAAACTAACTAACGGAATTGGATGGAAGGACTAATAGCATTTATTTTTAAAACTTCAGGGACCATTAGCGCTTATTTCAAACTTTAGGGATCAATAACGTTCACTGAATAAGCTTGAGGGACTAACAATGTATTTAAGCCTAAAAAAAATATTAAAAAAATCTGGAACCACAATATTTTACACAACTTTGGACATAACTTATTGATGTGGAAAATGAAAGTATGACCAATGGTAGAACCCCAGTGGAATGTGTATTAATTACTCACAATATCAAGACCACAAATTATGCCCAAAGTTATGGTTGTGGGTGCGTGGAGAAAATATGGCATGAAAATTAGTTTTTGGCTTAGGTTACTATATGTTGTCTGTCTTCCCATTCCACATACACATAATTAAAAAATCCAAGAAGAAAAATATTTAATGAAGAAGGAAAAAGAAAAAAGAAAAAAAAGATTAAACACAACCTAAATTTTATTTATCAATAAATCTAGATACACACAAATTACTGATATATCAAGGTATGAATGATAGATAATAAAATAATATCAATGGTGAGTTCAAATAAAAACTAATTAAAAACAGTCATCTATATAATTATGAAATTTATTATGTAATATAGTGTGTCTCTCTTTATTTGAAGAATCGGGTAAAAGCCATAACTAAGGAATCCCAAAGAACTATAAAGAGATATGAATGGTGAGCTTCAAAGCAAAATCCAATTTCCCCATGGATTATTTTCATCTATATATATATGTTCATTTATCTTCCGAGAAGAAGTGGTTGATGGTAGGCATGACCTCGGGCGGGCGGGTACGAAGGAACTTGCGGAGGCCATGTTCGGCATACTTCTCACCCTCCTCTCTGTTATCAAGCACTCCCATGCTACGGTGAGCTTTGTTAACTCTGCAAATTGCACCCCCAAACAAGGCATAAGAAAAAAGATAATCCCGCATAACATTTTTTTTCTTTTTGTCTTTTCCTATAAAACTCTTGAGGGTTTAATATCAAATTGTTGCAAATTAAATTTATTTTTATGTGGTACCTGACATCTGGGTTTTGCAATACGTTCCTGACAAGCTGGAAGGTGCACAGACTAGTTACGAAGGTCATTGCGGCCAATAAGGGATAAATCTGAATCCACAAATAAACCAATATTATTTAGTACGTTAACATAATAAATGTACCCATAGAATGAAACATAGCCAATTAGCATAGAGTGATGCTATATTCTCTAAATTTAACAAAAATATTTTTGAATAAAGTGATATATATTTATGGATTTCAAAGCAGTTTTATAATACGAAAACTCATAAAATAAAACTTTCAGCGTTGATTTACGTAAGGATTTTGCAACTTTTTTTTGTGGCAATGAAAATGTTGTTTTCTCAAAACCATAATTTGTTATATCCCACAAAATATAAAAATTAAAACAAACAAAAATTGTATTAACCAATTACAGCTATAAGGTTTGGCCTTGCTATGTTGGTCACGGGGTCAATTTCAATCCAAATCAAAATAAGAATAGCCATGATTTGAGATTTAAAAATTAGCCATGAAGGTTCTTTTAATACTTACCTCTGGCTTCATCCAACGCCCCATTAGAAAAATATTCTTTCTTCTCTACTTCCTTAAAATGTGTTCTGACTTCTAACTTCCAATGCTCCTCGACGGGTATGTTTTTCAGGAAGATTTCGTAATTTTTCTCAAACAGTACTGAAATGAATTTCTATGCCTGTGTATATATAGGGGTAGGTAAATTAGAATATCCAGCCACGGAACAGATCAGACCAGGAAGATATGGAATGCTGATATACATTACAATGGGCTACATTAAAATTTTGACTTGACCCAAAACCAGGTGCCTAGCCTCTTGTTTTACTTAGTTGGAAACTTATACGAACATACCCGTTTGGGTTTAGAATTTTGAGCATTGACCCTGATGACTAGAATGTTCCAATCCCATAAAACACATCTATACAGATAGACTATTCCAACTTTGCCGAATATACCTGGCACAAGCCCACAACCAATGACAAGTGTTGCTTTGTTTTTGGATGAAGAATAATAAGGAATGTGGAATAATTAATAAACACCGCAATCCCTTTTTTTTTTTTTGAGTAACACCGCAATCCGTTTATGTATATACTTATCTTCTTTTGTGGGGTACATTCTATATACTTATCTTATATTCTTATTAAACGCGTTTTCTTTTTCATTTTTTTCCCTTCAATTTTTTGGGTCAACTCTTGACTCACTTTCCAAGAAATTAATAAATTAGAATTTCTTCTGGTTGTTGGTTATAGATCTTTGACTAATTATAATTTACACCTTTAAAACTTAGAATTAGTTTAATTTTGTCTCCTAAAATTTAAAAATTTATATACATACCTCTAATGTTGGCGTTTTGAAACAACTCTTCTGATAAAGTCGATTTTTACCGAATGATTGCTATGGCTCCAGATGTGACGATCATGTACCTGCAAGACAAAAGGATAAGGTCAAGCTCTAGGAGTACCGATGTGGTGCTGGCTAAAAACTTTTTTATGCCAAAATTTGGGTTATTATTTCTGGATAGTATAGCAAAGTTTTTGGGGCTTAGGATTGCATACCTTAGCTCGGTAGAGCTTTGGATCATTTATAAAAGAGGCTTGTCCCCCACTTCTTTATTGGAAATGTGGTAATGGATGTTCATGGGGATGAACGTGGGGGTCGTCGCCTGAGGCTCTATGAATGTGGTCGTCCTACGAGATCTTCGGGATGTGAGTCGTCCTCCAAGATCCTTGATATGTGGGACGTGGGTCCTGTACTTTTCCAGGATCTAGAGTTGGCTCTGAATCAGTACGACCTTCCACAGAGGTCGTCATGTTTGCATTGACTTGCATGTAGTGGAAGACTCTCATCAGATGACCAATAATCTTCAAAAATCTTCAAGTGTTGTGAGGTCGTCTCGTCATCATTAGACTAGGGTCGTCATATGAAAATTATGACTCATCAGATGCCCCATATTCTTCAAGTGCTGAGTCATCATGAGTGGACTTGGGGAATAGTAGCTATTGTCATGTTGGTTGTACCTAATAAATGCACGACTTGGAAAAGTGCGAATCCGCGTGTCTTAATGGTAATTGTCCCATTTTTAATTTGAAATTTCAAAAACGGAACTATTTTGTCCTTCTTTTTTTTTCATCTGTTATTTTGCTTTCTCATTTCATAAATTTATGTTCATTATGTTTGCTTCTAAACTCCCTTCTTTTGCTATGATCTTGAGTCTACCCCGGTGTTTTCCTCTCTTTGACTTCAACAGAACTTTGTTCCAAGCACATTCATTCAGTGAGTCTTTCTTATTCCATTTCTTGCTATTCAGTTCTTCCCTGAATTTAGTTCATGTTGGATTCAACTGACGTCTCGTTGGGTTTCCCTTTTGTGCACTTGTGTCAATTTGTTCAAAGGAATCATTGGCTGCCTGATTTTTTAGGCTTTGTGTTCCCCGATTTCGTTGTATTTCACACGACGAGGGTTCCTTACCTGTGGGTTGACCAAGCGGCTCGGGAAATTG
>OU015768.1:25999909-26073161 GCA_907173295.1 Fagus sylvatica
TAAGTTGCACATTTGGTCCTTAACGTTTACTCAAGTTGCACATTTGGTTTCTAACGTTTAAAATTAGCAGAAATAGTCTCTAACATTTCAAAATCGCATACTATTGGTCATTTCATTTATCTCCGTTAACTTTTGTATATACGGTAGGTTAACGGATTAATGACGTGGTCAATTTTTAATTGAGATGGCATTTAGTTTTATTTACAAGTAGGAGTTGACTTGGTATCGATTAAAAATAAATAAAATCCACCCAAACCCAAACCTGATTAAAAGTCATAAACTACATTTGGTGGCACCATTCTTCTTTCTTCTTCAATCATACACCCGTGTCTCTTATCATAATTCTAACCCCCCACCGAGAGGAGCATAGTTTAGAGAGTGAAATTTAAAAATTTTTTTTTAACTAATAAATTTTTTTATTTTTTTATTATATGTTATGCTTGAACAATGATTTTGATCCTCAATATGAAATTAATCTTGTTTCGGTTAATATTACTTAATCGAGTTATGTGTTGAATGCATCTTGGCTTGGGTAGGTTAAAGCTATCAGGGGATTGTATGGTATTCTTTATTTTATTATTGCCATATTGTAATTTTATTATAGAGAGTGTTCTTTTTATTTATAAATATTTTTAATCATAAATTTATACTAGAAAATATCAAACTAGATATTAAAATAATTTTGAGAAAGATAGAAGAATAAAAAAAACTTAATTGAATCTCAAATAGTATCTCTTGAAAATTTTGTTACTAGAATTATAAAGAATATAATAGAAAATTTAGATGAAAATCACACACATGAAGAAATTCGTAAAATATGACAAACTTAAAAGATAAGGGTTGCAATTTTTAGAGTTCAACCCAAGTGTAGGTTTTATCACTAAGTAATAATACTCGATGAGTCTGAGGTCGAATCACAGGGAATTGTTAACACAATTATAATTATTTCTATTTTTAAAAAGAAAGCAAGAATAAATTGTTTGTTGTTTCCCACCAGAGGATCGAGGAAAAAATTATTGGAACTAGAATTAAAATAATAAAATAAATTGATAGAAATTAATGGAGAAAAATACTTAGGTCGTAGAATCCACCACTAATCTTATAACATATGTTCAATTATAATTGTATTGGGTAAACATGGTATATGATACTATTCATTGACTGTCAAGGACTGATGACATCACAAGAAATATTTATATATTTAATTTCTAGGCATAAGACATCTATGGTAGGCACAGACTGTCTACGCTAAGCTAAGGTCATAGGCACGACCCCTTCTCTAAGCATAACTCATATTCGTAATCTAATAAAATCATTGCATAACAATTATATTCATCGTTACAGTGAAATATAATTTGATTTCAATTCATACAAAATAATATTTAAGACAAGAATAAGATTTCATAAGAATTGAATATAAACTCTAAGTCCAAGTAAATAATAATACTCATCAATATTATGCAATCACCATAGTATAAAATAAATCACCGAATCAAATATAAAAGTAAGATATGCTAAAGAAATTAGGGTTTCATCTACTCCCTAAGAGAATGAATTAATTGCCCATGGAATGTGAGGTTGACATTTAGGTTGATGAAGCCTCCATGTGTGAAGAGCTCTAATTCTTCCTTTGTGTGATGTTGCCCCTCTTGTTTCATGCCTTGTTATCTGTAATGACTCTTCTTTCTTTTTCTTTTCACGCTACTAGCGCTCCAAAGTCCTCGCACTTTAACTTATGGCTCATCCCTTACATATGCACCTAGAAATTCTTTTTTAATTGTTTCATATAATACATGCTGCCAAAGCTTTTTATTATTATTATTTTGCTGAATAAAAAGAACTTCATTGAAAATCAAAACAATGGCAAGCGCCAAACTGATTACACAACAAATCCTCGAACCCTACAAAGAGGGCGCCAAAAATGCATACATCATGGAATGTTGCCAACGTTAAATTCCATATCAAAGCCGCTTACTAATAGTATTATAATAACACTAATATATTATCATTTATATATGCTGCTAGCTTTAGCAATCAAGTCATAGCCTATCATCATTCGTGGGCCTGTTGACACTCCATTTTGTAACCATTAATTTTCATTTTCTTACACTTTAGTGAATAAAGGGTCAAAAGGTAATATCTGTGGATTAAAAAAATCATGTTTTAATTGGTCAATATTGAATTAATGATGAGAGGACATTTTTCAAAATCTAAATTGGATCAAAACCCAAGATTTTATGAAGAAAACAATTTTGATTGGTTGAAATTAAATTTTACCATGAACTCACATGCATATAATTATTTTTTAAAAATTAATTTGATTGGTATTTCAAAAGATTAAAAATTAAATTAATTTATAATGAGTTCCTATTGGTTGAAATACTCCAATATGGTGAATATGAATGAATAAGATAATTTCCAAAAGATAATTACATATTAATTAATGGATAGTTATTTTAATCAATAAATATTTCATTATTTATTATTTAATTAATTAAGTGGGTAGAATCTCAAATGCCATTAATTGGGAGAGTTCTAAGTCAGTTAGAAGTGGAAAGAAATCAAAACAAGTCGTAAATATCCACATTTGAGTGATCGACTCCCAGGATTTTATTGGGGTGCCGATCAGCTCCCAAGTCAGTGTTTTACATAAAATTGAACTCTTGTGTGTAATTAATTCGGTTTTTGACTTCCAATTATCTTTCCATAGGTTCCAGAACTCAGGGAATAGTGTTTTTAGCCTCCTCTATAAATCCTAAGACCTCTTCATTCATTTTGGGAGGTTGAATATGGTATTCTCGATCAAGAGGCCACATTGCACAATACATGCAGGTAAAATCCTTCATTTTTTTGTATATTTTAGCATGAAGTAATAAATTTTGGATGCATGATTTAATTTAGAATAATTTTTTATGCTTTTCCACATGTTTTGGATGATTAATTTTAAAATGGAGTTAAGAGCATGCTAGGATGATGATCACACTGTATAAAAATTCAAATAAGGAATAGAACAATTATTGTCAAGGGATGAGGTTCATATCTCGAACCCTATGGGAATCGGCTTCCAGGTTTCAACTTGGGTGCCAATTTGGCTCCCTAACACTCTGGTCAAAAGCTGTGTCAAAATATTGTGAAAATTGTGCATAATGACGATTTTCTACCATTTTTGAGAGTTTTCACAGCTTTATTGCATTTTGTTTGCATTTCTAATTTGTGAGTCAAATAGAGCATGATATGACATGTTTACAACTTTCCAAAAACTTAAATGTTCAGTTTTAATCATATATGCATGCTTGGATGATTTCAGTCAATTATTGTATTGATTCTTTTTAGATTTTATTTATTTATTTTGTTTGCATGTTTTATATTATGATGATGTGAGTCAAATGCGAGTTTGATGATTTGTTTGTAGTTGTGAACTTAGTGGATTTTTAGTGGATTGACTTAGAGACTGACTTTGGTCAGGTTGGATAGGTGTCTAACACCTTCCTATCCAATCCCTTAGACCCAGAATCCTAATTTTATGGGAAAAGTAGATTAGGTTGTGTATCTTCTTACTTTCTTTTTAGATTTTATTTAGAACATAAACATTTTGATCTTTTATTCTCAGAAAATTATTGTATTATTTTGTCAATCAATAAAGAGGTATTTTTCTTAGTTTTGTATAAATTAAGTCTGAAAAAGAGTTGCCGGTAGGTGAGTTTGTTCACATACTGATAAAATTTGGTAAAACAAAAGGAAAGTAGGTTAATAGACTACTGTAGCATTATTTTCTTTCTTTCTTTCCTTTTTATGGTGATTTATTTTAGTATATGTTCACATACCAATTTTTTCCATTGAGTGATTTAATTTTGGCAAAGACAATAGAAAGACAAAATTGTGGTAGTTGAGATGCATAATTATTTTGATCCATTAATTTTTTTCTTTTATGACTTTAGGTATTCAGGTCGGATTGTATGCACCTTGACTAATTTCAAGGGGCTCTAAAGGGACTCGAACTAGTGACCATTGAGAAACACATTTAAGATCAGAACAATTAAGCTATCCCTCAGGGTTGATTCGTTAAAAATTAGAATTTATTTTTATTGATTTTATGACACGAAACCCTTCAAGGCAGCATCCATCATACCCACATTGAATTGATTGACCATTAAATGAATGATCATTAATGTCAACTTAGTACTTATTTCTAATTCACCTCTTAAAAAAAGGCTTAAATACATTGTTAGTCCCTAAAGTTTACTCAGTGAGTGCTATTGATCCTTGAAGTTTGAAATGAGCACTATTAGTCCCTGAAGTTTTAAAAATAAGCGTTATAAGTCCTTCCATCCAATTCTGTTAGTTAGTTTGCCTATATGGCTAACGGAGGGATGATGTAGCATATTTTAATATTACTTGACATATTTGTTTTTAATTATAAATTACATCTAAGCAAAATATCCTTGGGTTGACCCGGATGGCTTCCTAACCCATATACCAAACCCGACGGCAGACAAAAATTAAGAAAGAGAAAACCCCCAACCCTACTAGTGCCACCTCCAACTCCCCCACCACCAAGCAACCTTATCAAGTACCAAGCCAAGCTAAATATCCATTTTCTTTTTGTCTATATAGGTGGGTACTGAATCTCTCATTCTCTCTCCTATTGTCACGTCTACGATCAAGCTCTCTTTGACTCAATCTTCCTTTTTCAAAATTGCATCTTCCTTTCTGTTTTTGAGCTTTTTCATTGCTATGAATACCCAGATGCTGAATTTTTTTTTTTGTTTAATGGGTTTCGTTGTTAGATTTTGGGGGTACCATTTGGTCGAACTTATGTTGGAGAGTACATCATTTGATTTGTCAGGCAAAATCCACAGGCTTATTATCTTTTACCTTTTGTTAGAGTTGATTTTGATTTCAGGATCCCATTAAATTTGGTGTATCAAATCGTTGTTTCTCTATTGGTTAGCTTTTGGTTATGTGGATTGGACTAGCCTTATGTCATTGCATTGGCGAAGAAAATATATGCAGTGGTTTCTTTGGTTTGTGGTCATTTGTAATGATGGATGATGTTGTTGTGTGGCTTATGTTGTACTTGGAAATATTGTGCCGATTGATTTATGATTACAAGGGAAAATTGTGCCAGTGGTGGGGAAGATGGAGGTGGCACCGATGGAGTTGGGGTTTAGCTCTTTCTTCTTGGTGTGCCAGGTTAGGTATTTGAGTTAGGAAGACATCCGAGTCCACTTAAGGCTATATTGCTTAATTGTAATTTATAATTAAAAAAAAAATGTTACTTAATTTTAAAATATGTTACATCATCGTTCCGTTAGACATATAGGTAAACTAACTAACGGAATTGGATGGAAGGACTAATAGCATTTATTTTTAAAACTTCAGGGACCATTAGCGCTTATTTCAAACTTTAGGGATCAATAACGTTCACTGAATAAGCTTGAGGGACTAACAATGTATTTAAGCCTAAAAAAAATATTAAAAAAATCTGGAACCACAATATTTTACACAACTTTGGACATAACTTATTGATGTGGAAAATGAAAGTATGACCAATGGTAGAACCCCAGTGGAATGTGTATTAATTACTCACAATATCAAGACCACAAATTATGCCCAAAGTTATGGTTGTGGGTGCGTGGAGAAAATATGGCATGAAAATTAGTTTTTGGCTTAGGTTACTATATGTTGTCTGTCTTCCCATTCCACATACACATAATTAAAAAATCCAAGAAGAAAAATATTTAATGAAGAAGGAAAAAGAAAAAAGAAAAAAAAGATTAAACACAACCTAAATTTTATTTATCAATAAATCTAGATACACACAAATTACTGATATATCAAGGTATGAATGATAGATAATAAAATAATATCAATGGTGAGTTCAAATAAAAACTAATTAAAAACAGTCATCTATATAATTATGAAATTTATTATGTAATATAGTGTGTCTCTCTTTATTTGAAGAATCGGGTAAAAGCCATAACTAAGGAATCCCAAAGAACTATAAAGAGATATGAATGGTGAGCTTCAAAGCAAAATCCAATTTCCCCATGGATTATTTTCATCTATATATATATGTTCATTTATCTTCCGAGAAGAAGTGGTTGATGGTAGGCATGACCTCGGGCGGGCGGGTACGAAGGAACTTGCGGAGGCCATGTTCGGCATACTTCTCACCCTCCTCTCTGTTATCAAGCACTCCCATGCTACGGTGAGCTTTGTTAACTCTGCAAATTGCACCCCCAAACAAGGCATAAGAAAAAAGATAATCCCGCATAACATTTTTTTTCTTTTTGTCTTTTCCTATAAAATTGAGGGTTTAATATCAAATTGTTGCAAATTAAATTTATCTTTATGTGGTACCTGACATCTGGGTTTTGCAATACGTTCCTGACAAGCTGGAAGGTGCACAGACTAGTTACGAAGGTCATTGCGGCCAATAAGGGATAAATCTGAATCCACAAATAAACCAATATTATTTAGTACGTTAACATAATAAATGTACCCATAGAATGAAACATAGCCAATTAGCATAGAGTGATGCTATATTCTCTAAATTTAACAAAAATATTTTTGAATAAAGTGATATATATTTATGGATTTCAAAGCAGTTTTATAATACGAAAACTCATAAAATAAAACTTTCAGCGTTGATTTACGTAAGGATTTTGCAACTTTTTTTTGTGGCAATGAAAATGTTGTTTTCTCAAAACCATAATTTGTTATATCCCACAAAATATAAAAATTAAAACAAACAAAAATTGTATTAACCAATTACAGCTATAAGGTTTGGCCTTGCTATGTGGTCACGGGTTCAATTTCAATCAAATCAAAATAAGAATAGCCATGATTTGAGATTTAAAAATTAGCCATGATGGTTATTTTAATACTTACCTCTGGCTTCATCCAACGCCCCATTAGAAAAATATTCTTTCTTCTCTACTTCCTTAAAATGTGTTCTGACTTCTAACTTCCAATGCTCCTCGACGGGTATGTTTTTCAGGAAGATTTCGTAATTTTTCTCAAACAGTACTGAAATGAATTTCTATGCCTGTGTATATATAGGGGTAGGTAAATTAGAATATCCAGCCACGGAACAGATCAGACCAGGAAGATATGGAATGCTGATATACATTACAATGGGCTACATTAAAATTTTGACTTGACCCAAAACCAGGTGCCTAGCCTCTTGTTTTACTTAGTTGGAAACTTATACGAACATACCCGTTTGGGTTTAGAATTTTGAGCATTGACCCTGATGACTAGAATGTTCCAATCCCATAAAACACATCTATACAGATAGACTATTCCAACTTTGCCGAATATACCTGGCACAAGCCCACAACCAATGACAAGTGTTGCTTTGTTTTTGGATGAAGAATAATAAGGAATGTGGAATAATTAATAAACACCGCAATCCCTTTTTTTTTTTTTGAGTAACACCGCAATCCGTTTATGTATATACTTATCTTCTTTTGTGGGGTACATTCTATATACTTATCTTATATTCTTATTAAACGCGTTTTCTTTTTCATTTTTTTCCCTTCAATTTTTTGGGTCAACTCTTGACTCACTTTCCAAGAAATTAATAAATTAGAATTTCTTCTGGTTGTTGGTTATAGATCTTTGACTAATTATAATTTACACCTTTAAAACTTAGAATTAGTTTAATTTTGTCTCCTAAAATTTAAAAATTTATATATATACCTCTAATGTTGGCGTTTTGAAACAACTCTTCTGATAAAGTCGATTTTTACTGAATGATTGCTATGGCTCCAGATGTGACAATCATGTACCTGAAAGACAAAAGGATAAGGTCAAGCTCTAGGAGTACCGATGTGGTGCTGGCTAAAAAAATTTTTATGCCAAAATTTAGGTTATTATTTCTGGATAGTATAGCAAAGTTTTTGGGGCTTAGGATTGCATACCTTAGCTCGGTAGAGCTTTGGATCATTTATAAAAGAGGCTTGTCCCCCACTCATTTATTGGAAATGTGGTAATGGATGTTCATGGGGATGAATGTGGGGGTCGTCACCTGAGGCTCTATGAATGTGGTTGTCCTACGAGATCTTCGGGATGTGAGTCGTCCTCCAAGATCCTCGATATGTGGGACGTGGGTCCCGTACTTTTCCGGGATCTAGAGTTGGCTTTGAATCAGTATGACCTTCCACAGAGGTCGTCATGTTTGCATTGACTTGCATGTAGTGGAAGACTCTCATCAGATGACCAATAATCTTCAAAAATTTTCAAGTGTTGTGAGGTCGTCTCATCATCATTAGACTAGGGTTGTCATATGAAAATTATGACTCATCAGATGCCCCATATCCTTCAAGTGCTGAGTCATCATGAATGGACTTGGGGAATAGTAGCTATTGTCATGTTGGTTGTACCTAATAAATGCGTGACTTGGAAAAGTTCGAATCCGCATGTCTTAATGGTAATTGTCCCATTTTTAATTTGAAATTTCAAAAACGGAACTATTTTGTCCTTCTTTTTTTTTCATCTGTTATTTTGCTTTCTCATTTCATAAATTTATGTTCATTATGTTTGCTTCTAAACTCCCTTCTTTTGCTATGATCTCGAGTCTACCCCGGTGTTTTCCTTTCTTTGACTTCAACAGAACTTTGTTCCAACCACATTCATCCGGTGAGTCTTCCTTATTCCATTTCTTGCTATTCAGTTCTTCCCTGAATTTAGTTCATGTTGGATTCAACTGACGTCTCGTTCGGTTTCCCTTTTGTGCGCTTGTGTCAATTTGTCCAAAGGAATCATTGGCTGCCTGATTTTTCAGGCTTTGTGTTCCCCGATTCCATTGTATTTCACACGACGAGGGTTCGTTACCTGTGGGTTGACCAAGCGGCTCGGGAAATTGGGAGGCTAAGTTGTAGAATTTCTTCTAGTAGTGTCATGCTAGAGGATAGGGTTGACTCCGAGGGATTTTGAGCTAATTTCGCGTCTTAAGTGTCGTCTTCCTTTGCCTTTTCTTCGTCCCCAAGCTCTCTTATGTTTGGTAGGGACGAACCTTTCGCAATGCTCGATGTGCCATGTACCTTGCCTTCATTAGAGGATAGGGCCATCAAACTGATCCGTAGAAATTACCAAATCTCTGACTCCGTCACTCTGAGGTTGCCTAAGCCTGATGAGTGGGCTTGTTCTTTGTCCGGAGTCGAAGTCTATTTCTATGAAGGGGCTTTCCAAGCCGATCTTCGTTTTCCAATTCCCCATCTCGTCAGGGAGTTTTTAGACTACTCAAACATATCTTCATCTCAGCTTGCTACCAACGTGTGGAGAACGATCATTAGTATGATGATCGTCTGGTATGATTCTAGCAAAGGGGAAGATTCCCTTTCCCAAGAAAAGCTTTTATATTACTATCGTCTCTACCAAGGGAAATACACGGGGTATTTTTACCTGGCCCCTCGTGACGCTAGGCGTAGCGTCATTGCGGAATTACCCTCGTCTAGCCAAGTATGAAAGAAGAGCTTCTTCTTTGTGTTTGGCTCTGGCTAGGAGTACCCCTTGGGAAAGGTTATTGATGACGGCTTTATTGGGGTTCCTCGTCAATGGGGGGTCCCTCGTTTAGTTGGTAAGACGTTCAGATTGGTACCTTGTCTTGTTGACACATTTATTGCTTTATTTTTAGGCCATTATATGATGTGATTTGCTTTGGATTTCAGTTCTGAGAGAACCAAAGATCAATGAGGCTGCTAAGTGGAGAATGCTTATTGTCGTGGACTATACTATCTGGTCATCTTATAAATTAATTACTCTCATCAACCTTGGGTTGCACTCGTTAGGACCACCTCCTTCCCCTGCCGTACGAAAATTAGAGAGATCCAAAACCAAGAACAAGGAAATAAGTAAGTGTGCACCTTTCTCTATTGGCTTTTTTACTGTGCCTTTATTTGTTGACTTTGTCATGTTTGCTTCGTCCTATTTGGTAGGAATGAAGAGACCTTCAAAGGCTGACTTGTCGAAGATGAAAGCCACATGGGGCAAAGTCATCCATCAAAATTCTAAGAAGTTGAAGGTCGTTTTTGAGCCTTCAGGCCAAGAAGTAAGGGTGGTCATCTCTGTAAGTCCTCAACCGTTGTCACCTTTCGCTATGGTGGTCCTGTCTGACAGCGTCGTTGCTTCTCCCCTTTATCTTCAAAGGGGTAAGGTAAAGAAGTATTCTCCAAACCGTTATCTTGTTAGTTTTTGCCTTTAACCATTGATTGCTACGACCCTTAGGACGAGAGGTGTTGTCTTGTCTTATTTGCAAAGACGTTTGATGATGAGAGGCTTTAAGCGAACATATCAGGCGAGAGCGAGACTTTGGTCCTTTATGACGAGAGGGGCTTAGGGTATGAGGGTTGGTGCCTCTGGTTTTTAATCAACACTTAATTTTTTTTTTTTTAAAGAGACTGAAATGATTTCATTGTATTGAAAGTGCTAAACTAGAAACACAACATGCTGAATTTGAACATAACATAAACACTTGAAACGAATGCAGGGAAAGATAGGACCTATATAGGCTGGGCCTAGTTAAAGAGATAATACTTCTTCAAGTGCTCAGCGTTCCAAGGGTGTGGAAATGCCTCTCTTTATATGGTCTCGAGATGGTAGGTACTAAAACGATTGGACAAGATGACCTTGTAGGGTCATTCCCAGTTAGGCCTCAACTTCCCTTCTGTTGGATTTCTGGTTGCTAGATTAACCTTCCTGAGCACTAGATCACCTGGGTTGAAACGCCTAGTCTTTACCCTAACGTTATAGTACCTCGTCATCCTCTGCTGATAGGCGGCATTATAAAGGGATGCCTTCTCTTTGATCTCGTCCAGTAGGTCCAGGTTTAGACGTAGGCCATCCTCGTTCTTCTCTTCCTAGAAACATTTCGTCCTGAGGGTCGTCACCCTAACTTCCACTAAGATGACCGCTCCAGATCCAAAGGCTAGCTTGAAGGGCGATTCTATAGTAGGATTTTTACAAGTCGTCTTGTAGGACCAGAGAAGTGATTTTTGATCATCCTATTGGATACTTTTACTTGCTCGTTAGCCTGAGGGTGGCTAGGGGAAGATTAGTGATTTTTATTCCAGGTTCCGAGCAGAAGTCCCTAAAAGGGTCATTGTCGAATTGTTTCTTGTTGTTTGAGACGATGATCCTAGGGATTCCGAAGCGATAGATAATGGACCTCCAGACGAAGTTCTTGATGTCTATTTCCATAACTGCAAACCTCAACTAACGTTTTCCAAGTGGGAGGGGGCCTACTAGATCGATCCCCCATTGAGCAAAAGGTCAAGGGCTCGTCATGGATTGAGCTCCTTTGGCGGTAGCCTTTACACATTGCTGAATCGTTGGCATTTGTCACACTGCTTGACATACTTCAGGGCGTCCCTTTGCATGATTGGTCAATAGTAATCCCATTGTGGTGAGTTTCTTGAAGAGAGATTTGCTTCTAGAATGGTTGTCGTAGACTCCTTCATGTAGCTCATGCATGACGTGGACAGCTTCTTTGGGACCTAGGCATCTCAAAATGGCATGGAAAAGCCTCTTTTGTATAGATTGCCTCTGATCATGACAAACCTCGTTGCTCTGACAATCTGATCTCTGTCTGAAAGGGAAGCCACATTGCAAAGATATTGAACGGTAGGCATTTTCCAACTGTCTTCCACATCTACAACATGGACTGTTCCCTCATCGTCTTGTCATCATTAGACTAAGGTTGTCATATGAAAATTATGACTCATCATCTTCCATCCATGATCGTTAAATGCCACATAATCTTGTCATATGTGATAACTAATCCAATAAAATAATGTCATGTCCATTAAATTATGTCACATCAATTAAAGAGTTTAAAAAATAAATAGAAAATTATTTAAAATTCAAAAACAATACATAAACTAAAAATTATATATATATATATATATATATATATATATATATATATATATATATATATATATATATATAATTTAGACCCAGCATTTTCTCAACATCCAAACAAAACTAAATAATTCCAATCTCCAAGCCATAATGGCAATAAACTTCCGGACACTTCCAATAAAGAACCCATCACACACCTTGCAAATGTACCAACCTCAACACATTATCTTCAATCAAAACAACAACAAAATAAGAAAAAAAGAGTGTTGATGTACAATTATTGCATGTTTAATCTCGATTGGGAACACCTACAAAACAAGGTAGATCTGATCGGAGGATACTAGTGTGGTGTTGGCCTTGAGCTCTCCAATGCTTAAGTATAATATTGATCTTTTCTTTGACAAGGCCATAGCCACATTCTTTTTTAGGAGATTTATTATGCGCAACCTTGTTCCTCAATTTTCCTCCGTTTTGAGGACGTTTCACGAGGTTATTGATGGAGAATCATTTCCTTGAATCTTATTGTCGTTGTATCTTTATTACACATAAGCTTTGATCACCTCTTTAAATTAATCATAACCTTTTATCACCTCACCCAATTAGATGTTAAAAAATTATATATCTTAATTTGATATTTGTAGCTTCAATTAGATATAAAAACATTAAGAACATTAAAAGCCTTAAACTTGACCTAAGTCTTGACCTTTACAATTAATTCTTTGAATAATCCTATATCTATAATATTTTTTTTCCAATTGGTGTTACCAAACCCTCATAAGATGTCCCAGTTACATATTATTTTCATCCATTTTGGTTAAACCCTTTACGGATTGAAAACCCCTAATTTTTATAATAAATGTAATACCAAAAAACATCCATTTTTTGTTAGATCTCTTCACTCGAATCAAAATCTAATCAAATTAAAAGTTCAGAGCTTTATTTCGTATCCTTAATTCTTGAGCAATCAATTTAATAGATTGCAAGTTGGAACACAAAATCCCCAATTTAAGCATAAATAAAACCTCACCCTAAAATATAAAATCTCTAATAATTTTTCAAACCACTTTTTTGATCAATTGATGGCTTAAATCTTCAATTTAGGTCCCCAATTTCACGATTTAATTCTCAATTGAAAGAAAATACAACCCGAAACATAGAAAATCCCTAAAATCAAGCCCATAATCAAACCTTAACTTTTGGATTTCTCTAATTTCAACCAAAGTAATATGGTTTCTCATATATAGAAAAAACAAGGTTGATTACCTTTTCTTTTTAGAAGAAACGATTGAAATATTATTAATCAGAAAAAGAACAATCCCTGTGGACTACAAGAGCTAGTTCATCGAGCAAAAAATCCTGCCATAATTAAATGTCCTAGAAATCCTTTGCTTTTCGAGCAAGTATATGAGTTATGGTGTTACCTTGTCTCCTTGTGTGGACAAAACAATGGCTTTGTAGAAGTGATGATGCTGCTTTGGTATCCTCGACAATGTTGCCGAATAAGGACATGCAATGATCAATATTAGTAAGAGCTTGCACCACGGTGCCATTATCTCTTTTGAATACAAAATGAGATAATCCCAAGTTGTAGGCCAAGAGGATCGCCTCTTGCGCCACCAATGCTTCTACCTCCTCAACTAATTGGGGGAGTAGGATTTGTTTTGAGAGGGCAACGACCATGGTGCCTCGCTCGTTTTGAATTACAACCCTTTATCCTATCAGTATTTAAATTCTTGGAATTTGCATCGTCATAGTTAAATTTGAAAGTCCTTGAAAGCAGTCCAGATTTTGGGAGGGAGGTTTGTGTATGCTCATCATTCGGAGGTACTCCTTATGCATATCTGAGGCCTTATGAAAGACTTGTTGGGCCTGCTCTGATAGATTATGGATCTGTTTCTGGTTTTGTCTATACCATAGAGACCACGCCACCATGGCAAACTTGTTGAGATCAAGGGCTTGTTTAGAGTCCGTCACAACCTAGACTGGATCAATGAACTCGGAGAATCCCCTAGTAGGAAGTTTCTGAAATTGATCATCGATTCACCATACCTATTGTGCATACGTGCAGCTCCACAGTACATGAATAGTATTTTCGTCTACAACATGGCACTCCTTGCACAAACTAGCTTGGAGAACATGTCGGTGAATCGGGTTTACCCGTGTTCGTAATGCATTGTGGCAGACTCTCAACAAGAAAACCTTAACCTTGTTCTAGACTATCATGCCTCATAGTCAGCGTCATAGGCTCTTTAATGGAGCATGGGTAAAGCTGCTAGTGTCCAAGCGACTCACCCTTGATTTGAGGAGTTGACAAGCACTTCAAACAAAATAAATCCAAAATGGGGTACCTCTCCATATCAGCTTATCATTGGTAGTGTTCAAGCTTAGCAGGAATACTTTAAATGATCAATGAGAGTTGACACAATGGATTTCTGAGCAATGTGTTTGCGTGGGGAGATGATAGTAATGCAGTGCATTGTTGGGAGCCAATGGGACTTCCAAATGGGGACTTTTCTACCATCGCCAATGCGCCAAATGGACCCCTTACAAATCATGTCTCTAGCTTTCAAAATACTCCTCCATGCATATGATCCCTTGATATTCACGAGGGCGTCCAAAATTGTCCTATAGGGGAAGAATTTAGCTTTAAAACATGATAAAACAATGAGGTATCATTGTGGAGGAGAAGCCACACCTGTTTGGCCAATAAGGTGTCATTAGATTTTTACATCTCCCTAAAGCCAAGACCTCCTTGTCTCTTTGAAGCACAAAGTTTCTCCCATCACACCCAATGAATCTTCCGATTGTTCCTTCCATTTCCCCACCAGAATTTGCAGACCATTGCCTCAGCTCCAAACATAAACTATTTGGAAGCTTGAAACAACCCATAGTATAAGTGGTGACAATCTAGGCAACTTCCTTAATGAATACCTCCTTTCCACCCTGGGATAAATTTTTTTCCTTTTCCACCTTTGTAGCCTCTTCCATAACTTTTGCTTAATTTGTGAGATACATGCCTTCTTTAATTGCCCTATGAAGGATGGCACCTCCAATATATTCTTGATTTCCTCTTTGATTGTCACACTTTTGGATCTTCCAACATTCGGTGACATTATCCCTACAAAACCGTAAACTATCATTTGCAAAAAACATGTGAGTGATACAGAGGCTTCTCCGCCAAAGTGATACCCTTCAAATGCCTCCATCCAACCTCGCTTGAGAAATGAGAGAATGCAATCCTTCAACATAAATGAGAAAAAGGTAAGGGGATAAAGGATCCCCTTGCCTTAGAAACCCGAGTTGGTTTGATGAAGCCCTTTGGTCCCCTATTCGCAAGTACGGAATATGATACAAATGCATTCATCATTAGAGAGATCCAACGGTGATGAAACCCCATTTTTCCATCATCTTTACTAAGAAAATCCATTCAACCCGATCATAAGCCTTGCTCATGTCAAGTTTTAGGGCCATGGAACCTACCTTTAACAACTATTTGGTCTTCATATGGTGTAATGTCTCAAAAGCAACCAGAAGATTATCATAAATTAAGCACCCCAGGACGAAGGCACTTTAAGACTCAGATATAATATTAGGTAGGATTTTCTTTAGTTTGTTTGTGAGATCCTTGGAGATGAGTTTGTAAACCACATTGTAGAGACTAAGGGGTCGGAATCCCCTACCTTTTCCAGGTTAGGGATTTTTGGGATTAAAGTGATATAGGTGTGTTTTATTTGGTTCAAAATACGACCAAAATTTAGCAAGATAGCAAAGCTTTAGTAATATCATCACCAATAACAAACCAATAATTCTGATAAAGCAAGAGGAGCATACCATCAGGTCCTGGTGCTTTAAAAGCGGTCATTTGGTGAAGAGCTTGACGTACTTTGATGGCTGTAAACTATTGAAAGAGCTTGGTGTTCATGGACTGTGTGACTTGAGGGTGTACCCCTTGAAGAACCGGATCAAAATCACTAAGATGTGACGTTTTAAAAAGCTCCTAATAGTAATCAGTAAAAACAGTTGCAATCTCCTCCTCTTCAGTTTTTAGGACATTATTACGGTCCCATATGGATTGGATCCAATTACACCTGTAGTGTTGAGTGGCTTTGCTATGGAAAAAAATGAGAGTTGCAGTCACCCCCTCTGAGCCACTATATCCTTGACTGTTGTCTCCACATTTTTTATTCCTCATTCATTAAGTCTCGGGCCTCCTCTCGTAGTTGTCTCACATC
The DNA here is from genome assembly GCA_907173295.1 of Fagus sylvatica. NCBI lineage: Eukaryota > Viridiplantae > Streptophyta > Magnoliopsida > Fagales > Fagaceae > Fagus > Fagus sylvatica. The sequence continues at coordinate 26,016,010 of OU015768.1, forward strand.
TAGATTATCTATGCCCCTCATGGATGATTGTTCTACTTCCATTAGCTGATCTTTTTTAATCTGTAATTCTCGTCATACACTTCCGAAACAAGTGTAGCTCTAGTGATATAGTTTTTGACGACATTGTTTGAGCTTCTCAGCCACTTTATACATATTAGTTCCCCGCTCGAATGAGTATCCCATGCCGAGCTTACTTTGTCATTGCTTTCAGGGCCGGTCCAAACTTTTTTGTGGTCTCAAGCCAAATATTAAATTTAGGCCTTCTTTTATTTATTTATTTATTTTTTTTACTATTCAATGCTAAATTAAATTAATATTTATGAATTTTTTTATTGGAATTTTATTCAAAATTATTAATCACAATTAAAAAAAAAAAAAAAAAAAGGTCCTATACCCATCAAATAGAATATTTGATTTTCTTCAAGGTCATCACAATAACTCACATGGCTTCCATGCTTCACCCGTCAGACAAATAAATGCAAATGACTTAATCTAACTATTGGTTCATGATATAAAAAATAGAAAAAAAAAAAAATAAAATTGCACGTGGCTTGATGTTGGTCACAACCAACAATTAGATATTTTTATTTAGCACGACTCATGAAGAGCTCTTACCAAAAAGCTGGGAAGAAAATTGTGAAGAGAAAAAAAGAAAAGAATTGAAATAGAAGTAGACTCATGGTACATTGAGGGAGTGATAGACGTGGAGTGAGAAAGAAATAGGGAGAGAGAGAAAAAAAGAAGAAGAAGAGTTGTTCGGGAAAGAAAAAGAGAAAAAAAGAAAAAGAAAAAAAAAAGCTTTTTTTTTTTAATATATATTACATATGGATCATCAAAAATTTGGAGGCCTTTTCAATTTGGAAGTCTAAAGCCATTGCTTAAATGGCGTATAGGCTGGGCTGGCCATGATTGCTTTATGGATCGGTTAACCACATCTCTTTAAAACAGAAGGGCTTTCTTTGGGGAGTTTTCCGACTGGGCTCCAAGTGGACTTCTATAGGCTAATGGTCCGACCAAGCTCTGTGAAAATGTCTGATTGAAGTCATGAGGAACCATTGCAACAATGAAATTAGTAATATATTAGTACAAGGGTTTTAAATGATAGGAATGTTATGAATTTTTATTAATTATCAATTTACATGGGTAGTACAAGTATTGTAATTAGTTTAGAATTTAGTCTACTATACTCTAATAGATTCATTGTAACAAACTATTCATACTCTAAAAGATTCATTGTAACAAACTATTCGTAAATAAAAAATGACGTAGTTATGTAAGGACTTTCTGCTATGGACATAAACTATTAGATTGAACCACGTTAATTAGTTCAATTGTGCTTTTGCTCACTATTTCTCTATCTTTGCTATCTCACTCTCAATCCTAATATAAATTCGAAGAGTATAATGAATTGTTAAAAGCACCATTCAATCTTCATTTTATTTGAAATACGTACTCCGACATTTGATTCCCCTGGATTTTTATAAAATTTTCGTACCCTTTTTCTTTTATGCTTTAATCTTATTCTTCTGTTAAATTCAGTAATGGGGAAATCATATCTCGCTTAATTTGCTCAAGTACTAATTGTAGAGTGTATCTTTTGACTCTTCTCCATCTGTCCTTACAATTGGACGGACACCATGCTAGGGAGATTTTTAATAGTTTTTTATTTTTTAGCTGAGTGAAGAAGGAGATTTTTAATTGTTGTTGTTCATAAGGTTCCTGACTGATTGCAAGGGTACTAAAGGTTCTTGATACTCCCTTTCTGCAGTCTTTTTGAGAAATTTTAGTGTTGAAGCATTCAAAGTCTTTCTTGGGGAGTTTGTTTGCTGAGAGAAACATTCGGGTCTTTTAAAAATGCATAAAGTTGGGGTGTCCCTACACTGTTTGCTTGCCTCAAACTCTTGCTTCTGCCTCAAAACATGCAGATGAAAGCAAGGTTTTAACGGACGGACTCTCTGGAAATTACTTGGCAACAAGTTCTAACTTCTAACAAGTGACAACCCTTGCATATGACCAAAATGGCCTTGGGACAATGACCATGATACCTACCACATTTCCGTAAACTATGTCATACACTTTACATATGCCAACTGCTTATGTCAACATTTTTTCCCTCCCGGATAAATTTTTATAAGAGAATCAAGCTACTTTTTTTATTTTTATTATTATTATTATCAAAACTTCTATTTATAATGGATTTGTTGTGTTAAGACCCCGAAGAGTTTTTTTCCTGATTGGTTTCTCTACGTGAACAAATAACTGTCTTCTTTAAATTCCACACGTAGGTTATTTGTGTTTACTTTGAATTTAATTGCATAATTGATTAAGTAATTCAATTTTGGGGATAAAATCAATTAAACCGGGTCTAAATTTCTCAACACTAAATACAAAGATGATCCATTCCTTATTAGGGTAAATTCATAGCTTGCTGTACCAATCCCTTGAACTTGACCGCCTGTCACCTTCAATTCTACCAGGACCGTTGGAGTGTTGCAGTCAGTATACAGTTTAGACTTTGTGTCTCTCCCGCCTATTCTCTCCCCTAGCTAGCCCTTGCTTCAAGTTGTGGGAAAGCCAATCAGAAAACTTCATGAGACAAAATGATATGGAAATCGACTTGACTATCTTTTAAGTATCTAACAACCTCATTAAAAAAAAAAGTATCTAACAACCATTTGGTAAGCCATCTCTAGAAGACTAGAACCTTACATTTCCTTATCCAACACTCTTTCTTTCTTATATATATAAACAGAGCCATTGCTCATCCCACTTGGCTACTGAAAAATGCACGTATTGAATTTAACAATGAGATTTGTCATCTCAGCTTTCTTCTTCCTTGTGTTGCTTACTTATGCAGGTATAGCTTATAGTTCTTTAAATTCTGATTAAATTAACTTGCTTCTTCTCTTTCTCAATTCTCTTCATTCTGTTTTGTAATTGTAGCTGCATATGATCCCTTGGATCCAAATGGAAACGTTACAATTAAATGGGATATCATGTCTTGGACCGCAGATGGCTATGTGGTGAGTAAAATCTTCACAAATTAGTAGTCATGGAACAAAATATATATGGGAATGTTATTGAATTAAGAATATAATTACATGAAAATGACTATGCTACTTTTCCAATATTTGCTAGGCGGTTGTAACAATGAACAATTTCCAAATGTACCGCCACATCATGAGTCCAGGTTGGACCTTAGGATGGACATGGGCTAAGAAGGAAGTGATATGGTCCATAGTGGGATCTCAAGCCACTGAACAAGGAGACTGTTCCAAGTTCAAAGGCAACGTACCTCATTGTTGCAAGAGAAATCCCACAGTTGTAGATCTGCTCCCTGGTGTCCCTTATAACCAGCAATTCACAAATTGCTGCAAAGGTGGTGTTGTGGCAGCATGGGGTCAAGATCCAGCATCTGCTGTCTCAGCTTTCCAGTTGAGTGTGGGGCTAGCGGGTACTTCCAACAAGACAGTGAAACTTCCCAAGAACTTCACTTTGTTAGGTCCAGGGCCAGGCTACACCTGTGGCCCTGCTAAGGTTGTGCCTTCCACCGCTTTTCTCACACCTGACCGCCGTCGTAAGACTCAGGCACTAAGTAAGTAGCATTGTCTCTCATAAATTACCGATTGTCCTAAAAGTGATGCAGACTCCTCCTAATAAGTGGAGCCCAACAAGTGGGATTTTTAACATTTTAAATGGGAGATAACATGGAGACCGGATTCAAACTCAGAAACATTTGCTATGATACCATGATATATTACCAATTGTCCTAAAAGCTTAAGATGTTAGGAAAACGTAAATTTAATCATTTAACCATTATTCTAACCATCTCTTCACATATATTTAACCATTATTCTAACAATCTCTTCACATATATTGAAGTCTGTCTACTTTTCTCTCATGGAATTTTGATTCAGATATTTTAACATTTTGATTCATATTCTGAGCCTAGTAATTTTTGTGTCCTAAATTTGCAGCCATGATCTGTAATACAATGGCTAACTTTTTCCTCTCATGCAGTGACATGGAACGTGACCTGCACTTATTCCCAGTTTCTTGCCAGGAAAAACCCAAATTGTTGTGTTTCTTTCTCATCCTTCTACAATGACACAATCACTTCTTGCCCCTCATGTGCTTGTGGTTGCCAGAACAAGAACAACTGCGTCAAGTAAGTTTCACATTTTTTATATCTTCAATACACATCTATCAAGTTGAAAGGATACCTAAAATCACATGATGAATGTTTATTTTTTACAGGAGCAACTCCAAAATTCTTCAGATGAAGGGAATAAACACTCCGAGGAAAGACAACACCCCACTGTTGCAGTGCACACACCACATGTGCCCTGTCCGGGTGCACTGGCATTTAAAGCAAAACTATAAAGACTATTGGCGTGTGAAGATTGCCATTACAAACTTCAACTATAAGATGAACTACACACTTTGGAGTCTCGTAGTTCAGCATCCAAATCTTAACAATGTGACACAAGTATTCAGCTTTGATTACAAGCCTCTTCTTCCCTACGAGTCTATAAGTAAGTGACAATAAATTTCCATTTTTTTTAGCACTATTACAGGACTGATCAATGCCTGTTCAATTTTAAAAAATGGCTTACTTTATATGCAGATGACACAGGCATGTTCTATGGCATGAAATACTATAATGACTTACTTATGGAAGCTGGGCCATTTGGTAATGTTCAGTCAGAGGTGCTTCTTCAAAAGGACAAGAACACTTTCACCTTTAAGCAGGGTTGGGCATTTCCTCGCAAAGTTTACTTCAATGGTGATGAGTGCATGCTGCCTCCACCTGATACATACCCATTTCTGCCTAACTCTGCCCATAAAAACCTACTTGCCTTATCAACATTAATTTCTTCATTGATTTTTCTGTTGATATCTATCTGGTGATGGGTTGCTTGGACTTTAGAAATGTAATCGAAAATTTTGAAGCTTAAGTTACTTTGACACCGATAAAAGATACCACATGTATAACAATTCAATATTCTTTTTTCTGAAAGAACCAAACTTGACATATGGAGATGAAACTGTATTCTACAATATATGAGCTTGTGAATAGAGAATCAAATTTGACTCAAGCATGAAATATATTTGTATTTTGATTCCTGATACTGCATTGTGGTATTAAATCTTCATCTATGTTTCTTTTTGAAATATAGGCAGGTACATATTAAAAAAGAAAAATGCTCCTTGTAGATTCAAGTAGCTTATAAATAAGTATTGAGATGTTGATCCTCTGATGCAGCTTTGATTCATGGATTGATGCTGCTTACTGATTGAAGTCTGATGCTGTTGGTTGAATGAAGTTAAATGTATACGACATGTGGCTTTGCTCTTGTAGTGTATTGTATTAAACTACAAGTAGTTTAGTTAGTGTAAAGTTAGTTATAGCTAATAGGACACATGTACATTTATTATTGGCTGTTATTGTAAGTGGAGTTAGTTAGAGACCTTAGTGGCTTCTGTTACAGCCCTCATTCTTGATTGTACAGACTATATAAGAAGCTAAGCTTCTTTGATTAATTTTAAGCAAGCATTTTACAACAATTCTAGATTCTTCCTTTTTCTCTATTCTCTCTAATCTCTTTCTTCTTCCATACACTTCTCTGCTTGCATTTTTGATATGGTATCAGAGCAGAATCACCATTGTTAGAAGATTTTGCTTCCTCTGATTTTTTTCTCTGTTATTCTCTATAATGGTTTCCATTGAAGCAGTACCTCCTTCTTCTTCTTCCTCTGTCACAAACCAGAATTCCATTGCTCCAATTGAGAATTCACGCAGCCCTTATTATCTCAATAATGGAGATCACCCTGGGATTCGTATTGTTCCTGATCCCCTCACTGGTGATAACTATCAATCCTGGAGAAGATCCATGACCACAGCTCTTTCAGCCAAGAACAAGCTAGGGTTTGTAAATGGAACAATTTTGCAACCTACTGATGAAGCTGATCCCTTTTTCTTCGATTGGCAAAGATGCAATGACTTGGTTCTTTCTTGGATCACAAATTGCTTGTCTCGACAGATTTATGCTACTGTTCTCTATATCTACACAGCAAAAGAAGTTTGGGATGACTTGCAGCAAAGATATAGCCAGAGCAATGGAACAAGAGTTCATCATCTCAAGCAAGCAATAGCATCTTTCAAGCAGGAGAACCTCACTGTATGTGATTACTTTACCACTTTAAAGGGGCTTTGGGATGAACTTCTTAATTACAGACCTATACCTGGCTGTACATGTGGGGCAAAGTGTATTTGTGGCTTAAGTAGGATCTTGATAGAGTATCAACATTATGACTATGTGCATAGTTTTCTAATGGGATTGAATGAGTCTTTTGCTGCTGTAAGGGGTCAAATCCTTCTAATGGAACCATTACCTAGTATCAATAAGGTGTTTTCTTTGGTTCAAAATCATGAAAAACAAAAGGGGACAGGGATTTTACCATTACCAATTGGATTACCTACTGTAGATAGCACTGCTTTGATGTCTAAACTGAATAATGAGATTGGTCAAGTCTTTCCATACCCCAACAATGGATCCCAAGCCTTGTTGTCTCGATTTGACAATAACAAGTATCATCAGTATCCTAGGAAAGACAAACCTACATGTTCTCATTGTGGTTTTAAAGGACATGTCATGGAAAAGTGCTACAAACTTCATGGCTACCCACCAGGCTTTCAAAAGAAGAGCAAGACTGTGGCAATGGCTAATCAAGCATCAAGTTCAGTTTCTGCACCTCTGGAGAATCCTGACAGTTCTCAGAGTTTTTCAAGCTTGGCTGTGCAATGTCAACAACTCCTCAACATGTTGAATGCTCAAGCACAACAAGCTTCCTCTTCACATCAAGCTGCAACTTTGGTAACAGTGACTCAACCCACATCTAGTTCTCATACCATTCCCAACATGGCAGGTATGCAACATGTTTACCTTTCTTCTTTAACCAAACCTGACTTGAGTCATTCAGTTTTCTCTTCATGCTTACCTAATACACCTCATATTTCTCCTAGTGAATGGGTCATTGACACAGGTGCTACTGACCATATGGTCACTAATACCCAATTTTTTACTAGCATGACTGTTGTTACTGGTGTCACAGTCACTTTACCAAATGGTCACACTGTTTTAGTCAGTCATATTGGCACCATTACTCTATCTGATTCTTTGGTTCTATCTAATGTACTATGTGTGCCATCTTTTGACTTTAACTTGATCTCAGTATCCAAACTTACCTCATCTCTGCATTGTTGCATTTTCTTTCTATCAAATTTTTGTTTCATTCAGGACCTACAGCTGTGGAAGATGATTGGTTTGGGTAAGCAAAGAAATGGGCTCTATATCCTACAGAAATCAGTTGATTCCAGCCAACTTTCAGCTCCTGCCATTCCTTATGCAGATTTTACTAAAGTCTTGTATAGTCTTAGTTCAGTCAAACAGTCTCACAATTCTTTTCACATTTGGCATTGTAGGTTAGGCCATCCTTCTATTTCAAGAATGTCTTTTCTTTCTCATGTAATGCCCACTGCTTCTTCAATCAATAAAACTGATTCTGTATGCAATGTGTGTCCTTTGGCAAAACAGAAAAGATTACCTTTTGTTAGTCATAATCATTTATCTCCTTCTCCATTTGATTTGATTCATGTTGACATCTGGGGTCCTTATCATGTTTCTACTGTTGAAGGCTTCAGATATTTCCTCACTTTAGTTGATGATTGCAGTAGAACCACTTGGGTTTATCTAATGAAACTAAAATCTGAAGCAAGGCCTCTGTTAGAGTCTTTTATCACTATGATTAAAACTCAATTTGATTCTCAAATTAAGCTCATTAGAAGTGATAATGGACAGGAGTTTACCATGCCTACTTTTTATGCTTCTTTAGGCATGTCTCAACAACATTCTTGTGTAGAAACCCCACAACAGAACTCAGTTGTTGAAAGGAAACACCAACACATCCTTAATGTTGCTAGAGCTCTTTATTTTCAATCAAATGTTCCTATCAAGTATTGGGGTGATTGTGTTCTTACTGCTGTTTATCTAATCAATAGACTTCCATCTCCCATTTTGTCAAACAAGTCCCCTTATGAACTTCTTCTTCACAAAGTCCCTAACTACTCACATCTTAGGAGTTTTGGTTGTCTTTGTTATGCTGCCACTCTTAGCAATCATAGGACTAAATTTGATCCTAGAGCTAGAGCATGTGTCTTTGTTGGTTACCCTCCTGGTATTAAGGGATATAAACTTCTTGACCTTAATAACCATCAATACTTTGTTTCAAGAGATGTTGTTTTTCATGAACATATCTTTCCCTTTAAATCTTTAAATCCTAATTCTGATGTCTCTTCCTTTCTTAACCCTACCATTCCTCCACCTATAATTTCTTCACCTACTGATTCATTTTCCAATCCAGATATTCCTAATTCTTTTGAACCCATTACAGACTCTTCTTTCCCTCCTTCTCATATTGTACATTATCCTAGTTCATCTTCTCCACATTCTTCTCAAGATTCACCTCCTTTTGTTCCTGATCAATCACCTTCACCAGCATCTTCTCCCACTTCTTTGGATACTTCTTGTCCTATTAGGAAATCTACTAGACTTTCTAGACCTCCTACTTACTTACAAGATTATCATTGTCAGTTGGCCCTCAATGCTTCCCCAATCACTTCATCTTGTGCACCAGCTGCTTCTATTGCTTCAGGTATGCCTTATTCCCTTGCCTCCACACTCTCTTATCACAAATTGTCTCATTCTCATAGGCAATATGCCTTAGCTGTCACTACCTTCTCAGAACCTTCAAGTTTTGCTCAAGCTAACCAATCTCCTCATTGGAGAAATGCTATGGATACTGAGCTCACTGCCCTTGCAGCTAATCATACTTGGACAGTCACTGATTTACCTCCTGGTAAGCATCCCATTGGGTGCAAATGGGTTTATAAAGTGAAACTCAAAGCAGATGGTAGTCTAGAGAGATACAAGGCCAGATTAGTAGCAAAAGGGTATACTCAACAAGAAGGTCTTGATTATTCAGAAACCCTCTCCCCTGTTGCAAAGTTCACTACTGTCAGATTGCTTCTTGCCATTGCAGCAGTCAAGAATTGGACCCTCACCCAATTAGATGTGAATAATGCCTTTCTACATGGAGACCTTGATGAGGAAGTTTACATGGTCTTACCTCCTGGTTTTGACAGCAAGGGGGAGATTAAGCCCAACCAAGTTTGTAAGCTTCAGAAATCTCTCTATGGTTTAAAACAAGCATCTCGACAGTGGTTTGCAAAGTTCTCTTCTACCATAGTCAAACATGGTTTTATACAATCTAAGTCTGATTACTCCTTGTTTACCAGAACTCAAGGCTTTTCCTTCATTGCTTTACTTGTCTACGTAGATGACATACTCATAGCCAGCAATGACATAGCCTCAGTCACTTCATTGAAACAAGCACTGCACACTGAGTTCAAATTAAAGGATCTTGGTAACTTGAAATATTTCCTTGGTTTGGAAGTAGCTAGAAGTTCCACAGGGATTTCTTTATGTCAAAGAAAGTATGCATTGGACATTCTTTCAGACAGTGGTATGCTTGGTTCAAAACCAGTCCATACTCCCATGGAACAGAACATAAAATTAAAAGAATCAGATGGTGTCCCACTTGCTGATCCATCCACTTATAGGAGATTAGTTGGAAGATTGCTTTATCTCACTGTTACAAGACCTGATATCAGCTATAGTGTACAGAGATTAAGTCAATACATGAGTAAACCAACTGATCTCCATCTCACTGCAGCTAATAGAATTCTGAGATATGTCAAAGGAACACCAGGACAAGGTTTATTCTTCTCTTCTTCAAGCAGCCTTCATCTCAAGGCCTTTTCTGACTCAGATTGGGCTGGTTGTTTGGACACTAGAAGGTCTGTTACAGGTTATTGCATGTTCCTTGGTGATTCTTTGATTTCTTGGAAATCAAAGAAACAACATACAATCTCTAGATCCTCTGCTGAAGCTGAGTACAGAGCCATGGCTGCTGCTGTCTGTGAATTAATGTGGTTATTACCTTTGTTGAAGGATTTCCAAGTTGAACACTCTCAAGCAGCCTTACTCTTCTGTGACAGTCAAGCAGCTCTTCATATTGCTGCCAATCCTGTATACCATGAGAGAACTAAACATATTGATGCGAACCTCAACAGACACGCTTTGAGACCCAGCAAACAATATTGGATTTCTTGCCCAAGAAAGCTAAAATCAGAGTTTTGATAGATCACCCCAACCCAACGTTTATAAATGAAACGCGAATTGAAAGTATAAAGATAACAGACCCCGACCCAATGATTATGAAAGAATCATGAACCGAAGGTATAAAATTTGAACGCCACAAGGAAGAATCCTTGATAAGTTCACAAGTTCACTGAAGAACTAATAGAAGAAACAAACCTCACGTTTTTCTTTGTATTCAGATTCAATAATGCTCTATTACAATGAGTGCAGGCTATTTATAACCTGTTTTCAACCCTAGATGCCCATACAATAAAGAGAAACGAATTTGGTTCTAAAAGACTAAAATTAAGGGCCTAAAATTAAGGCTAATAATGTCTGACATTAGCAGCCAAAATAGACTGAAATAGATTGAAAGTCTGAAATGGAAAAGTCTAGAATGGCAGGTGCCTAAAATTATGGAAAGACTGAATTGGAAGAGTCTGAATGGCAGGTGCCTAAGAACTGAAATGGAACAGTCAATCAGCCAAATTAATTGACTTGGGAAAGGAAAGTAAACCAGCCAATTTATTGGCCTGATTTTGGAAAGTAATCAGCCCCTTTCCCTGCAAATATTCAGCCATTAATCAATGCCATTTCTGAGGGAATTAGGCCCAATTAAGCATGCTCAGCCCCATCAGTAGCTTGGATTAAATTTATGACGCCTTCATCCTCTTTTGGGCCAAGCTTGGAATGCCCCGTTGGAGAATCAGCCCAAATATCTTGAATCAGCCCATTAAGTGCTTCTTTGATCTTCTTGGATCTTGCTCTAGTAATTGGCCCAACTGGAACATGCAATGGATCCTTTAATAGTGCTTGTTGGTTCTCATCATTCCCCCTCTCTTCAAAAGGATTCGACCTCGAATCATCACCTACATCAAAAAGAGAAAGATCAGAAACATTAAATGTAGCACTAATGTTATACTCACCAGGAAGATCCAGCTTGTATGCATTATCATTGATTCTCTCAAGGACTTGAAATGGACCATCCCCTCGAGGATGTAGCTTGGACCGCCTACGGGCTGGAAACCTTTCCTTTCTCATATGCACCCAAACCCAATCACCTGGTTCAAAGATGACCTGTCTACGACCCTTGTTGGCTTTGTTTGCATATTGTTCATTTTTCTTTTCTATGTGTTGCCGGACGCTTTCATGTAGTTTCTTCACCATCTCAGCCTTCTTTTGACCATCCAAACTAGTCCTTTCATTAACTTGCTTGTATCTGATCACATAAGGAAATGTTTCAATGAATTCCACCCACTTGGCATGGCGTCTGTTCAACCTTTGCTGTCCTTTCAAATGCTTCAAAGATTCATGATCTGTGTGAATCACGAATTCCTTGGGCCATAGATAGTGCTGCCAATTTTCCAAAGCCCTTACCAAGGCGTATATCTCCTTATCATAAGTCGGGTAATTTAGGGCTGCCCCACTCAACTTTTCACTGAAATAAGCAACTGGACGGCCTTCTTGCATCAAAACAGCTCCAATACCTATACCTGAAGCATCACACTCAATTTCAAAAGTTTTAGCAAAGTTAGGTAAAACAAGCAAAGGTGCATTAGTTAACTTTTCTTTGATCAGATTAAATGCCTTTTCTTGTTCTTTCCCCCACTTAAATGGCACATTTTTCTTGATGACTTCAGTAAGAGGTGAGGCTAAGCTACTAAAATCACGCACAAACCATCTATAGAAGCTAGCTAAGCCGTGGAAACTCCACACTTGGCTGATTGTTGTAGGCGTTGGCCACTCTTGGATTGCCTTAACCTTTTCCTCGTCCACCTCAATTCCTCTCTTACTAACAACAAAACCAAGAAACACAAGTTTATCCGTGCAAAAGGTGCACTTCTTGAGATTAGCAAACAACTTTTCCTTTCCTTAGAATTTCCAAAACAGATTTCACATGCATTACATATTCTTCCAAGTTGTTGCTATAAATTAGGATATCATCAAAATACACAACGACAAATCTGCCAATAAATGCACGCAAAACATGGTTCATTAAACGCATAAATGTGCTCAGAGCATTAGTTAAACCGAAAGGCATCACAAACCACTCATACAAACCATATTTAGTCTTAAAAGCAGTTTTCCATTCATCACCTTCCTTCATCCTAATCTGATGATATCCACTCTTAAGATCAATTTTTGTAAAGACACATGAACCATGCAATTCATCCAGCATATCATCTAATCTAGGAATGGGATGACGATACTTTACCGTTATGTTGTTGATGGCTCGGCAGTCAACACACATTCTCCATGTTCCATCCTTCTTAGGAACTAATAGCACCGGTAACTGCACAAGGACTCATGCTCTCCCTCACATACCCCTTGCTCCAATCAAATTCCTCCTACTTGCCTTTGAAGCTTCCTTTGGTCTCCTCTAGGATTACTCCTATAAGGCTGGTCGGTTTGGAATAGCAGCACCGGGCACAAAATCAAACTTGGTGTTCAATGCCTTTAATGGGAGGCAACTCATTAAGGCATCTCCTTCGGGAATACATGCTTCAAACTCCTGCAACAAAGAAACAGCCAAACTAGGAAGAGACTGGTTAGTTTCATCCAGATTAAGAGAAGAAGACTCTCTTTCTTTTTTCTCATGTTTCACTCTCACTCTTTCTTTTTTGCTCAAATCTCTTTTTTCTCTTTCTTTTTTGTTCATTTTCACTCTCACTCTTTCTTTCTTGCTCAATCTCGTGTTTCACTCTTAAATTGGCTTTTTCTTTTTTTTTTTCAATATTAGTCTCACACTCTCTTGCCTTTTTCCACTCAAAGCTTCTCCTTTTCAGTTCTTCCTGAAACTAATAAACTTGAATCAAGAAATTCAACTTGCAGAATTTAAACCAATACCAACAGCAAGGAAATATATGGCAGAAACAACTAATCAATGAGGAAAAAGAAAAAAAAAAGCTCAGATTTTTTTTTTTTTTTTTTTTTTGGTTTGAGAGAACTGAAACTACAAAAGTCACAATTCAAGAATAAAGTAACTTTGAGAAGATAGAATGATAGTATCTGTTGCTTCAATATCACCTCTTTTTTTTTTTCAACTTGGTGCTTCAGTATCACTTCTTTTCTTTTCTTTTTTTCTTTTTTTTTTTTTTTTTTTTTCAACTTGGTGCACAACACAAAAACAAAGAATAAGGAATAAGAACAGAAACGAAAAAAAAAATAGAATGATAACAAGAAACAAAAGGTAAACCTGATTTTAGAGCCAAGCTCTGATACCAAATGATGCGAACCTCAACAGACACGCTTTGAGACCCAGCAAACAATATTGGATTACTTGCCCAAGAAAGCTAAAATCAGAGTTTTGATAGAACACCCCAACCCAACGTTTATAAATGAAACGCGAATTGAAAGTATAAAGATAACAGACCCCGACCCAATGATTATGAAAGAATCATGAACCGAAGGTATAAAATTTGAACGCCACAAGGAAGAATCCTTGATAAGTTCACAAGTTCACTGAAGAACTAATAGAAGAAACAAACCTCACGTTTTTCTTTGTATTCAGATTCAATAATGCTCTATTACAATGAGTGCAGGCTATTTATAACCTGTTTTCAACCCTAGATGCCCATACAATAAAGAGAAACGAATTTGGTTCTAAAAGACTAAAATTAAGGGCCTAAAATTAAGGCTAATAATGTCTGACATTAGCAGCCAAAATAGACTGAAATAGATTGAAAGTCTGAAATGGAAAAGTCTAGAATGGCAGGTGCCTAAAATTATGGAAAGTCTGAAATGGAAAAGTCAATCAGCCAAATTAATTGACTTGGAAAAGGAAAGTAAACCAGCCAATTTATTGGCCTGATTTTGGAAAGTAATCAGCCCCTTTCCCTGCAAATATTCAGCCATTAATCAATGCCATTTCTGAGGGAATTAGGCCCAATTAAGCATGCTCAGCCCCATCAGTAGCTTGGATTGAATTTATGACGCCTTCATCCTCTTTTGGGCCAAGCTTGGAATGCCCCGTTGCAGAATCAGTCCAAATATCTTGAATCAGCCCATTAAGTGCTTCTTTGATCTTCTTGGATCTTGCTCTAGTAATTGGCCCAACTGGAACATGTAATGGATCCTTTAATAGTGCGTGTTGATTCTCATCACATATTGAACTTGATTGTCATCTCATCCGAGAGAAAATACAAGATGGATTTGTCAAAACTCTTCATGTAACCTCTCCTAATCAACTAGCAGACATTATGACTAAGTCCTTGGGATCTCAGCAGTTTCAGAATTTAATTAGCAAGATGGGCATTCATAATATCTATGCTCCATCTTGAGGGGGAGTATTGAGATGTTGATCCTCTGATGCAGCTTTGATTCATGGATTGATGCTGCTTACTGATTGAAGTCTGATGCTGTTGGTTGAATGAAGTTAAATGTATACGACATGTGGCTTTGCTCTTGTAGTGTATTGTATTAAACTACAAGTAGTTTAGTTAGTGTAAAGTTAGTTATAGCTAATAGGACACATGTACATTTATTATTGGCTGTTATTGTAAGTGGAGTTAGTTAGAGACCTTAGTGGCTTCTGTTACAGCCCTCATTCTTGATTGTACAGACTATATAAGAAGCTAAGCTTCTTTGATTAATTTTAAGCAAGCATTTTACAACAATTCTAGATTCTTCCTTTTTCTCTATTCTCTCTAATCTCTTTCTTCTTCCATACACTTCTCTGCTTGCATTTTTGATAATAAGATGTTTGATTCACATGCAAAATCTCCATTTGATTCGTCAAGTGATGTAAATTAATTGAATCAACAAGCGCATGTGGTAAATGAAAGCACAAATAAGAACAAAAACAATAGTGTGATCAAAACCAGAAAGTAGCTCCATGTCCTTGTTTCTGGGGTAACCATGTCTTTGTTAATGGTTCCTGTTATTACAATCACAATTACAATATGGTTGTGGATATCATACAAACAAGAAGATTTGGTAACTGAGCATACATACAACAGCTAGAAGCAACAAAAAGTTAGTGAATTCACCCACCCACATGGAGTACAAAAGAATATTATGGTAACAGAGCATAGTGCACATGAACTCACATTTAACTACTGCTGGAAGTAATTGCCCAAATGCATGAAATCTTCAGTTGGCTTGCCTGAGTATTGGAGTCAATTTGATCTTGCTGAAATGTTTTTATATCACTTTTAGGCATACCAGAGATTAGAAGCATTAGGCATATTCATACATGACTGTCAAGGCTGACAAGAGAGTCATGACTAGAGTAAGCAAGGAGATGTGTTGCCGGGAACTAGAATTTGGCAACCATGGATAGGCATCAGGAGGTGGCATGACGCAGTTATCACCATTGAAATAAACCCTTCGAGGGAAAGCCCAACCCTTGTCAAAAGTGAAAGCATCTTTCTGAAAAAGTACCTCAGACTGAACATTACCAAGAGGACCAGCTTGCATGAGAAAATCATTGTAAAACTTAACTCCCCATAGCATTGCAGTATCATCTGTTGGAAAGCAGAACACGTTAAATACCCTTTGTCAACTTCCAATTTGTATTAAAAATAAAAGGTAAAACATGCAATTGTTTTAGGAAAAATGATGACAACCAGTCATTCACTTTATGCGTGACAGCAGAAACTGCATGTTAGGATTTCACTTACTTATTTTCCCATAAGGAGTCAATGACTTGTAATTAAAGCTGAAAATTTGGGTCAAATTGCTAAAGTTGGGGTGTTGAACAACTAGGTTCCAATCTGAATAGTTCATCCTGTAATTGAAGTTTGTAACTGTGATCTTCACACGCCAGTATTCCTTATAGTTAAGCTTAACATGCCAGTGGACTCGGATTGGGCACATATGACTTGTGCATTGAACCAGAGGCGTATAGCTGTTCTTGCCAAAACCTGAAACAACTGAGGCTAGATATGGCGAATCTTCCCTATAAAGCGCACAGAAAAATATCATTTGGGAAGAAGTTAGAAGAAAGAGTTAAGTTGTTCTGACTAATGGTATGTTTGGAACATAAGGAGATGCAGGAAGAGGAGAGGGGAGTAGAGGGGAAGGTAGCCGCATGAACATCTAGTACATTCCAGTCACCTTCCCCCTCTCCTCTCCTCCCACCACCCTCCATCCAAACATAGGGTATGAGAACTTACTCAACACAGCTCCCTGGCTGGGTCATGTTGCTTTGGCAACCACATGCACATGTTGGGCACCTTACTATTGTGTCATTGTAGAAGGCTGAGAGTGAGACACAGCATGTAGGAGTTTTTTGAGCTAGAAATTGTGAATATGTGCATGTAAGGTTCCATGTCACTGCCATAAAAGAGAGATACTTAGATTTTTATATTAGAGATGACAATGATCTTAATTCATAATCTCATCTTCTCAAATGTAATCATGGAAACAGTCACAGTCTACTATTTTAATATTGATATAGCTAAATAAGGGTGCAGAAAGCATTTAAAGACAATTTTCCCCACTAATAACAAGATTACCATATTCCATGACCGTTGGAACATATTTGCGTAGAAAGAAACTAAGTGAAATACTACACAAGAAATTTGTGTCTGTCATCTGCTGTAAAATGACATTATCACAGTGCAGGTGTGATCCTTAAAGCTGAAAAGGAACATATACTGATGTAATATTCATTAACTTACTCAAAGCTTGTGTAACTCTCCTTCTATCTGCTGTAATAAATCTACTGGGTTTAACAACTTTTGCAGGCCCACATGTATAACCAGGTCCTGGCGCCTTCAGAGTGAAGTTTTTAGGCACTCTGACTGTTTTGTTGGAGGTTCCAGCCGAACCAACACTGATCAGAAATGAACCTGCCGCATTAGCTGGATCTTGACCCCATGAGCTGAGTACACCTCCTTTGCAACAATTTGCAGTCTGCTGGTTGTAAGGTGTTCCCGGCAATAGATCCACAACCGTTGGTTTTTTTTTACAGCAATGCGGGATATTACCTTTAAATCGAGAACAATCCCCTTGCTCTGTGGCTTGGCCACCCGTCATACTCCATATAATCTCCTTCTTTGCCCACGTCCACCCCAGTGACCACCCCGGTGTTTGAATGTGACGATATTGCTGGAAGTTGTATATTGTAACTGTTGCCTGTCCATTCAACATAGATGCTGATTAGATAACAGAAATGATATTCAATCATTTGATTATGCTTCTGCTAGCAAACAAAAGAGATGATTCTAATATGCTGAACAGAGAAATACTTCACATGACTGTAGATAATGAAGGCTGTTTCCTTAATCATTTTTACGGGAATAAAGCACTAAAATGCATCCTCTTAAATAAGAATTTTACCCAAGTTGAGTTGAAGGGAAAAGTCATATTCTGAAAATGTAAAACAGTTGATTTTGAAAATGTAAAAGTACTCTAATCAAGATGCACATTAGAAACATGGACAGAAAATAACTCCATTGCTTTAAAAAAAGAAGAAGATTGGATGCTTCAAGTACTGAACAAGCAGCTCAAAGTGCAAGATTTGAAATTCAGAACCT
This sequence comes from Fagus sylvatica, assembly GCA_907173295.1. Lineage (NCBI taxonomy): Eukaryota > Viridiplantae > Streptophyta > Magnoliopsida > Fagales > Fagaceae > Fagus > Fagus sylvatica. The sequence continues at coordinate 26,033,753 of OU015768.1, forward strand.
TGTTGAGTTTGCAATCATAATATAATGCCTAGTTCTTCGATCTCTCTTAGCTAGCTACAAACATATTCCATGCAACAAAATAACCTAAGTTCTTGAGCAAGCAATGAAATATGAGGTAGAGATTCTCTGCTATTAGGTCCCAGTTTCCTTTAGAACCTATATAATATCAATAAACTGATACTCACAACATAGCCATCAGGAGTCCAGCTTATTATATCCCATTTGATTGTGATATTTCCATTTGGGTCGAGTGGATCATAGGCATCTGAAACAGAAACAACCAGCCAAAACAGAGCATCATTTTTCAACTCTTTGTAAATGAGAATTACATATAGAAAAGTATAACAGAAATTAAGAAACAGAGAGAATTTCTAAGCCTGTTCAAGTAGTAATAAAGCCCAAGAATTTAAACAGTAACCAGTTTGGCCAAATTAATAAGTTATATGGCAAGATGATAAGATTTGTATTTACACTGTCACAAAATTAATTTTCTATTGGGATGTAATTGATGTCCTCTATTAATGTTACAGGACTACTCAGTACCCATATCCTGATCATTCCTAGTCCCAATAGCAAAGAAGACTTCAATAACTCAAGTTAGTGTTTGCCTTGTATGAATTAATTGCCATCATTACAAATATAGGTCTTTTCCATGATCCAAACCATTTTCCACTAGACCACTACCCAACCATAACACTATAATTGAAAAACATGTAAGAAAATTATGTCCGCAAAAAATAAAAATAAAAACAGCTATTTTGGAAATCTTGAAAAGATATAATTTGGCATTTACCAATAAGCCATCAAGATCTTCGGAATATATATATTCTAGGAGTTTCTCAAACACTTTTTTTTTTTTTTTCCAAATAAGAAAACTGAAAAGCTAAACCTTTCTCAAACATCATAATTGAATTCGATAAAGCTTTATTTTCCATAACCGATTATGGAAAGTACTGAAAAAATCAAGAACTAAAATTCATGTCATGTTTCATCATCAACCTCAAAACTTTTGAAGGAGAGCAAACGCTGATGCATGCTTGAACTTTTAAAGTAAAACCCATTTTCTTATTAAAGTCAAAACACAAAGCTTGCCAAATTCCATAAATGTTACTCCAGTCCAGTCAATCAACCACACCCCAAGAATGAAATTCGTTAAAAATAAGACCACTGCTTAGTCTGCTTTTGTGACAGAACAAAGATTAAGAAAAACAAAATCCATTAAAGAAAACAAGAAGCATGTAAAGATTCTATATTTGGAAAGATTGGAGGAAAAAGAAAAGTATTGGTGCTAGCCAACTGCCAACCTGTTGAAGTGAAGGTATTGCATGCAAGCAAAAACAGAAGCAAAATGGTGAATTTGGAGACAATTCCCATCATGGGTGAGGAGCCAAATCCCTTTTTCTTTGGTGAAGATTTTAATCTGGTTTCAAAGAACGATGAATGACTTCTCGGTTGGCCCAAGACTCAAAAACAGAGAGAAGACTGAACTGTGGAGAAAGAGACAGATAGAGGAAGAGAAAAAGAAAGACCGCGTGAGTAGCTGGCTTTTCCTCACTTTGGCAAGTCAGTTTAAGAAAATTCAGTCTTGACTTTGCCCACTGAAAATTTGTTTTAACATCATATTTGAAAAAAAAAAAAAAAAAGTAGTTGCTTCCACGTAAATATGTTTTAGTTATTTAGCAAAAAAAGTAAATATGTTTTAGTTAAATTATATATTTGGTTAACCATCTTTAAACATTGTTTCAAAATCTTCTTTTTTAGATGTTTTGTTGTAATTTTTATATTTTCAAAATTGTTTGAAAAATACTACATGACAAATGGAATTCATGCCATCTCTTAAACTTTATATCAACAAAGTGATCTCAAGTTTAGTTGGTAACGTCAAATTTTTTATAAATTAATAATACTAAGGATCTTTTTTTAAATAATTTATGGTATAAAAATGATTTCAAATAAAGGTGAAAATAATGAGAATCAAATATGCAATATAACCAAATGTTTTGGTTTTATATTTTGATATATTCTTTAATCTAGGAATAAGGTGTTTTTTGTGTTTACTCAGCTTTTTCTTTTATCTGAAAAGAATGTTTACCCAAAATTTTAATATTGTAATTGGTTGAAATTGAATAATTGGTTTCAAGACCATGGTTTGGTAACCGAATTAAGGTTACCCTGTTTTTTTTCTCTGTTTTTCCAAAGGTCACATGGTTTGGTGTATTCTAGAATACCACGGAAGTGAAATCTAATAGTAAAATCTTGTCAATAATTTGAAACTTGTCTGGAGCTTGCCGAAAATAATTTGTTTTGCATCTTGTCAAGAATCTAGTAATGAAATCTTATTAATAATTTGAAACTTGCCGAAAGTAATTTTCATTATATCTTATTTTGTCATTCACACTTGTCGAAAGTAATTTGCTTTATACCTTATCTTGTCATTCTAAAAATTATTTGAAACTTGTGGAGCTTATCTTAAAACTTGTCTAGAATTTGCCGAAAGTAATTTGCTTTGCTGAAATCTTGTCACAATTTGAAGCTTGAAGTCTTGCTTATTTAGTTGTATTAGTAATCATATGGGTCTTGGGAATCTTGAAAATAATTTGAATTCTGTGAGGCTTCTACTTCTTGGTCATCATCGGAATCATCAAAAATTTGAGAAAGGGCATCTTGGAGTTGCTTTTTTAGTTCTTTTTTGGATTTTTCTTGCTTGTATTTGTGTGGGCTGTGGATTTTTTGAAGTACAAATGGGGATCTAGTTTGTGAGTCTATCAAATTACAAACTATGATCATTTTTGGGTAATCACTAGTATCAACAATATATTTTTCCCACCAACGGACATAAATTTGTCTGACAATGAATCTGTGTGAAGGGGTAGAGAAAGCAAAATCCCATATATATATATATATATATTTTAAGGACAGAGTTTGGCTACAAACTAGTTTATAACCAACTTGCTACAACCCACTACATGGCAACTAATAAGATCATCCACGTATACTTTAATCACATGACCTATTTAATGAGTCATGTGACTTCTTTAAATAATACATATGGATGGTCTTATAAGCTGTCACGTAGTGGGTTGTAGCAAACTGGCTATAAACCGGTTTGTGGCCAAACCTTTTCCTATTTTTAATTAACATTATTCAATATTTTATTACATAACATATGATATTAGCACTAATTTGATTCATTAGATCCTTATAAAAAGGGAGTAGAAAGGGAGTAGAACTTGCAAACCGTTTTAGGTTTGACCCGTATGAGTACGTGTCAAAAACTTATTGAATTAAAACGGATTGATATTTATAAATCCCAGATCCAGTGTTTGATGGGTCCGGTCAACCTAGTATGACCCTTATTTTTTTCAAATGTAAAAACAAAAACAAAAATTAATATACTTTCTAACCCCATTTTCAATATTTCTTTCAATACAAATAAAACAACAAAGAAAACACTAAAAAATAAAAAAGTTAAGTAATACTTAAATTTATAATTTGATAATTAATTCTAATAGTCTATTAGTTTAATAATTCCACACATACACAAAAAAACGTGTATTATATATGTTACATATGAAAATAAAGTTAAATCACCAATAAAAATAAACCTTTGCTTATTTGGCTTTTTACTAATTGCTTTTTATTGAAAATATTGTAGAAAAAAAGCTAACTAAGAAATAAAATAAATCTAGCAGATTCAAGTTCAATTTTGCTTAGTCTAGCGGGCTTATTTCTCTTTTCTTCTTCTTCTTTTTCTTTTCCCTTTTATTTTTCTTTGCACAACTAGTGTCGCTCTTGCTAAGATTTGCAAGGCTAAATAGTCTTAACTAATTAGAGAGACCTTTATTTTGGACCAAAATGAGCTTAGGTTACTAAGGCTCATGAAAAAAATGGTACTTTAGGTTACTGTGTCGTCAAGGTATCCTAACTACCCAGAATTATTTTACATCTACTAATATGATTCCCTTTTTCCCAACCTTGATTCCCCATTTTGTTTTTTATTTCCATTTCTTTTTTTCTTTTGCCTTACCCTTGTTTAAAACGGATGTCCCATCATTTTCCATTTGTAAGATACAAGTTTTTGCCTTACCCTTGTTTAAATAATCTTTCATAAAGCGTAATGCTATAGCCCATAGGAACTATAAATTGTCACAAGTTTTTCACAACAATTGGGTTAACATGTTTTTATTAGTTCTTATATGAATTCATCGTTGATATCACTTTATTATCTACCATTTATAACTTGTCACCTTAACACACAGTGCAAAAATATTTTTGTGTGTCCATAGCAATACTTCTTCCTCAAAAAAATGGTGGAATGGAACTAACTCTTTTTTGTTTATCTCTCTTGCTGCATGTTTGGCAAGTGCACTTATAAAATATAAAGAATTCCACTTCACCTAAATGACCTATTATTATTTTTACACAATTTCGTTATATTAATTCACATCTAGATCTTTGATATCACTTTATTATCCACTGCTATCAACCTAAGAGTTACAAGTAGTTAAAACATTATGATTATTTGTGTGTGGTAGTTTTACTACTTCCTAAAAAAAATGGTGGAATGGAACTCTCTGTTTACCTATTGCGGCGTGTTTGTTAAGGCACTTATAACAATAAAGAATTCCACGCCGCCTAAAATGACCTATTATTATTTTTTTCACAATTTCGCTTTCGCAAGAGGCCGCGTTGCTCACTCCTTCCACCCAACAATACAGAAATAAAAGCAAAATAAAATAAATAAAAGAAAAAAAGAAGTAAAATTTTCAGCGAATCATTTTGGCTCCAAGTAACCCTGATTTGGTTTGAAGAGAAATGCATTCTATTTCTTAATAACATTTAAGATTTGGTTTCTTCAGTGTCTATTTGTTTGATCCTAACCAAACTCCATGGCTCGAGCCAACTCCATTGGTCAATCTGAGATTAACTGGGACAAGTACGTTTCTCTCTCTCTCTCTCTCTCTCTCTTTTATATATTCATTCATTTCTCCTTCTTTAATTGAATTATTCGTTTCTTTTTAACATTTTCTATATCAAAGAAAGATTGAATTCTGTAGTTTCTTGTTGATTTGGCTTAGTGTTTAAGGGCTGTGTAGATTGATATTTGAAGGATTAAACTGATGAGGAATTGATACCAAGATATTTATTTATTTATGAGCAAAAACATAATCTCAAATGAATAGTTTTGCAAAAAATTGACCATTTTTGGAACTCAAATTTGCAGGCTTGACAAAACAAAGTTTTATGTTGTTGGAGCTGGGCTGTTTACAGGAGTAACCGTGGCACTCTACCCAGTCTCTGTTGTAAAGACGAGGCTGCAGGTTGCGTCAAAGGACGTTGCTGAGAGAAATGCATTTTCTGTTATCAAAGGCATACTAAGAACAGATGGGATTCCTGGTTTATACAGAGGCTTTGGTACTGTAATAACTGGTGCAATTCCTGCTAGGATCATTTTTCTTACTGCTTTAGAGACCACCAAAGTGGCTGCCTTTAAGACAGTTGAACCATTTCAATTTTCTGAGCCTACTGAGGCAGCCATAGCAAATGGAATGGCTGGGATGATAGCATCACTTTTTTCTCAGGCTGTTTTTGTTCCAATTGATGTGGTATGTAGATATTTTTGGATAAGCATTTTTTGCTCTTTATATGCAGAATTGTTATAATTTTATTTGAGGGTTGGCATATTATCATATGATATTTGGTTTATAACATTGCTGAGATTTTCTTTCAAATTCCAATTTGAGTTTAGCCTAAAAACAAGCAAAAAAAGAAGACTTATTTCTTTGGTGCTAATTTCCTCATTGTTCAACTCTTCAGGTAAGCCAAAAGTTGATGGTGCAAGGATACTCGGGCCATGCAAAGTACAATGGGGGTTTGGATGTTGCTCGTAAGGTTTTTAAATCTGATGGCATTCGGGGATTCTATAGAGGTTTTGGTCTATCTGTTATGACTTATTCCCCATCTAGTGCTGTATGGTGGGCAAGTTATGGTTCAAGCCAACGCTTCATCTGGAGGTAAGACATGGTATTGTTTTTTTAGTAATGTTGATCTGTTGAAAAAGCTTGTTTACCTTAAGAGTCAGTCCAGTAATAGATTTTTTTCTATCATATAAGTGGACATTGTATGTTGTGTACCTTTGGATTTTAGGTTGGACATATCTTAGAAATGATCCTCCATGACCAAGTCCCATGTCCTTCACAAGGGGAAAACCAACCTGGAGGTGCATTGCTCTAACTTGGACTCAGTGTGCTTGAAATTTATGTTTCTTACTGGAACAGGGTTATGATATTGGAAACAGTCAGAAATATGTGTAAATTCATATATAGATATATCAACTAGGAGGCTAGGAGGCTGAAAATGTTGTCTTATGAGGATGGTAGGTTGTAAGGGATTTGCAAATTCCTTGAGCTTATGGATTTCCATAATAAATGGGGTAATGGACTTCATGTGCATCATTTATTTATTTTATATAAACTGGTGTTGACCACTAATTGAGTAATTTATTTAATTTCTAATTAGTGCTTTCCATTTCGTATATTGGGCAGTCTCTTAGGCCATGGCACTGATCAAGAGGAAGCTGCTCCTAGCCTTTCAAAAATAATGTTAGTTCAAGCAACTGGAGGAATTATTGCAGGAGCAACAGCATCCTGCATCACAACCCCGTTGGACACCATTAAGACACGGTTACAGGTATTCATATATGTAGTTCACATCGAACTATCTTCTTCTATCTTCATCAGTTACATTAGAACCCGACTGTTGGATATGCTTTTAGCGTTTTTTTTAATAAGTAAATAACATCATTAAATCAGTCCATCAAAGGGGGCACAAATCTAGTACACAGTATGTGTACAAGATGAGACCCAAACAATTATCATCTAAGGGGATTTTTTGGCATATCATAGAACTTGGCCAGCTGGGAAAATATAACTGGTTTTTATTGTTTTCAGTTTGGCAAAATTTTTGGTTTAGAATATTGGTTCAAAATTGGACCAGATATATTCTCATTAAATAAGTTTTTAAAAATGTGTTTTTACATGCGTCTTTCCACAAGAAATTAGTTTTAAAATTGTCATTTTCATGTACATATTCCTACCAAAATTGGTTCCAGCCTAAGTTTAGAAAAATCAGATATAAAATAAAACCAATTCAAATTTGAACTAGTTATATTATTGGCTCAGCTTATATCAAAACTGAACTTGCTTGTCTGAACCCACCAGTTTAAGCTGAATGAATGCCTAAAGCTTATAGAAGAATTTATGTTTAAACCAGTTACAAACAAAGAAACCTTCCCTGGAAAAAGTAAAGAACAGCACCTGTGCATGCGCGCATGCACTCACACAACTGAGGGACCTTTTAGTACTTCAGAACCGTGTTTCCGGCACTTTTAATGTGTGGAACATGTAGGTGAAGAGACCAAATCTTTACAAATAAAGCTAAAATGTGTACGAGAGTTATTTATAAAAATAAATAAATGTGAATAAGAGTTAGCAGCATAAATAAAGATGGATTTGAGAATGAGAAATACAAGTTTCACGGTGGACTTTTATGCTTATCTTCATTTGTCCAAGTTACGGCTTATTGTTTTGTTTTAATTAGTTGTTTCTGCACGATAATAGGTGATGCGACATGAAAAGAGAAACACCGCTAGACAAGTCATTAAACTGCTTATTGCTTTGTTTTAATTAGTTTTTTCTGCACAAAAATAGGTGATGGGACATGAAAATAGAAACACTGCTAGACAAGTCGTGAAAGGCTTGATTGTGGATGATGGCTGGAAAGGTTTATACAGAGGATTGGGTCCAAGATTTTTCAGCATGTCAGCGTGGGGAACCTCAATGATATTGGCTTATGAATATCTGAGTACGACTCTTCCCTCCGTTTTATTATGCTTATGCAGTATAGGAACATTGAGATAACAAAGTAAAAAGGCTAAAATACTGAATTTTCTTAATCCTTTTTCATTAAATTACTGGTTTTGGTGCTTAAACTCACATGGTAGACAATGAATTTCTTACTACATGCCTAATTGTTCTTTCTTCAGTCCAATAGCTCTTGAGCTACCATATACATGGAACCTTGGATCTAAATTCTGGGGGCTGATTGTGTTGAAGCTTCTGTGGCCATGTGCTATTTTTTTTTTTTTTTTTCCCCACTGAATTGCTGGACTGTTAGTATTTATCTTGGATGCTATTTTTAAAATAGTTTTTATTTAAAAAAAAAAAACTTCAAATTTTAGAAATCTCAATCATCTGTAATTACAACTTTTTGTTGAAGTTTATTATATTAGTACACAGTCGTGATATTAGAGGCATCTACTTTTAATGGTTGTACAAACCCATGGTTTTTCAACAATTGGTTACATGAGATGCACTAATTCTTTGAACAAGTTGGTTTTATCAGATATAAAAAAATAGTTAGGTTTGCCAAAATGAAACTTATTGACAGAGTTATGGATTACTGAAACTGTATGGAGAACCTTCATCGTAGATTGCACAAGATTGCCATTGTTGATTGGGAAGAAATGAAAGAAAAACTTAAAGAGGAATATTTACCCAGTCCTTTCTAAAGAAATAGATATCCCACTCTCATCAAGATGATTTTCTAGATCAAAGAAATAGTTTGAGACAAGGGAACAAACTGTCAGTAGCACAATTTAAAGAAGACAAGATGAATGTTCACATAACTTCTAGTTCTTTATTTGAGTTTATCATGGAGCAAACTTTAGAAAATATACTAAAAGCTGTCTAGGACTTGTCAGCGATATTCGAGAAATTAAATGCTATAGCATACACCTGTGATGCCTCACTAGAATCCATGGAATCTTCCATCCAAAGGTTGCCCAATAACCTTGAAGGTTAAGCATCACACACAAGATACAATTATGTTAGAGTCATCAAAACTTTGTACTGAAATAGAAGCACACGTGCGAACAGATATTGATACAATGTTAGAGCAACAAGAACTCAAGAAGAGCATGCCCTTGTGATTCAGATGTTGCTGCTGCTTACATGCAAACCATTGAAGATGGTCCTCGGGGCGAAGAGCTTGAACTAGATAACAATCCCCAAGCTCCTGTTCTTCAACAACCGGAGTATTAAGCTATTGGAAAATCGCCTTCGGTTAACGCAGCCCCTAATACCGGCAGTAGCTCTGCCTCACGGGCTCAGAGCCTAAATAACGAGATAGAATGCTTGAACCATGCACAGTAGACTTTATACAGCCTGTTGAAGAGTTAGGAGAGTTGCTTATCTTTGGGATAGAAGATTCATGCTACTTGATGAGAAATAAGTTCAAACAAGAGAGTAAAAAATTAGAGGGTACATATGTTATGGAAAGTGAGTTTGATACATTTATGCATGAAGTGACAAAGGTTGATGAAGTGGAAGAACTTGATACAATGATACTTTTTGAGGATTAAGATAAGGTTGTAAAACATTTGCAATTATAATTCCACCAATTAATTTTATCATTCTAGATGAGTTTAATGTTGTTGTGGAAGACTTCTTTGTTCTTAGTGCTACCAAAAGTGTTTCAAGAGTTGATGTAAGTGTTACGTGCAAGAATTATTATCCTTCTAGCACTTCAAATCTCGAGGGCTAATTTTCTCCAACAAGGAGAGAATGATGCGAGAAGCGTGAGACAATCTATTTTAATTTTGTTTTTTTTTTTTTTTTTTAATTTATAAAGTCAATTGTATTTCTTTTTATTTATATTGTATTTTATTTTAACTTATCAAAAAAAAATATATTGGATTTTATTTTAGTTGTTATTAGTTTAGAGTCAATGATATTTTAGTAATTCAATAATTTAGCATTCTTAAGTTAATTAAAATTAGGGTTTAGTCCTAGTAGTTTATATAAACAAACTATTGTACTTCAATGGAAACAATTAGACAGTTTGCTTGATTAATAAATTTTTCCTAATAATCTGGTTCTCATTCTAGCCAACCCTAGGTAGTAGTTTATATAAACACACTATTGTACTTCAATGGAAACAATTAGATAGTTTGCTTGATTAATAAATTTTTCCTAATAATCTGGTTCTCATTCTAGCCAACCCTAGGTGTTGATTCTAGATTTTGTTCTCTTGCTTGGTGCCAATTCAGAGTTAGTCTAGGTGCTGATTCTAATGTTATTTTCTTTTATGAAAAAAATAAAAAAATATTCCAAAGAGTTTGATTATTCCAAAAAATGACTGTGGCAAAATTGATGGAAAATAGTCTTTGAGATAATAAAACTTTTTTGTTAAGGCACTTGAGCTCCTACCTCTGTACACCCTCGATATGGAAATGCTCTTTCTCTCACATCTCATGGCTGAGGAACGCAAAAAACTTCCCATACCGTCATATGTGGTCTGTGGTGGAGGTCCCAGGGGGTGTTGGGACGGCAGTTCTTAGCTGTGGCATGTTAGAGGTTGCAGTTTTTTAGGTGTGCTCGCTTTTTAATCGATTTATTGGGAGGATACAATTCAATTTCCTAAATTCTTTTTCTTTGAATTGAAGTCGTTTGAGGTTATATGGGATGGAAGCAATTCTTGGTCTCCATCTTATTGATCGAGGAAAGAACCGTATGAGTAATATTGTATTGGGGAGTGAGGGATCAAAGTTATTTTGTTCGACCATGGTGGGAGTCAGTTCATTACCGATGGACCATAGTTTCTCCAAGACACTTTGAGAGGATGGGAAGGTTTTTGTGCTTCAGAAAAGCCGGAAGGATCATGGAAGATATAATTCTATGACTGAATATGGAGGATCTCATAGCAAAGGATATGTGGTAATCCCGACAGGACGTGACCTATGGGAGTGGCGCGATCTATATCTCAGGTGGTTTCAGAATTGCTTGGATTGGCGAATACACTGCGACCAACTACGGTACTGGATAAAGACAAAACTTGACAACCGGAGCTTCCTCGTCTTAAGTCCCGTTGGGAGAATGCGACTTTTAGGGATGCCATGATTCAAGGAAAATTTGACGGGGAGATAAGGGAATTGAATTGTGTCGGTTATTGGGAATCCAAAGCGAGATTCTAGTTGCTCAGATACTACCCACATGGAGATTGTCTTAAAGGTGGTATTAGCAATTGGGCTGAATGGAAGTTAGGAGGTTAATGGGCCGGGCTCTCCAAAGATAAAGATATTGTGGTTGGACATGGTGATTAGTCACGTGCTTATAAGAATCATGTGGTGCCAAAATTCTAGCCCAAGCCAAATCAAGCCCACATTATAGCCTCCACTTCGGGCATTATGGAGCAAGGTTTTGTTAATATGGGCCCACCTATTGTTAATAAGGCTCAGCAATCAACCTTGTTATAACCCACATATTGGGCTCATTGACCTGGGAGCTAGTGTTGCAGAAGAGAAGGACCAGAAAGGGGATTTGGCCATCGTTCCAGTGTGCGAGGAGCTAGGCGTTGGGTTTTCATCCTTTCCACCACATCGTTAGAGCTTGAGGCTCAGTCTCTGTCGATGGATGCAGAGGACTGGATATTTCAACTAAGAGATGGAAGATCGGTGCATCATCCGGCTGAGATTGTGGGTAGTCCAAAGTTCAAATCGGGGATTTCTCTGCCTCTTTTCTAGATCGGAGAAGCCATTGGTCACCATGCAAGTAATTTTTCTCCTGTTATGGATGAGGGTGGCATGGTTCGACCTACCATAGCCATTAATGGTTCTAGTCTAGGGATTGGGGGTAACGAGGATACAGTGTCAGACACCTGGGATGAAGGAAATTTGGTAGATGATGGGCTCTTCTCTAAGATCTAGTAGTGCGAAGGAAATTTGGTAGATGATGGGCTCTTCTCTAAGATCTAGGAGTGCGACTTGGAGAACTTTTTTCAACCGCGAGTTGGGTTTGGACACTAAGCAAGTACCTTTGGAAGTGGAACCTCTAGTGATGGTTAGGGAATTTATTGAACAAGGGTGTCAAAAAGTGTCGAGGTGGGAGGTTCTCATAAATTAGCTTGGGTTCTTAAAAACTCACACCCTTTGGGAAAGTTTTGGGAGCATTTTATGAAGGTTTTAAGTATAAGGTGGAGGATTTGCTTCTAGAGATTGAGGCACAGCATAAATCAAAGGGTATGTGTCAATCTAGCGTCGAAAAGAGTGTCTTGCACAAGGATGAGAGGTAGTAGAGAGTTGAAGAACCTCTGCACATCTATTAATTATGAGGGAAGCTTTGCATCGAAAAGGAGTATTTCAAGGGAAATGGTCGTGACTTTTGCATCAATGAATTTGAAGATTTTCTCTTGGAATGTGAGAGGGCTGAATGATAGTGATAAAAGGATACAAATTAGAAACCTAATCAATCTCTGGAAGGCTGATGTGATTTGTTTACAGAACAAAGATGAAAATCATGAGTAGAAGTCTTCTAAGGAGTCTGTGGGGGCACCAACATGTGGACTGAGTGTATCTAGGTTTTGTTGGTGCTTCTGGGGGCATTTTTTTGATTTGGGATAGGTGAGTTGTGGAAAAAGTTGAAGAAGCAGTGGATCAGTTTTCTGTTTCTTGTAAATTCAAAAAAGTGGAGGATCATTTTGTTTGGGTTTTTTCTGGCGTGTATGGGCCTAATAGATAGTGAGAGACAGTTCTTATGGGAGGAGTTGGCATTGGATTTTTAATGTGGTTCAGTTTCCATCAGATTGATTGGGATCTGATTTGTTCATCTGCTGCCATGAATGATTTTTCTGAGTTTATTTCTTACTTTGGGTTTATGGATATCCTTTGTTAGGGGGTTGGTTTACATGGTCAAATAATCGCGAACACGCTTTGAGTTCTAGGATTGATTCGTTTTTTTTTTTTATTATTTCTTTTTTCGGCTGATTGGGATGACCATTTTCCTACCATTCAGCAAATAAGATTACCACGTGATCTATCAAATCACTTTCCGATTCTTTTGGATTGTGGGGCATTTTAGCAAGATAGTATACTGTTCAGATTTGAGAATATGTGGTTGAAAGCAGAAGGTTTTGTTGATAAGATTAAAAATTGGTGGGATTCGTATCAAATTCAAGGGACTCCAAGCTACATTTTAGCTTTCAAGTTGAAAGCACTGAAAGAAGATTTAAAGAAATGGAATGTGGACCTCAAGAAGAGAAATCCATTTGGAATCCCTTTTGAAAAAAGGTGGAAAGGAGACTTGCAGGTTGGAAATGTCTCTACCTCTCAAAGGGTGGACGAGTTACATTGATCAAGAGCACTCTTTCTAATCTACCAATCTATTTCCTTTCTTTCTTTTCCTGGTTAATGTGGCTAACCACCTTGAAAAGTTACAAAGAGACTTTTTATGGGGTGGTATTGGAGATGAGAAACGGTTTCACTTGGTTAATTGGGATAGATTTTGTATGCCTATTCAGAATGGGGGTTGGCTATAAGAAATCTATGGATGTTTAACCGAGCCTTGTTAGGGAAGTGGCTTTGGCGCTTTGGCACCGAGACGGAGTTGCTTTGGAGGAGAATCATTGCGATGAAGTATGGTTGTGATCAAGGTGGGTGGTGCTCGAAGCCTGTGCATGGTACATATGGGGTTAGTCTTTGGAAATCTATTTGGAAGGATTGGGATTCTTTTCGTCGTTTTATTAATTTTGAAGTTGGTGATGGCTCGAAAGTTATTTTTTGGCATGATGTATGGTGTGGGGTTACACCCCTGAAAGAGGTTTTTCCAGACCTATTTAGTATTACTTGCAACCACACTGCCTAGGTGGCGGATCTATTAAGACTCCACAATGGGTTTATGCATTGGGACTTGACTTTCATTCGTTCCATGCAAGCCTGATAGTTATAATCTTTTTCAGCTCTTATGGATTTATTATACACCGTCTCAAGGTCTGGCAGTGGGGATGATAAAACTCCTTTGGGGGCTTGGAAAGGTTAAGTGTTCGACGGTGGGTATCGTGCTTTGTCAGGTAAAACTCTAGATCTTTTCCTTGGAAAGCTATTTGGAAATCACGGGTTCCGCCTTGTATTGCCTTATTTGTTTGGACTTTGGCTTTGGGGAAAATTTTGATAGTTGATATAATTTTCGGCGGAGACATGTGTTGGTGTTGGATTGGTGTCAAGTATGGTGGGGAGACGGTGAATCATTTTTTTCTTCATTGTCCTTTTGCTAGGGAGGTGTGGTCTATGATTTTGGGATTATTTGGAGTTAGTTGGGTTATGCTGAGGAGTGCCTTGGACTTGTTGGAGTGTTGGCAGGTTAGTTTTGGGAGGCATAGGAATTTTCCAAGTTGGAGAGCTGTGCCACATTGTTTGATGTGGGTTCTATGGAGGGAACGAAACGGCCATAGTTTTGTTCTCTACGGGCTTAAATGCTTTGTATCTGAAGTAAACTTCTAGTATACTGTTTTCCTTTTATTTTTACTGAAGTTTATTATTCATCAAAATCTTTGTCCATTAAACTGACATAAAAATATTAACAAAGAGGACAAAGTTCTTATTATGAAAAGTTAAGGGGGAAAACTACATGCTTTAAACTAATGTGAGACTTTGCAACGGTCGTATTCTTAAAGGGAGAAAAGTGCAATTTTTCCTTCCTTTTATTTTTCTGTTTATTAATTTTGTTGTTGCATATGTGTTTGGTTTTGTCATGCCGCATCATGGTTTCAGCCCTCTCTCTCTCTCTCTCTGTGTTTCCCAAATCACCTTTATATGAAGAAATTATGATAGCCTTTACTTAGAGAATATTTTAGCACTGATGCAGTCCTTGTACTGTGGTATAGATACCTGAAAACGTTAATGATATTTTGTCAGGTGTATTCTTATGGAATCTGTTTTGTATGTGATTGCATATCTGCATATTTAATGTGTAGTCTTAAATAGTATTGTATTGGTTGTCTTTTCAGAGCGTTTGTGTGCGAAAGATGAATTGGTGTGATATATCATATACTGGTCATCAACCTTGCTTCTTCCCAGCATGAAAGGTATAGGGATTTTGGTCCAAAACAGGCTAGAATTCAGTGTTTTGCTGACAATGGCTGTTTTGGATATGCACTAGAATTCCAGAACCAGCATATGCTGTTGATAAGGCAGCCATTTTGGATACTAAAACTGGATTACATGCTAATTCTTTGACAGAATTGTTGGATCATTCGAAGATTTTTTCCAGCTAGATATTTGCTGTTTCCTTCATTTACGATATACTAATTCAATTTGACACTCTGGCAACTAGCTAGTGCATTCTTTGGCACAGTAAGTGTATCCTACAGCAAAAAGGTGTATCACATAGCAAATAGTATAAATTTTTGAGATATATCTAGTTTCTTGTGCAGTTTTCCTCTTTGATCTTATTTCTTTTATCCTGCTTTGTTCTCATAAATTAGGAATTATTTTGCAACCGTGTCCATTGGGATATAATCATAGAACTGTTGTTGGGGATATATAATCATAAATAAACCTAAAATATTGTTTTTGTTCCTAAAGTTTGCATGAAGTTTTTTTCTCATCTCTTTTGTTTTTCATTTCTAAACTTTTAAATCTTTGATCTTCTTGGATCTTGCTCTAGTAATTGGCCCAACTGGAACATGCAATGGATCCTTTAATAGTGCTTGTTGATTCTCATCAGAAGGGAGAACCAGAATGCAATTGTATTTATACTAGTACTTCCTCCTAACTTTCCACAATGATTCTAGAATAGGAGGGGTTATTAATACGCTTTTGCATTTATGGAAACAAATCTAAGGAAATGGATTGATTGTGAATATTGAGTCCTTAATTATTAGGGGGAGGAACTTAGCCAAAAAATAAAAACATTTGGGGATGATAAGCTTAATTTGTTATAGGTAAAGCCTATTTACCATGTATAAACCTTTCAAATTGTTAAAAAAATTGGGAGGTGGATAAGATTTTCGGCCCCTTAGTGTACGTATCTAGGCAACAAATCAATCAAGGTACAAAACTAAGAACTCAAAACTGCAAAACCCTTAAAACTGTTTTCACATTGTCATTTTCCTATATTAGGTTCGACACAGTGTCGGCTCAACTCTATAGACAACTTAGGCCATTGCCTAAGACCCTATATGGAATAAGACCCCCAAATATTAGTCAATAAAATCTTCTTTAAAAAAAAACAATTCCAATTATAAATTGATAAAATCTTTCTTTAAAATTAAAACCAATAGAAGAAAAATCGCGGTTATTAATTATCTTGTAAGAGTAATAATTAAGCCCTAAACTTTAGTCACAATAGACAAAATACTATCTTAGTAGGTTGTGCATTCCATTTGACCCTTTAATTCAGATTTTTCATATTTTTTTAATAATCTTGTCCATATTCTTTCACATGTGTGTGAGACTCTAATCCCTAAGTCTCCTACACACGCTACAAAAATAGGTAACAGTTCCTTAGGTGCAGTAGTACTCTAGGTTCCCCAATTATTATTATTATTATTCAATAATTAGAGAAGGAATTTGAACCTTAGATGTCTCCGTTGGAAACACCAAGAAGTGGCAGTTGAGCTACAATGTTCTTGGCGGTTTCCAAATTAAATTCAAACAAATAACTGCATCTATATCTATAATCTATAATATATAAATTAAAAGCTGAAGCAGAGAGAAATTTTTTTTCCTCTTTCAAACACCGCCACGTCATAATCTCTGCATCCACATACGTCGATGTCATCCTACCCTCTTTTTCACTCTCTCTCTCTCTCACATCTCATCTTTCACCTCTTCATCTCTCTCACCTTTTCATCTCCCATAGGTTTTTCCCCTTTGCCTCTTCATATCTCTCACTTCTTCATCTCCCATGGGTTTTTCCCCCTATACTTCTTCATCTCCCATGGGTTTTTCCCTCACCTCTTCATCTCCCCAATTGATTGCACCCTCAATCTCCTATTTAAACTCTTCACTACCCACTACCCTAACAATTGGTGATGCGCTTGAAATTTTTTTTGCCCCATGTGCTATGGTGATTTGTGTATGAAAGATGCAAATTTTCCCCCTTTTGCTCTTTGATTGGATTGTAGATTTTGTGGTATGTGTTATTACTAGATTTATATTTTATATTTTTAGTTTTTTATTGGATTTGTGGGTTCTGAACCTTATGTTGTAGTTTTGTGGTGGTTGGTATTTTTTTTCCCATTGGTTTTCTGATTGGAGTTGTGTGTAGTTCTGTGTTTTGTGTTATGGTCAAATTGGATTTGTTTTATTTTCTGGTATGGGTTCTTATATATATATATATTGCATTGTATAACTTTGATGATAATTGAAACTATTCAAGAAGTTGATGCTACAAGTGTTCACGAGGTCTACATTATAAATAAATTTCTTATATATTTACACACAAAATTAAAACGTTCTCGCTTATCGCGCGGGTTTGCGACTAGTTGTATTTAATTTTCATTGGAAAAGAATTTTTTTTTGTATTTTATTGGTTAATGCAACTATATGTTTGAATTTAATTGGAGAACTTAATGTATTGTACCTAAGAAACTCTACTTAAATTTTACGCAAAAAAACATTAGAACAATCTCTCTTTCTCTCCAAAAAGGATTTTACTAACAATAATTGTTTGTTTTGACAGAAAGAAGGGTTTACAATTTAAAATTGATAAAATCCAATCTAAGATCGATTATATCATAACAAAGATTATATGGATTAACCATAGTATCAATTAAAAAATAGATGTTGGTAGAAGTCTTGAATACAAAACCTAATTAGTAATATTACATCTAAAAAAATAAAAAAATTAAATAAAAATATATAATATAGAAAGTTAATAACATTTTATAGATATTTAAATATTAGAAAATACCACATTTAAATTATCGTCTTAGGCCCCCAAAATCCCTTGAGTCGGCTCTACTTCAACACATTACATTTTGTTATATACAATGAAAGAATAACATTTTATTTTCAAATTATGTCACTAGTCGGTAACCCGTGCAATATATGAGAAAATTTAACATAATATGATATTTTTTTTCTCTTATACATATATACTAGTCGCAAACCTGTGCGATGCACAAAAAAATTAATGAAAATAAAATCTAAATTAATTTTGATTCCTTTTACTTCTTTTGTTGATTTTTTTTTTTTTTTTTTTTTTTTATTTTTTTTTTTTTTTAGTTCAAAATGTTGTAGGCAAGATCGATAAAGAGACTTTACGAATTGGATTTAGGATAGATCCTACTTTTTGGTTTAAAAAAATAACTAAGAAAGTATTTACCATAGGATAATTAAAATTTAATATAATGTAATTTTTCTTTTGGCATAAGTTGAATATAGTCCAATTTTTATAAAACACGATTCATGTTTATATTTACCATATGGATCATGTTTCCATCCAAAAATAAAATAAATGATACTTAAAATAAGAAGAAGGACAAATAAATACATGGCACATGATTATATGATCAAACCTAAATAATTTTCATAACTCATTTCAAGCTCACATGGTTTCATTATAACAAATCCATCCATTTTTCTCCATTGCCAGCAACAAAATTAAATGAAATACATAAGAAAAAAAAAAGGAACTCTAAAAATCTTGATGAAAATTGATAATTATGATTATTATTAAAAGATATTTATATTGTGTTTATATATGGAATATATTTTAGTATTAGATATTAATTATGATTGTGTTTTATATATGGAATAATATATTCTTATATTAAAGAAAATATGATGTGTCAAAATTCTAATGGAAGTTTAATAATAGAATAAAATTGAAATTCAATTAGAAAATATATATTAAAATAATGAGGTGTAAAATTGTGAGATTTCAAAAGCTTATGTGGTGCAACATGATGAGGTCAACCAAAAGTAAAAAAGTTTCGGTTTTACATTATAGTATATATATATATTTGTTTAAATATGAAAATTGATAATATGATAATTATTAAAAGACATTTATTATTATTATTATGTTTATATATAGAATATATTCTAGTATTAAACATTTATTATGATTGTGTTTATATTCGTTTGTATATATGGAACAATATATTAATTATTTCTATTAAAGAAAAATATGATGTCAAGATTTTAATGAGAATGTTTAATTATAGAATAAAATTTAAATTCAATTAGAAAATATATATTAAAATAATGAGATGTAAAATTATGAGATTTCAAAAGCTTATGTGCAAGATTGTGAGGTCAACCAAAAATAAAATAAAATAAAATAAACGTTGGTTTTTGGTTATAGTATAAATATAGATAATAAAAATTACCAATATCATTATTGCATGCTACTTCTAGGACAACACAGAGGAATCCCTCTTTTGAATTTTTATATATATATATTAATAGTTAAGCGTGAAATTGATACAACCAAGAGGCATCCCTCTTGCATATGACATTTTAACTTAAAGGTTTCTTCTTCGAGAATTTTCTACATTTTCTTGAACTCCTAAATATAATTTTTGGGATTCTAATGGATTATTGGTATGCACTAGTACAAAAATATTTTTATTGGATTATTGCAGATGACTGTTTCAGCGACCGCTCCAATTTGTCAGTAAAAGAATTTTTCGGTACCAATATATTCCAGTGTACTGTTTTGGGTTACTATTATATCTATATATATATATACACCAAAATCTTCCTCACATAATTTTATAACATGGAGGTCTATACTATCTCTTTACATAGAAATGATCAATAACTCAAGTTGCTTAAATTTCTTATAGCAATAGTTTCAAATCAAATAATCGAATTCAAAATTCATAATCTGAGTAGGATTTTTTTTTTTTTTCTTAAAGCAATGAAAAAAAAATTAATATTTTGTTCATGTACTGGCAATAATATTAAAGGGATGTTTTAAACAAATTAATAACTTTTGTGGTATTATAGCATTGCTTTGGGTACAAGATATCTTCATGGGAAGAATGTCTTGAGGAAGTCATTTTAGTGAGCTCTTTTTTTTTTATTTTTTTTATAAGGATTTTAGTGAGCTCATATTGTGTATGCTTCTTTATTTCATGCTTAATCTTTATTATGTACGTAATTCATATTTGTGGGAGAGGATCCCCTCTTATTGAGATTCTCTCATTCCCTCCAATTTTTAGTTAGAATTATGACATGTGGCACTTAAAAAAATCTAACGGTCTTAAAACACTTATAGAAATCACATAAAATCAAATAAGTGTCACATGTTATAATTCTAACTAAAAATTGAAGGAAATTGGAGGATACAATGGAAGAAATCCTTTTTTTTTTTTTTTTTTTTTTTTTTTTTTTTTATTATCTCTATTAAAATTTGAGTTCAAAAGATGCCAACACTAGATTGAATCCTAGCTCCGCCCCTCTGCTCTCTTTGCAATTGTTTATGGTAGATGGTGGGTTTACAATCTTGGAAGGTGATGCTTTGAATGTCATAGAGTCGATTAGCTGCACCTTAGTCTCTCCTCATTGGTCTATTTTGTGTATTCTAGCAGATATTAAGGGTGAGCTTCTGTTAAATTTTGGGCTGCTAATCATGTATTTAAAGAGGGCAATGTTTTGGCCCATAACTTGGCTTGTTGGGCATCTAATGATCTTTTTAGGGGAATGATCCTCATTTCGTCGATGCCCTCCTCTGTTTTCCGGAGTTCTACTAGTGAGAGAGATGAGATCTGGCTGTGTTTGTTTTCTTTGATTCATATAATTAATGTTATTCAGTAAAAAAAAAAAAAAAATTAGTGTAGGAAAATGACATTGGCAATTTGGCAGGACATACATCCACAACTCTCTCACTGTCTTATCGCAGTTCATGCATCAAGTTACACCATACTTGAAACTTTACCTTCTCTTATTTCCCCTTACATAATGATTCGTTTTCAGCTTAGATAATTATAATTGACTTTGCAGTCTTCTCTACCTATGTTGATGTTATTCATTAGCATATAAAGCACGTATGCCCTCAATATCATCTTGGTTCAAATCCCTCTTAGTAACTCCAGAAGCAAAATAGGCATACATAATGGCATCCTCAAACTGACTATGTGCAAGTCCAAGAAGGTGCCCAATCTCATGAGTTGCAACCGACACCAGGTCCGTTTCACTTTGAGTTAGGTTAAGACTAGTACTCCAATCCTCATCTGCATCAAAATGAAGCCTGCCGTTGGTAGGAACAAAAGCATGAGCTAAAACGCCACTAGGCCCATCGAAACTATTGCCATCCCCATGATCAAGACGGTGGAATCCTATAACAAGGTCAGCATTTAATTTTTGATCTGTCTCTTCAAATGTGAAGTCAGAGACCTCCGACCACTTCTTGAAAGCAGACTCGCAAGTTGATCTTAATTCCTCCAAACTAATATCAACTTGGGCACTTGATTCGAAGGCGTATGTGAGATGGCGCTTAGAACTTGGCCATTTAATTTGATTACCAAAAAATGCATACTGTGGATGTTCATGTTCTAGATTACCATTGATAACATCAGCTACTCCACAACGCGGAAGTGCCATTTGTTTGATGGTGTCAGAGTCAAGCTTTCCAGTAACCTTTAAATGATAATATTTCTGGTACGTTTTAAGGGCCAACTCGAAGGCTTCATCAAACTCATCATCATGTTCAACGTGAAGCTTAACGTTGTTTGAATCTTCATAGTTTAAGTATCCGAATTTGTTGAGGTAGTGCTTGACTTCATGTATGCCTTGTACCCTCTGACCCTTTTGGGATCCCTCTAGATCTTTCAGGGACTTGGAAAATTGTGGGCTCCCTCTGGCATTTGTAAAACTTGCTGATTGAATTACAAGAAGTTGAAATAAGAGGAGAAGGAAAGCTTTTGAAAGATAAAGGAGACTCTTAGCCATCTGAAATATTTATGTGTAGGTCTGTATTTGTGAAGGGAGAACCAGAATGCAATTGTATTTATACTAGTACTTCCTCCTAACTTCCCACAATGATTCTAGAATAGGAGGGGTTAATACGCTTTTGCATTTATGGAAACAAATCTACGGAAATGGATTGATTGTGAATATTGAGTCCTTAATTATTAGGGAGGAGGAACTTAGCCAAAAAATAAAAACATTTGGGGATTATAAGCTTAATTTGTTATAGGTAAAGCCTATTTACCATGTATAAACTTTTCAAATTGTTAAAAAAATTGGGAGGTGGATAAGATTTTCGGCCCCTTAGTGTACGTATCTAGGCAACAAATCAATCAAGGTACAAAACTAAGAACTCAAAACTGCAAAACCCTTAAAACTGTTTTGACATTGTCATTTTCCTATATTAGGTTCGACACAGTGTCGGCTCAACTCTATAGACAACTTAGGCCATCGCCTAAGACCCTATATGGAATAAGACCCCCAAATATTAGTCAATAAAATCTTCTTTAAAAAAAAATCAATAAAAAAAAAAAAAATTCCAATTATAAATTGATAAAATCTTTCTTTAAAATTAAAACCAATAGAAGAAAAATCGCGGTTATTAATTATCTTGTAAGAGTAATAATTAAGCCCTAAACTTTAGTCACAATAGACGAAATACTATCTTAGTAGGTTGTGCACTCTATTTGACCCTTTAATTCAGATTTTTCATATTTTTTTAATAATTTGTTCATATTCTTTCACATGTGTGTGAGACTCTAATCCCACACTAAAAAAATAGGTAACAGTTCCTTAGATATCATGGTGGGTATTGGTACTAAAAAATAAAGAGGTTTTTTCTCGATTTAGTTTCTGACCTGAGGCATTTTCATAAATCTTGAGAGTGGATGTGAGTGCACGGCAATCCTCAATGGTTGCTCGACAAAACAATAAGCTGTCATCTGCAAAAAATAAGTGATTGATTTGTGGTCCTCCCTTGCATATTGATAAACCTCAAAGTTTACCAGTGATCTCAGCATGGCGTAAAAGGGTTGTCAATCCTTCAGCACCAATTAGAAACAAGTATGGGGATAAAGGATCGCCCTGTCAAAGGCCTCTAGTTGGTTTTATATACCCCACTAGTGCACCATTTATTAATACAGAATAACTAACCGTTTGAATACATTGCATTAATAAATGCACCCAACTGTGATCAAAACCCAAGGTTAACATCATCTTGCAAATGAACTCCCATTCCACGTGATCATATGCTTTGCTCATATCAAGCTTGACAGCCATATGAGTTGCTTTTCCCCTTCTTTTCGTCTTCATGTAGTGTAAAGCTTCAAAAGCCAGTAGAATATTATCAGTTATGAGGCGACCAGGAACAAAAGCACTTTGACTGTCAGCAATCACTTTATGAAGAACTTTTTTTAGCCTATTTGCAAGGAACTTTGGAGATGATCTTGTATATGACATTGCACAAGCTAATAGGTCTAAATTGCATCATATGGTCAGGGGATTTTGTTTTTGGGATAAGAGCAAGGTGGGTGTAATTGATACTTTTCAGAATATGGCTTGAATTTAGAAAATCTAGGATAGCTTTAATGATATCGGGACTCACAATGTGCCAAAATTTCTGAAAGAAAAACGCATTCATACCATCAGGACCTGGGGCTTTTGAGGGATTCATTTGAAACAGAGCAGTGTGCACCTCTTCAGCAGTGTAGGGTAGTAATAGTATATTATTTATGGCCCTAGTGACTTTTGGTTCTACCAGTTGGACAACCAGATCAATATTAGAGGGATAGGATGTGTGATATATGTCTCGAAAATAATCTTCCACTATTGGAAGCATCTCACCCTGTGGGTGGCTAGAGTCCCATTTATTCTTCCTAAGCCTGTAATCTCATTCTTATGCTTTCGTTGAGAAGCACTAGCATGGAAAAATCGTGTATTCCTGTCACCTTCTTTTAACCATGTTACCCGGGAGCGCTGCTTCCAATAGCTTTCTTCCATTGCTAGAAAATCATTAAGGCTTGTCCTGGCATTTTGACGATCTTTTATTGCTGCTGCTGCATCCATTGGATTCATCTGACAATTACTCTCTGTTGCAAACACAAACTGGCGAAGTTGGTCAAGCCTATCTTTAGTGGGTTGGGTTCTTGCGTTACTCTATCTTAATAGAGCAACACGGTGTTAACACCCCATTTTGCTACCTATATTCTAACCCTCACACAAACTAGGGTTTTTACAAATTAAAATTCTAAAAACGGAAAGTGCACAACTTGCCTAAATTAGGGTTTTAAGCCAACAGTGTTTTTTGACCGTCTGATCAACAACTAAAAGTAATCAAACAGATCTTTAAGTTGAGACGATTGAAATGACGTGTCATGTGTTTGAATCGGACCACGTGTGTGAAAATTATATCCGGTTGAAGTTTTAATGAACAGAGTGCATAATAATTAAATGGCATTGGGCACATAAGATTAATCCAAATTAATTATGATTGGTCCATTAATTGGATTAATTTTAATTAACAAGGTGTAAATATCTTATTGGCTCAAAGTGTTAAATTATCATGGACTCTAGCACATTGGATAAACTGAACAAGTTAATTGGATAATTGTTGATTAATTAATTAATTAAAACATTTGAATTAAATCATTCAGTGTTTTAAGGAGTTAAGAAAATCACCAATTATCTGGTAATATCTGGAAATCAACTGGCAATAATTTGAAATTCAAGTTTTAAACAAACAGATAATACTGATTCATTTTATATAAAAAGGGGAAGAGAGTCACAAAAGAGGGCAGCACAGGTAAGGTGGAAGGTAATCAATGTATCGTTTCTTTTATTGTCATTCTCACAGTTTGCTTTAATCAATGGTACTAACATTATTTTCCTTTGATTTTCTTTCATGAGCATGAGCATACAACATAGTCAACAAAGTTAACAAAGCCATAACAACAGAAAATAAAACAGGGAGTAATCTAAACGATTTCTTTCTTTTCTATATTTTTGTTTGCACTTTCAATACAAAGTGATCTCACACCTATGTTCTTTCTTTCAGGACTATGAGCATGAACAAAAAAAAGCAACCACAACTACAATAGGGAAGGTAAACACACAGTTGCTATACAATATGGTAATCTATAAACTTTGATTCACTATAATCCCTCTCTGCTCACCAAATCACTCACACACATACACTTGAATCTCACATCTTCACAATACAGCCACTACCCGAACACACAGACCTGCATTTACAGGATACAATTGAACATACACACAGACCCATTTTCAGCAAACAACTAAAACCCGGCAACAGAACAACACAGCAACACCCCCTTCCCTCACAAATCCAGAAACAAAACGACACCCATTGATACAACCCACACACAGGTTAATCACAACTCACACACGAGTTCATCACAATACACATGTACAGATTCACACTACATCGTCATCTACAACCCACAATCCATACACGGGTTCACACAAAACCCACAACCCATACAAAAATCCACAAACCCGAGACCTCCATGGTCTTGATTCTCACACAACACCAAACCCACACATGGGTTCACCCTAAACATCACCCACACACGGGTTCACACAAAACCCGTGACCCATACATGGGTTCACCAAAATCTAGAGTGAGAGTGAGCCGTGAATATGAGAGAGAGAGAGAGAGAGAGCTGTGTGCCCAAGAGAGGAAAAAGCCGAGAGGTAGAGAGAGGCAAGGCTCGGCCTTGCCGAACCAAAAACCGCCATTAATGGTGGCGGTGATGAGCGGCGCCGGTGAGAGCTTGGAGTGGCCATGGTGGCCTTTGGGGTTTCAGTGAGAGAGAGAATAGAGAGGGAGCCGTGAGAAAGAAAGAAAATGGAGAGAGAAAGTGAGGGTCGGGTTGACCCGACCCGATTTTTAATTAAACCCTACCCGTGGGTCACAAACAATGACCTTAGGCCAAGTCCATTTAACAAGCCCAATCCGAAACCCCTTTAACCCAAACCCAATTCCTTCAAGTAAAACCCTACACTCACATTCAATCCAAGCCCAAAACTAAAACTCAATCAGTCCATACTTTACATAAATTGCAAAAACACCCTCAAACTTCCAAAATTACATTTCAACCCCAAAATTCTACAAAATTACATTTTGATCTCAAACTTTTCCAAACTACATTTTGACCCAAAAATTCCCCAAAATCACATTTCAATCCCAAACTTTTCCAAAATCACATTTCAACCCCAAATTCTCCTGAAATTACATCTTGACCACAAAATTCCCAAAATTACATTTTGACCCCTAAGCCATACAAGCATTCCTCACAAGCCATACAAGCAATTCTTCTCAAGCTATACAAGCAATCTTGAGGTATTCTTTACAAGCCATACAAGCATACAGGTATAAATTCTAGACTGAAATTTATTTACTTATATTTTATTATTTTGTTTTATTCTTGAATACCATGCTTATATGACTATAACATGATATTTCACATGAAATAAATTAAACAACAACTTGAACATTAAAATTGGATTTTAATGCGAGCATGAGTTTATGTACTTTGACATGATATGAATACTGGCCAAGTTTAAATCTAGAAGACCGACGAATGTCGAGTAAAATGGGGTGCAAACACCTTCCCATTTTATAACCAAGCCTCCGAATCTTGAATTGAGGGTTCGTATTACAAAGTGTCTTACAAACAAACAGTTTTTCCTTTTACTAGACTGTAACTAGGAAATTCATTTACATGTAATTATTTCTTTTTACGAATTCATTGGCAATTGTACAAATTCAAAGATGAATAAAGAGGAATTATTGTTATTGTGGAATTTCTTATTTTGTCCAAATAATTAAAATAAGTGGCGACTCCATTTACATGTACAATCAACCTTCAAATCGAGAGGGTTGATCCATTGTCAGTTGGGTCACATTTTGAGGCCCATTTGACCCTCGGGTCGTGGTTCTCACAGTGGCGACTCCACTGGGGATTGATTGTGGGCTTAGCTTCAAAAATAGAATGGGCTTGGCCAAGCCATATCATGTCTTTGTATTTGTCTTTTAAAGCTTTCAATAACATGTTCATGCATCATTTTGCTTGAGTTCTAAAGTGTGTGAAGCCCAGAAGCCACGGTAGTTCTATCCATGGATCACAGTCTTCCTAGACTTGGGTACCCATGGTGAAGCTACCAGCCCAAAGCGCAGTATTGACTATGATCCTTCTTAGTCAATGCGTTAAAGGATAAACTGTATCGTTTGGACCAACGCGGCATTCCTATGTCACAAGTTGGGAGATACGACGTCCTAGCTCTTGGGTTCCCTACAAGCCTACCTTCTACCCATATAGAAGCCCATTAGAACTATCCTTAGGTACGGTCCATTAAGTACATACATGCTTGTTTGAACCCACCGTCTGTTTTGATTGCCGTTGCTTGCACTTGGATGAACCTTGTTTGCTACGAATGAGCCCAAATCCAACGTTTGGGCCCATTACAATCATTTACTTGAACCATGTTTTCCATTGAGGAGCCCAAGCCCAACACTTGGGTCCATCATAAATAATCTAAGGCCCTACAAGTACTTAGAGTTAAAGGATCATCAAAAGACAAGCCCACAAGCTTCAAAGGTTCAAACCCACAAGCGTCAAAGAGACAAACTTTAAGCTTCAAAAGGATCAAACCCACAAGCTCACAAGCTTCAAAGTATCAAGCCTATAAGCTTCAAAGGTACAAGCCCACAAGTTTCAAACAGACAAGGCACAAGCTCCACAAGTTCACAAGCTTCAAGAGCTAAAACCCACAAGCTCACAGGCTTCAAAGGATCAAGCTCATAAGCTTCAAAGGTACAAGCACACAAGCTTCAAAGAGACATGGCTCAATCTCTACAAGTTCACAAGCTTCAAGAGCTAAAGCCCACAAGCCCACAAGTTTCAAACAGACAAGCCACAAGCTTCAAAAGATCAAAGCTTTAAGTTAAAAAGCCCAAGTGACATCCCACAACGACAAGCTTGAAGGCTTCAAAGCTTATGTTCAAAGCCCACCAAGTGGTGGCCCATAACACTCAAGTTTCAAAGATCAAGTTCAAAAGACAATCATACGGTGGACTAATACAACAAAGTTCAAAGATTTGAAAACCAAGTTCAAGCCCACCAAAAGGCCACAAAAAATCTCCAAAACAATCTCCCATTTAGCCATAAAACTTCACCATAATCCATACTCCACAAAAGGCCCAACAAGCCCCATTTCTAAACAATAACCCATCTACCAAAAGGCCCACAAGCCCAATTTCTCAAATAATTACCGACTCCACAAAAATCGTCTTACAAGCCCAGTTTCTTAAATAGTCACTCACTTACCAACAACAAAACCACAAAGACTTCACCATCCCTCATACTCTACAAAAGGCCATGCAAAGCCCAAAACCCTAAGCGGTCAGTCATCAAGCTTCAAGATTCAAGCTCAGGGTCGCATAAGAAAACAATTCTACAAAGATCACAAGCCTACAAGATTCAAGATTCGAAATCAAGATCATGAAGGTCACACAAGCCTCTTCCTCCAACAAGATTGATCCATAGGCTTCCCCTATGTCAACAACCCACAAGGACATTTGAATTGCTTCATCAAGTCATCATTTGGTTTTACATTTCTAAATTTGGTTGTGTGATTTTAATTTGAATTGCTTTGTTTGTCTTATTGGTGTGTAGCATAGAATTTTGGATCAAGAAAAACATTTTTTAAGGTTCAAGAATTTCTCCAACTTTGCACCAAAGATCACAAATCAAAAATTGAAAAGACAAAAAGTAATCCACATTTTAAAAAAAGCTCAACGGACCAAACTTTGAATCACACTTTAAACAGGTTAAAATTCACTCAATTGAATTACAGCTTAAAAGGTTAAAATTCACAAAATGAATCACACCTTAACAGTTAAAATTCACTAAAGGAATCACGCCTTAAGCGTTAAAATCCACAAGTTCAATCACACAATCAAAATTCACCCATTATACCTCCAAACGGTCAAAATTCACAAAATAAATTACACCTTAAAGGGTTAAAATTCACCCAATTTAATCACCTTAAACATTTTAAAATTCACACAAAACTGAATCACACCTTAAATGGTTAAAAATTCACACAATTACACCACACCTTAAATGGTTAAAAATTTACACAAAATTGAATCACACCTTAAATGGTTAAAAATTCACACAATTACACAACACCTTCAAAGGTTAAAATTCACCCAATTCAATCACACCTTAAACAGGTTAAAATTCACCCAATTGAATCACACCTTAAAAGGTTAAAATTCACAAAATGAACCACACTCAATAGTTACAATTCACATTTCTGAATCACACCTCAATGGTTAAAATTCATTCACACCTCACACAATTCAAATTCATCCACACCTTGCACGGTTGAAATTTCACACCCAATTGAATCACACCTCACATGGTTAAAATCCACTCACACCTCCCAAAATTAAAGTTCACTAAAATGAATCACACCTTAAATGGTTAAATTCATATTTTTTTGAATCACACCTCACACGGTTAAAATTCTCTCACACATTTCACACAATTAAAATTCACCCATTACACCTCAAAACAGTTAAAATTCACTCAATTGAATCACACCTTAAATGGTTAAATTCATATTTTTTGAATCACACCTCACATGGTTAAAATTCTCTCACACATTTTACACAATTAAAATTCATCAATTACACCTAAAAATAGTTAAAATCCACTCAATTGAATCACACCTCACATGGTTAAAATTCACTCACAATTCACACAATTAAAATTAACC
The DNA here is from genome assembly GCA_907173295.1 of Fagus sylvatica. Lineage (NCBI taxonomy): Eukaryota > Viridiplantae > Streptophyta > Magnoliopsida > Fagales > Fagaceae > Fagus > Fagus sylvatica. The sequence continues at coordinate 26,063,313 of OU015768.1, forward strand.
CATTACACCACACCTTAAATGGTTAAAATTCACCAATTGAATCACACCTCACATGGTTAAAATTCTCTCACACCTTAAATGGTTTAAATTCACCAATTAAATCAGACCTCAATAGTTAAAATTCTCATTTTCTGAATCACACCTCAATGGTTAAAATTCACAAAATGAATCACATCTCAAAGGTTAAAATTCACGAAATGAATCATACCTTAATGGTCAAAATCCACATTTTTGAATCACACCTTAATGGTTAAAATTCACATTTTTGAATCACACCCTAATGGTTAAAATTCACATCTCAAATTACAATTGCTTGAAATTTGATCACATCATCAAAAAGAAACTTTAAGCAACAATCTTCAAGTCTCCCATGTTTTCACATCTTTTTGGAGAAGGAAAATTTTCAAAATTGTTTTTGCAAAAGTACTTTTGGAAAATCAAGTTTTTGAAATATTCTTTCTTGGGCAACAAATGACAAATCATATGGTCACATCACTTGACCAATCAATTTGCACCGATAAGGGGATCATTTTCATTCAATTCATATAAAAATTGTCGCCAAATACTTGGAACAACAAAAGAATGAATCCTAGAAAGAAAATCAAGGAAATAAGGTCATTGAGAGATCTCGAGTCATTCCTTCCGAAATTCCTTCTAAATCAGGTCATGATTTGCCACATTCTTGCACATTCATTCAAAAAAGTATCTTAATAGTTGGGCTTACAATGGACCATCCATGCAAAAAGAGAAATGAAAGCATGTTAGGTCGAAAACTCGAAAGGGCGGCCTAAGCAAAAATTAGGGTTCCACAAAGAAAAAAGAGAGAATTATTTCCAAGAAAGAAGTCATCAAAAGAGCTCAAACGCTACATGCCAAAAGCAAGCTCTACCAAGGACAGGAGGCTGTTTTTCATTAAACCCAAATATTCTTGCCAACACCTTACAAATGCAATCACTTGCTAGCCAGTTTGGGCCTTTAAAAAAAAAAAATGAGCCTTTTCTTTCTTGAAACCCATAAACCAAACCTGGGGTGGGAATTTTAGATGTGAACAAAAAGGAGATCATGGATTTCTTTCTCAAGATCAAAGTGTCAAAGAAGGAAGTGCAAAAGAACAAGGACATGCTTGACGGAGGCGTCAATCTTCAATAAGAATGAAGCAAATAGAGAACACTTGACACAAACGTCAACATACAAAAAGAAAGGGCGTCTCTGACAAAGGATGCTAACACAAAGATAAGAAGAGTCAAATGCGTCAATACAAACACAAAGAAGACGTGAAGGAAAGAAGCAAAGGAAAGAAGTCACGAAGCAAATCCAATCCTTGGAGTTCACACTTAGGGGTATATTGGGGAATTTGAGCCTTTATAACTTTCTTTTCATAGCCCAAACCCGACCTACATTATAATCGATAAACAAAGCCCTCCTTAAGGTTCTGTTTGCTCAAGACATGATGTTAAGCTCTTTCGTTATTCTCCATTGGAAGTATGAAAAGTGCTCGCTAGGTTGAAAACCTGAAAAGGCAGCCTAGGCAAAAGTTAGAGCAAAAGAAAAAGAAAAAGTGATGGATGGTCCAAACACCAATCAAATCTCCCATGAAAAGGTGAATCATTACAAATGGTTCAAACTCAAAGTTCACTTTCTTTCTCATTGCAAACAGTCAAATCTCTTTCAAAGACTTCAATTTCAAGTCAAAACTTGGGGCATCCCCCTTTGTTTTCCAAGTGTTTCATCTGCATCTCCAAACTAGGGGCATTCTCCCTAATTTGTCAATTCTTCTCATAACATGATCCACACAAGATCACACATCTCCAAACTAAGGGCATTCTCCCTAATTTGTCAATTTTTCCCACAACATGATCCATACAAGATCACACATCTCCAAACTAGGGGCATTCTCCCTAGTTTGTTGACTAAAAAGTCTTTCCACAACATGATCCACACAAGATCACACATCTCCAAACTAGAGGCATTCTCCCTAGTTTGTCGACTAAACTGTCTTTCCTCAACATGATCCAAACCAGATCACAAATCTCCAAATTATGGGCATTCTCCCTAGTTTGTCAATAGGTCAGAATTTCAAGTCAGGAGCATGTCTGTATCATTTCTCCAAACAATATTGACTTGCAAAATCATCCAAACTTTTCAAAAAAATATCATTGCTTTTTCGTCATTCTGTTGATTCAAGAAAACTCTTAATCACTTCATCTCTTTAATTGCCTTCGAAGGATTCAACCTTACAAGCTCCAAGAGAAATGCAAATATGTTTATAAGGGTTTAATGACTTTAATCCCCTCAAAGTGAAAGAGAACAGTTTTGTTTTGCAACCTTAGGGTTTGTCAACATGTCTTTCCAAGAAAACAAAAGTTTCTTAAGATTTTTTCGTTTACATAACGGATTGCATCCATTTAAAAAATGAGTTTTCAAAATGATTTACAAAGTCCATCTTTTCATTTTTGAAAGACTTTCTCTAAAAGAGGTACACAACCAAGGAATAAAATCAAGGTACACAATTGAGATCACAAGTCAAGTTACACAGTTAAGACACAAGACATCCAAAAACAATAAAAAATTTGGATTATTTGTGAGAACATAAAATCTTTCCAATACACATTTGTTGGGTTGTTGCAAACACTTAAAATCATCCCCAATGAAAAACATTTTTCACTTCCACACAAGAAGATTACAAATATTTTGAACTACCACACAAAAGGTTCACAACCATACAATTTTGCACCTCCTAATGTCTACACATACACATATGTACAACTTTTCCCTTTCACACAAGAGGTTTACACATATACTTTGAACTTCCAAACAAGAATTCACACACCGCATATTTCGAACTACGTTCAGACCTGATCCTCTGTGATGGAGGTACGTAGGCAGCCTTCACTAAAGCTCAGTCTCACACCCACAAAACATTTTCTACATTTCGAACTACGTTCAGACCTGATCCTCTGTGATGGAGGTACGTAGGCAGCCTTCACTAAGGCTCGGTCTCACACCCACAAAACATTTTCTACATTTCGAACTACGTTCAGACCTGATCCTATATGATAAAGGTACGTAGGCAGCCTTCCTTAAGGCTCGGTCCGACACAGACATTCATTTACCCATATTTTCCATAATTTTGAACTACGTTCAGACCTGATCCTCTATGATAGAGGTACGTAGGCAGCCTTCCTTAAGGCTCGGTCCCACACCTACATTCATTTACCAACACTTTTTACATTTCGAACTACGTTCGGACCTGATCCTCTATGATAGAGGTACGTAGGTAGTCTTTCACTAAGATTCGGTCCCACACTCACATTCATTTACCTACACTTATAGTCTCAGATTCACATCCATATTCACACATTCCATGATCTTGAGCTGTAAACAATCAGCTTGTTCTCATGACTTGTTTAAACTAGGGGCATTGGCCCAAAATTATCTTTTGTAGACGATATCTAATTTTTCGAAAAAGAATTGTTTTTGTTTTTGCAGGAGCATACGTGCCTACCCACTAGCTGAACAAGACACCGAATGCATCTTGGTTTTAGCAAGGAGATTAAAAAAGGTTGAAAAATCCGGAATTACGCCTTCAGACGGCTAAAAATTTTCGGTATCATCTTAACAAGATTCTGACAACACACATGCTCGGGTTGTCTTGGAACCACGTAAAATAGTTCCCGGCAAAATTTTTAGGTTGTTAAAACACTTAAAATCAAATCCTAAAAAGTTTTCAAAAAATATCGGGTTGTTTCTTACAACATAAAATCATTCCTGATATACCCACTTTTTCAGGTTGTTATTGACAATATAAAATCAAAATCCTAAAAAGTTTCAAAAAAATATCGGGTTGTTTTCTACAACATAAAATCATTCCTAGTATATTCACATTTTTAGGTTGTTATGGAACAACATAAAATCAAATCCTAAAAAGTTCCAAAATATAGGGTTGTTTCAAACAACATAAAATCTATCCCGATCCACTTTTTTAGGTTGTTAAAACACTTAAAATCAAATCCTAAAAAGTTTTGAAAAAAATATCAGGTTGTTTCTTTACAACATAAAATCATTCCTGATATTCCCAATTTTTTAGGTTGTTATGGACAACATAAAATCAAATCCTAAAAAAGTTTTCAAATTTGTTGGGTTGTTACAAACACTTAAAATTATCCCCAACATTAGGTCGCAAAACTCGGTGTCTTTCTCAAACATTGACATTCGCTTTACAAGCTCTGCCAATGAGGGGCATTCTGTTGACACCCCATTTTGCTACCTATATTCTAACCCTCACACAAACTAGGGTTTTTACAAATTAAAATTCTAAAAACGGAAAGTGCGCAACTTGCCTAAATTAGGGTTTTAAACCAACAGTGTTTTTTGACCGTCTAATCGACAACTAAAAGTAATCAAACAAATCTTTAAGTTGAGACGATTGAAATGATATGTCATGTGTTTGAATCGGACCACGTGTGTGAAAATTATATCTTGTTGAAATTTTAATGAGCAAAGTACATAATAATTAAATGGTATTGGGCACATAAGATTAATCCAAATTAATTATGATTGGTCCATTACTTGGATTAATTTTAATTAACAAGGTGTAAATATCTTATTGGCTTAAAGTGTTAAATTATCATGGACTCTAGCACATTGGATAAACTGAACAAGTTAATTGGATAATTGTTGATTAATTAATTAATTAAAACATTTGAATTAAATCATTCAGTGTTTTAAGGAATTAAGAAGATTACCAATTATCTGGTTAATATCTGGATAATCAACTGGCAATCATTTGAAAATTCAAGATTTAAACAGACAGATAATATCAAAAAGAGGTTTTTAAGGCTCTTATTCATTTTATATAAAAAGGGGGAAGAAGAGTCATAAAAGATAGGGGAGAGGAGCACAGGTAAAGGTGGAAGGTAATCAATGTATCGTGACTTTCATTATCATTCTCACAGGTTTTCTTTAATTCAATCGTACTAACATTATTCTTTGGTTTCCTTTTGTATTTTTGCATGAGTACACAACCATGATCATGAGGCAAGAAGAAACAAAAAGCAACAATCATACCAACAATAGTCACCCCCTTTCATCATCAAGTTCGGAGCACAACAACAACAAAGCCACAACAACAGAAAACAAAACAGGGAATAATCTAAACGAATTTGTTTCTTTTCTTTTCTATATTTTTGTTTGCTGTTTCAATACAAAGTTATTCTGATACTTATGTCTCCTTTGTTTCTGGACTATGAGCATGAACAAAAAAGAGCAACCATGACTACAAGAAGGAAGCGTACAACGCACAGTTGCTATACAATATGGTAATCTATAATACTTAGATTCACTATAATCCCTCTCTGCTCACCAAATCACTCACACACATGGTACACTTGAATCTCACTATCTGTTCACAATAATCAGCCACTACCCGAACACACAGACCTAACATTTACAGGATACAATTGAACACACACAGACCCATTTTGTTCAGCAAACAACTAAAACCCGGCAACAGAACAGTCAAACCCACAGCTATCACACCCCCTTCCCTCACAAATCCACAAACAAAACGACACCCATTGATACAACCCGTGAGCACACTCGGGTTAATCACAACTCACACACGAGTTCATCACAATACACATGTACAGATTCACACTACATCGGGTCATCTACAACCCACAATCCATACACGGGTTCACACAAAACCCACAACCCATACAAAAATCCACAAACCCGAGACCTCCATGGTCTTGTCACAGAACACCAAACCCACACATGGGTTCACCCTAAACATCACCCACACACGGGTTCACACAAAACCCGCGACCCATACATGGGTTCACCAAAATCTAGAGTGAGAGTGAGCCGTGAGTATTGAGAGAGGGGAGGAAGCCATGGAAGCCGTGAGCCCAGAGAGTGAGAGAGAAAAGACGAAAAAAGAAGAGAGAAAAGGTAGAGAGAGGCAAGGCTCGGCCTTGCCGAACCAAAAACCGCCATTAATGGTGGCGGTGATGAGCGGCGCCGGTGAGAGCTTGGAGTGGCCATGGTGGCCTTTTTGGGTTTCAGTGATAGAGAGAGAATTAGAGAGGGAGCCGTGAGAAAGAAAGAAAACTGAGAGAGAGAAAGTGAGGGTCGGGTTGGGTCACCCGACCCGATTTTTAATTAAACCCTACCCGTGGGTCACAAACAATGACCTTAGGGCCAAGTCCATTTAACAAGCCCAATCCGAAACCCCTTTAACCCAAACCCAATTCCTTCAAGTAAAACCCTACACTCACATTCAATCCAAAGCCCAAAACTAAAACCCAATCAGTCCACACTTTACATAAATTGCAAAAACACCCTCAAACTTCCAAAATTACATTTCAACCCCAAAATTCTACAAAATTACATTTTGATCTCAAAAGTTTTCCAAACTACATTTTGACCCAAAAATTCCCCAAAATCACATTTCAATCCCAAACTTTTCCAAAATCACATTTCAACCCCAAATTCTCCTGAAAATTACATCTTGACCAAAACAAAATTACATTTTGGTCCAAATTTCCCAAAAATTACATTTTGACCCCTAAGCCATACAAGCATTCCTCGTAAGCTACACAAGCAATTCTTCTCAAGCTATACAAGCAATCTTGAGGTATTCTTTACAAGCCATACAAGCGTACAGGTATAAATTCTAGACTGAAATTTATTTACTTGTATTTGAATTGTTTTGTTTCTATTTCTTGAATAACATGCTTATATGACTATAACATGATATTTCACATGAAATAAATTAAACAACAACTTGAACATTAAAATTGGATTTTGATGCGAACATGAGTTTATGTACTTTGACATGATATGAATATTGGCCAAGTTTAATCTAGAAGACCGACGTATGTCGGGTAAAATGGGGTGCAAACACCTTCCCATTTTATAACCAAGCCTCCGAATCTTGAATTGAGGGTTCGTATTACAAAGTGTCTTACAAACAAACTATTTTTCCTCTTACTCGACTGTAACTAGGAAACTCATTTACATGTAATTATTTCTTTTTACGAATTCATTGGCAATTGTACAAATTCAAAGATGAATAAAGAGGAATTATTGTTATTGTGGAATTTCTTATTTTGTCCAAATAATTAAAATAAGTGGCGACTTTATTTACATGTACAATCAACCTTCAAATCGAGAGGGTTGATACATTGTCAGTTGGGTGACATTTTGAGGCCCATTTGACCCTCGGGTCGTGGTTCTCACACACGGCATACTTTGATTTTTTGGCAAACCTGGAACATTGGGTAACCCGATTGAGGAGTTGACCAAGCTAAACGAATCACATCTTCACACCCCTCCAATTGCAGCCAAGCATTTTCGAATCTAAATCTCTTTGGAGGCTTTACATTCCAAGGACCCCTTGGTTGAATGTCTACTAGTAAAGCCTCATGATCCGAATTGATGAAAGAAATATGCGGAATCTTTGAATTTGGGAAATTTAATCTCCATTCTATTGAACACACCCCACAATCCAGCCTTTCATAGACACAATCTTGCCCATGTCTCCCATTCCACAATGTGAATTTATTTCCACAGTAGCCCATGTCTTTAAGTGCACAATCCCTTAAAGTTTGTCGAAATCTGTCCATTTGATACCAATGACGCGCCAATCTTCCAGATTTTTCACTAGCATCAAGTAGTTCGTTAAAATCCCCCACCACCCTTAAAGTTTGGCAAACCACTAACCATAGTTGGTTGTCAAAACGTTGAAGACAAATGCATTTATTTAGTATCGTATTTATGATCAAGTTTTAATTTTGATTTATGAGCATTAATTTAATTTTTGATATTTGCCAATAAATTTTCCTTACCATTGAGGTACATTTGTATAAAAGGAAAACAAATCGACAAAAAATCACAATTACTCTTTCGACTTAAAAATGACGTCGTATTAAAGGAGGAAGAAAAAAAAGTAGATAATTTAAAATAAAAACCTAATTGACCGGCCACATTATTTTCATGTATTTATATGGGATATAAAAGCACTTATATCTTACCATAAGTGCACCACGTTTTCAATGAGATTTCCAACTCACGTGTTAGGCTAATTTGAATTTAAATGAAATAAATGCATTTATTAGTATCTTATTTATGATCAAGTTTTAATTCTAATTTATGAGCATTAGTTTAATTTCTGACATTTGCCAATTAATTTTCCTTCCCATATACACAGCCGTATAAAAGGAAAAAAAAAAATCGACAAAAAACACAATTACTCTTTCGACTTCAAAATGACGTCGTTTTGAAGAAAAAAAAAAAATCATTTAAAATTAAAACCTAATTGACCGGCCACATCATTTTCATGTATTTATATGAGATATAAAAAAACTTATATCTTACCATAAGTGCACCACGTTTTAAATGAGATTTCCAACTCAAACGTGTTAGGCTAATTTGAATTTAAATGAAATAAATGCATTTATTAGTATCTTATGTATGATCAAGTTTTAATTCTGATTTATGGGCAATAGTTTAATTTTTGACATTTGCCAATTAATTTTCCTAACCAATATATACAGCCGTATAAAAGGAAAACAAAATCGACAAAAATCACAATTACTCTTTTGATTTCAAAACGACGTCGTTTTGAAAAAGGGAAAAAAAAAAAACCTAATTGACCGGGCCACATCATTTTCATATATTTATATGGGATATAAAAAACATTTATATCTTTCCATAAGTGCACAATTCTAATTATTTGATATATATAATTTCTTAGCATAAGTACATCACGTTTTCATGACAATTTCAAAAGCATTATGGAAAACCCTTGATTAACTCTTTTTTTAAAAAAAATAAAAAAAACTAATTGACTGACCACTACATATTAAATACATCTTTAATTTAAACACATCCAATAATGTTCCCAAAAAACCTTCCGTTTACCATTTAACAAAAATTTCAAAAAATATTTCCTTGCCATTAACATTATCTTACCAAGTTTAAAACTTTACAATAAATTGTCCCCAAATCTTTCGGTTATTGATTGCTTTATCCCTTAATCATTCCAGAATTCTTTGCTCAATTGACATTATCCATAATGCTTTTAAACCTTTAAATTAATTAAAAGAAAGAAAAAAAATGTCTTCTCAAATTCCTCCTAAATTAAACCGTTTAAGAGTCCTTGGCGTTTCAATGCTTAAACGTTTGGAACTTTGAACCCTTCCTCACTTTAACGGCCCTTTCTTGAAGGTACCCAATTTTATTGAAATGTCTCTAACTGTATATCTCCTTATTTTGGCTATATAATTCTCGCCATCAAACCCATTTGTCGTCATATAGCTTTTTTTATTTTTTATTTTATTGTTCGAATTTGGGAGGCCACCATGGTACTGAAACACATTTTTGCAGGAAACATGACTCTTCTTAGACTTCTTCTTCATGGAAAGGTTTGTCTTCATCTAGCTTTTTTTTTTTTTTTCTTATTTTTTTATTGTTCGAATTTGGGAGGCTACCATGGTACTGAAACACATTTCTGCAGGAAACATGGCTCTTCTTAGACTTCTCTTCATGGAATTTCCCTTCACCCATTCATAGGTATGGTGGGCCTTGGACTGCTGCCCACGCCACTACCATCAACATATGTATTTTATGGTATAGTAGGTTTGTGTATATTTGTGTAAATTTGGTCAACTCCAATTTGTGAAATAGGAGTGGATTCCTAATTAATCTAATCAACTCCCATTATGAAATTTCATTAGAGCTCCAACCGTGGCTTTGTTTGTTGTTGGTTAGGTATGTTCTTTAAGGTGCACACCACTTGTATGATAAATTGACAAGAAGAGTTTTTCCCTTCAACGTGCAACAATG
>OU015768.1:26073261-26086994 GCA_907173295.1 Fagus sylvatica
AGATGTCATTCCATAAAGTACTTTGTTAAACTCAGCCTACCTTGGCTCACTTTAAAAGCTATTGTAATAATTTTGTATAATGCAGATGCCATTATTATAATTTAAACACACACACACTAGATAGACTAATATACATTTTCAGTCAATATGTTTGCTTTCATCAATTAAATTAGTTAAAGGATATTTATAATAAATATATCCATGCTTTGGCAACCCCACCACAACATAATGCAGCTAAGAAGATTCTATGCCCACTCACATACTAAAATTCTAGAATCTAAGTCACAGAGATGGTATTACCCAGCTGGCTATATTAAATTACCCACCTTCTTATATTTCCAATGCCACACAACAAAATATAGTTTGCTAAGCATACCAGTTGATCTCATGGCTATTAATTAGCCATAGAGACAAAAAATGCATTGGAAATATAAGAAGCGGGATGACAACGATGAAAAGTGAATCATTGCTAACAATTTGAATATGAGATTGTCTATCACTGAGATTTTATCTCAGGCAAAGGAGGGGAAGTTTATGCCCTGATATTTTTTTCTTTCCATGTACTTATCTACACTGTTCCAGCAAACAATGCAACACCAAGTATGTCATGTTGACAGCAAGGCAGGAGACAGAAAAAAGTGATGCCAGAAACAACAAGACTAAGCTATCATGTTGACAAGTAGAGTTTAACAGCATTCTTGTTGCACAATTGTTGATATTGAAGACGCATATGATGAGCTAATACTTCACAAATCTATAATTGGTCATGGTCTCTGTTAGCCTCAAGGTTTCAATAATTATTAATTGGCTAATTAATCCAAGAACATTCATGTAGTTTTGATGATAACCATGATTTTAAGTTGTTCATTAATGATATTTTCATATGAACTAATGATTTATGTTTTAAAGCTTAATTTTGACTATTGATTTAATTGGACCAAGATGGCCAATTCAAATATCAAGCAAATGCAAAGTTGATAAGTTGCAAACACATTGAAGATCAAAGTCATCAAGACTCAAGACAAAGAAATCAAGCTCAAAGACAATGATCCGAGACATATGAGAAGTAAGAGTTAGGTTTTGTAAAGTTTATTAAGATTTGATCTTTAAGGCTCAATTTTAAAACCAACTTAAATTGATTTTCAAAATATTGACAAAGTCAATATTAATGGCTAGATATTTTTGATATTTAAACATAGCCATGTGAAGAAATCTCTACGATTGAAAAAATTTTTGAAACAGAAAATTGTTTTCAAAACATTGACAAAGTCAATATTAATGGCTAGATATTTTTGATATTTAAAGATAGCCATGTGAAGAACACAAAGAAATCTCTACGGTTGGAAAAATTTTTGAAACAGAAAATTGTTTTCAAAACATTGACAAAGTCAATATTAATGGCTAGATATTTTTGATATTTAAACATAGCCATGTGATGAAATCAATTACGAATGAAAATTTTTTTTCTTAAGGTAGCCGACATATAAGAATTGTAAGAGCTTATTAAAGGTGATTGACAAGCTAGGTGGACTTGAATTAATTGCATGAATAACATGGGATAATAACCCATGAATTTCCAAAAGTCATACAAATTAGCTACTAGCAGATTTGGATATCTTTGGCTGAAAATTGTGCTGACAAAAAGCAGAAAAGTTTTTCAAAAGATTTCAAAGTCAATAAAAACAATTTGATTGATTGAATTAAGTATGTGTCCGTTGGAGAATCAAAGCTCTGCCAAAGACTTGCAGCAAAGTTTGGTGCAGAAAAGTAATGAATATAAGCTGGCATACATTGGCACCGTTTATTTTAAAAAAAGTCATGCAAATTTTTCAAAAGATTTCAAAGTCAATAAAAACAATTTGATTGATTGAATTAAGTATGTGTCCGTTGGAGAATCAAAGCTCTGCCAAAGACTTGCAGCAAAGTTTGGTGCAGAAAAGTAATGAATATAAGCTGGCATACATTGGCACCGTTTATTTTTAAAAAAAAAAGTCATGCAAAATATTTAAAAAAGAAGAGAGCATACAAGAGAAATCAGAGAAAGAAAAGAAAATATCTTTTACATCAATCCATCCTTCTCAAGCTTATATTTTCATATCATTCAAAATCTTTGATTGAAAATCAAATTCCTCTAAATACTCTTTGAGCCATATTGATCAAATCTTTGATAAATTATTAGAGTGAGCATATTGTGTACAACTACTCTTTGAGAGAGCCATATTTTGTACAACAATTCTTTGTTGAAATTATTGAGTGTTTTTGTTAGGGTTTTGGTATAAATCCTAAGTAGTGAAAAGGATTTTTCACTGGGTGGTTACTCTTCACCTTGTAAGGAAGATTTGTGGGTTTTGGTATAAATCCTAAGGAGTGAAAAGGATTTTTCACTCGGTGGTTACTCTTCACCGTGTAAGGAAGATTTGTAACGGTTTGATCTTCACCCGAAAGAAGATTGTCAAATAGTGGATTTGGGAATCCTCAAGAAGTGTTCTTGAGGCGGGGACGTAGGCGGGGAAGCCGAACCTCGATAACAATCATTGTGTTTGATTTTCTCTATCTCTATCTCTTACTTATTCAATTGCTTATATATGTTTGTGTTTGATTTTCTATCATATCTATATTGCAATTGAATTGTGTTCTTAAATTTGTTTAATCAATTTTTGCTAATTGAAAATAATTTTCTAATTCCGCATTTATATAGAAAAAGTTTGCCTCAACCTAAATCACCCCCCCTCTTAGGTTGATATTTGGGTAACAGTCTCCATGTCTATAATGTTAGCACTGGCCAGATGAGCTCTCTTGCTAGTGAGCCGCTAATGAGTTCAAAGAGATACTATTCATTGGTATATGATCTGTTCATCCAGAAGTACAAGGTAGATGTGTTTAAAGAGAAAATTCTTAATTAGAATTTTTTAGTTTAAATAACTTGAATAAACTACAAAATGACTTTTTTTTTTTTTTTTTCTTTTTTCTTATTGATGAATTTTTGGATGGATTTGGGCTTGAATAACATGTAATTTAAAATGATGATCTCTAAACCATAAAATCATCACCAGAGGTCCAGAACCACAAAAACATCCACAAGCAGAACAAAGCTCCTCAATCCTCCACATAGTTGTTTGTATAAAAAGTATATATAACCATCTAAGTTTATTTGCCACACTGTTGTTAAGAATCTTAAGATGATGCTAATCAAGTTTCTTTTCTTCACCCTCTAATACTCACAAGCTAGCAAATGTAAAAAATTTCACTAGAATGAAGAATTTTACAGAAAGAATTATTGATAATCAAACTATTGGATTCCAATACAATATCCAGGCTTTGGGAACAAAACTAATAACTCTGTAACATATCCTTAAGCACAACTCACCAGACCTTCTAGGTAATTACAGTTTTACTGCTAACATACTCATTCAGTAGATACAAGTCACTGGTACAATACTAATAGTCATTGTATCTAAAACAGAGCACATAAATCAAAATTACAAAAACAAACAAAGTGACTACACAAAACCATAAGATTGTCCACAAAACCCTAAGATTGTCCACACTTAGCTAATTCCTCAACCAAAGTCAAAATATTTCACAAACTTAGTCCAATCATAGTATCAACTCACAAAAAATTAAAAATCACAGAAGAAAATGGAAATGTAAACTCACCTTTCTCTTTCGAAGATTGTTTCTTAGTTCCTTGTGCTGTTGTGTCTACGGGTGCAAGGGAATGGGTCACGTTGGCTTCAAGTTTGAGTGTTTGAGAGGAGTGGACTTTGTTCTTGGGGATGTTTGCAAAAGGAAACCGTCAAGAGAGTGAGAGGAAATAGTGTCAGAAATTCTAAGTGACAGTTTCTTTTTTAGTTTCCGTTTCGAAGATAAAGAAGAGAGGGCGTCGTGTTAAGGAAGCTGAAGTTAGACATGCATGTTTTACAAAACGACGCTGTTTTGGGGACCACTTTCCCCCTAAAATCCCAACACAGCACCGTTTTGGGACCACTTTCCCCCCAAAAGCCAACACGACACCGTTTTGGGGACCACTTTCCTCCCAAAAGCCCAACACGACGCCGTTTTATATTAACAAGTTTCCCACCAAATTTCCCACGTTGGACCGGCCCATTCTTTCTTTGTTTTTTGGTTTCTTATTTGTGAACAATTTTAACATTAATAAATGGGTTGGGTCCTTCAAAACCAATAGTCCATTTGCCTATGTTAATTTTATTAAAAAAATGGGTTTGGTTGGCCAATTAGTGAGTGGATTTCAGTGGACTAATGGGTTTGGGCTTCTTTTGCAACCTCTAACATTAATGTATAAAATCTTAAGCAATTAAATATTTAATCAATTAAATTAATTTACATGTAAATATTTAATCAATTAAATTAATTTACATGTAAATATTTAATCATTCTTTCTTTATTTTTTGGTTTCTTATTTTTGTTTCAGTGGGCTAATAGATTTGGGCTTTTTTTGCAACCTCTAATATTAATGTATTAAAATTTTAAGCAATTAAATATTTAATCAATTAAATTAATTTACATGTAAATATTAATCAATAAATTACCAGAAAAATGTACATATTAATGAATAAAATAGTTATTAAACTATTTTAAATTAAAAAAAAAAAAAAGGAAGACAAAATATATAATATCTGAAATTTAGTTAGGGGGCAAAATTATAATTCGACACTAACATACATACATATAATAAGATCTAATAACTTTTTTTATATTAAAATCAGTAAAGACAAAAAATTAAAAGATTATAATAAAAATATTTAAATTCCAAAAATATAAGTAGAACATTGGAATTGAGTAATTTAGATCTTAGTTATCAAAAAGTAACATTGATATTTTATGTAATGTAATTATACAAACTAACGTATTAAAAACGTATGTCATACAATGTTGTTGGTATTCGTGTTTACATTTGATAACCACCTTGGTACTACGATTACATTTGAGTGACATATTTAAACAATAAATTGTAATGTTTTTCTACTAAGAATGCTCCATACAGTACTATATAACTAAGAATGGTCTATACACTAGTACTACTTTGTTTTGGCTCACCATATATGTTTTTGAACAAACCCGTATAGTTAAAGTATATGACAGTATACTAATGGCCATCTTCTATGTGAACAGCAAATCCGATCCAAACAGGAAAGTGTTGGATGACTAGAATGGTTCCAATCAACACTCGATCTATAGCGGATGGTATGCTTAGGGTTGATCCGAGGAAAGAGACGAACACACGATCTATACATTTCCTTGTATCTAACTATAACTTAACCATTGAATATATGAGATATAATTGATGATGACGACACATGATAGGAGGTTATCCTAATGGGGAAGAGGTGGATGACTAAGATGACAATGTTTTCCAATTATACCACACATAACTGAAAAAAAATTGTTATGTTATTATTATTAAGAATATTTGCTAAATTGCATTATATTACTTGTATAAGTTAAGAATACTTTCTAAAGTTCCATTTTTAATTGAAGTTTACATTTTATCATTGTTAAAAAAAGTTATATATTGTAATGAAGAAATTCATAAATTAGTTAACAACAAATATTGATCTAACATATTCAACCATGATTATTACAATTTCTGAATCTAACATACGTAAAATACATTATTGTACCTTTTTTTAAAATATTTTTTCGTTTTCTAATTTTCATAATATTTTTTTGACATATTTTAAAATTACAACTTCTGAATCTAACTTGTACATACTTTCTGAAGTCACATTTTCTTAATTTTTTTTTTTTTTAC
Organism: Fagus sylvatica; assembly: GCA_907173295.1. NCBI lineage: Eukaryota > Viridiplantae > Streptophyta > Magnoliopsida > Fagales > Fagaceae > Fagus > Fagus sylvatica. Next base: position 26,079,035 of record OU015768.1, read on the forward strand.
GTTTTATGTCAATAATTATTAACTGTATTATTTGCAATATTTTTATTGATAATAATATTTGAATGAATATTTGCAATTTTTCTCAATAATTATTAAATGTATTATTAACAACCAAATCTTTATAACAAATTTAATGCAATTTTTCTCAATAATTATTAAATGTATCTTATACTAATGTTCTTTTTATAATACTAACATAAAATTGTGTTTATAACCACAAAAACAAACCATATAAAATGTATTCATAATCCTTGTATGAACTGTATTAATACCAGCAAAGTTTTTTAAACAACCTATGCAATTGCATAAAAAACCTGAATTGAGATCATGGATTTGCATGATTGCACCCATGCAATTGGCTTGAATGGTTAAGATTAAAAGTTTCAACATTCACTTTTAATCTTATCCATTAAATAAATAAATAAAATATTAAATCAACTTATCATGTTTTAATTTTACACACTTATCTAATCTAAATTTGCATTTACAATTGCAATTGCACTAGCAATTTGTTTGTTATTACACGGCAGATACTTCCTTTGAAGGAGCAGATTTTTTACACAGTACCACTTTAAATGCAGGTAGTCTTAGCTGGTTAAAAACACGAGTTGATGTGATCTTCTGAACACAAGGACATATCAATGTGGGTCCATTAAATAAATAAATAAAATATTAAATCAACTTATCATACTTACACGGCATATACTTCCTTGAGTTGATTTTTTACACAGTATCACTCTAACAGCCCAATCTTAGCTAGTTAAACACGGGCTGATGTGATCTTCTCAACACAAGGACACGGCAATTCCATCAGCTGAACTGTCCTCTTCTTGGAGCTGCACGTCCCTACTGCTGCGCAACCTGCTGTTGTGTTCTTGGGCTAGAAGGTAGAGTCCTCAAGTTGTTTCAGCTACAAAACCCGATCTTCCTTCTTCTTCTTCTTAGCTGTCTGCCTCTACGTTTTCTTCATCTTTCTTCCATTCTCAATTCGGGTTAGCTGTCTTTGGGTTAGCAGAGAGCATTAAATGCTTACAAGATTTCTCAATCTCAATCTCACTCCATCTCCTCTGCGTGTTAGGTGTCTGAACAGTGGGATGTGATTTTGTTACTGGGCTGTGACCAAATTTGTTGCTTGCTGTGACCGAAATTTAGTGGGGGTGCTGTTTGTTTTCAATTTTCCTCTTTATTTGTTCAACTTTGTTCTTCCTTCAGGGCTCGGTATGCTATCTCTCTCTCTCTCTCTCTCTCTCTCTCTCTCTCTCTCTCTCTCTCTCTCTCTCTCTCTCTCTTTGTTCTTGATTTAATTCCTCAATTAACCTTAATTAATATTCAAAACCCTAATTACATCATATTCAAATTAAATCATATTGAAAATTTTAATATTCAAAACCCTAATTATGATTTATTCAACTTAAATAATATTCAAACCCTTAATATTCAAAACCCTAAGCTTTTTGACATAAACTAATATATTATATGATTTTTTAATAATATATTATATGAATTTTTAATACCTTTGCAGCAAAGATGTCTTCCTCATCAGTAAATAGTGCAATTAGAGATGGGCTGAGATTTAGAAATATAGACTGTGGTTGTGGCAAAAGAGCATCAGTTAGGATTTCGGAATCAAGTTTAAACAAAAACAAATTGTATTATTGTTGTGCTGCCAACCGATGCGGTTTCTTTTCTTGGTGTTTGCCCATCAACCAACGAGCTGGCTGTGAAAGAATGGAATGAGGTATCACAAGCAACAAGTTCTAAATCCATGGTTGATGCATCACAATTGCTTGATGCATCACAACTGTTACTGGACTTGCATCAACTTCAGTCAGAGATGCGTGGCATGCGTGATATGGTCCAACCAGTACATCGTGATGACATCCAATCGTTGAAGAAGTTGTTAACAATAGGACTTGCTGTAATTGTGGGCCTTATTGTTGTATTATGGTATCAAATTCAATAAATGTGTAGTGTAGTCATTACCACTTTTTGTAATTAGACAATATTTGATTGAATGAATGAGGATGCTTATTTGAATGAATGTGAATGAATGAATATATTGAAATGTATTCAATAAATGTGTTGTGTACCAGAAAAATGTTTAGTTTAACATTTAAGTCTGCTCAGAAATTGTGGACAATTTGCATCAATGTGTGGACACTAATGTCTATATTTTCTTGCAATGGCCATGCAATTTCCATGCAAATTCATGCAATTTGATGCACGTTTGAACACTAAACAGTCACGTGAACAGTAAAATTCATCCCCAGAAAGTGTGGACAATTTGATAAAAGTGTGGACAATTTTGTCCACACTTTCTGTCAGATACGTAAACAGTGTTTTACGTGAACAGTGAACTCTTCACCAGAAAGTGTGGACAATTTTGTTCACACTTGAAGAGCAATGGTAAACAGTATACGTGAACAGTATTCCTATTGGCCTGAAAGTGTGGATAATTTTTTTAAGGTGTGGACAATTTGGTGAACAGTACCATATTACCCAGAAACCTGTTTTTATCCAGAAACCAACCCCGAAACCTGTTTTAACTTAGCCAATTTCTGCAAACTTGGTTCACAATATACCTTTAACATAACTTTCATAAAATTACTATATTCATGAAATTCACCATGACCTAAATACATAAAAAAACTTAGAAGAACCCACTAGCAATAACTCAAATACGTATGCACTTCCATTATCATTGCATTGGGACCACAAAATACATTAATTATCCACTCTAGCTAAAAACAATACAATCAATGGGTGTATATTAATGAAGTGAAAGGAGCCAACACTTTCTCTTTCCTCTTGCAAAAACAACAACGCTGAGGATATAGGAGATTGAGACGGATCCTTCCATGATACAAAAAAACTAACTACCAACGCATCCTTCCGTAATACAAAAAAGGAGGATCGTTTAACAAAAAAAAAAAATTATTTACATATATCTAATCAAGTAAGGTTTAAGGCTTGGTCTTCGTTTCCATGAGCTTGACTCTGTGACATTGACTGTAAAAGAAAACATGGTACAATAAGTATACAATAAATAGGATTTAATAACCATTTTTTCTACATTACAAATATCTTTACCTCTGACACAAAACTCTGGGAAGGCATTGGATTTGTTAAGTCTATAACTCCATCATTTGAATGTGGCATGGACACTGGATATTCCTACAATACAATAAAAAAAAAAAAAAAAATTCAACCATAAGCCCCAAAATAACATCTTTGCTACATATGAATAATAACAGTGCAAATCACCTATACTTACCATGTTTGATGTAGAGCTATCTCCATAAGCACTACCTCCAACCTAGGCCATCCAATCACAATTAAACCAAAATTAATAAACAATAATAGACTAGGATATTAAAAGAAGTGTGGTCTTTTAATTATGTACCCCAGTAGTTGATGTAGAATGAGCAAGATTCCTAGCAGCGGCAGTGTTCCTTTTCTTCTTCGGTTTTGAAACCGCTTCCTCCATTGATGACTTTAGCCGTTTCGTCCTAGGTCGACCCTTACGCTTCACAACCATAGGACTCCTTACAACTTCAGTCCTAACAACATCAGAAGCAGCTCCAACACTATTCTTTCTCTGAGACGAGGGCTGTTTATCACATGAACGAGGAAAGTTGTCTTTCAAATCAATTAACAACTTTTCTAGAACATTGAAATTCTCTACAGACTCAGCCCCTATCTCAAGCACACCAACTGCTAGTCTATGCAACTTCTCGTACCTTTCCAAAATAGGGTTATGTTGTACATCATCTGTACAAGTGGAGACGTAAGTGTGTTTTCTTTTGATATCCTTTCTCCACCTGTCTAGTATATACCTGTCAGGGAGTATAGTCACACGTTCCTGGGAAAGCACAAATAAGGCATGCCTACATAATATGCCTCTAAACTCAAACATGCGACATACACAACCAACCAAGCATTCAGAGCTACTGAATCTCACTTCAAAAAGCTTCCCTGGGCATGCTTCGTCTTCAATCTTGCATCACCACCTCTAACAAGCTCCTTTAAGATACAACCCTGTCTCCCAGAAAATTCTATTCGCACCCGCTTAAAAATCTCATGGGTGTAAGCTTCTTGGAATTGTTTCTCCATAGGAGATAATGACGAATACTCCAGCTTGCCTTTGAAAGACTCAAAATCTAATAAAATCTCTTTTTCAACCTTATTTCGCATTGCATTCTCGAATTGCTCCACGAATACTTTCAAGGTTGTACAGCTATGTAAGTAACCATCAAAAAAGGCATTTATTGATTCTAAACGCTGGGTTGACGACATTCTCACAAAGAAATTGGAATTGAGAAATGCAGGAACCCATTGCTCCCGTTCCTCATATAACTTAGCCAACCACTCATTTTCCTCAAGATGATGTGAAGTGATGATATGATTCCATTTTTCTTTAAACTCTTCCACTGTCATTGATTCATGCACGGTTTTAAGCAAATAATGTTTTATATCTTGATAAGCTTCCAATCCAGCAAATGCTTCCGGAAAAACATTGGCAATTTCATCGTAATATGCCAAATAACCCACACCAACGATGAACAGTTTCCGGATAAAACTATGGAAGGATTCATGCTGCCCTACTCCTGGCCCGCCGCATGGTAGAAGTTAAAATTTTATTGCATCCTAACAAAGTTGGCATTGTCCGTCCGCTTACACTTTAAACGACGTTCCTTATGAGAAAGTTGGCTTTTGGAGCAATGTCACACATACTTTGCAACCATCGAAAAGCAGCAAAATGCCTAAATATCCCAAACATCCTCCAACGAATCCGTGTCTTCACACACCGAAGACAATAACCCACAACCAAGTATAATACTGATTCACCATGATGATTAATTCCAATTCCTAAAAAGGTGGCGACATGGCATATCATACTTGTTTGTTAGATATAATGGTGTTACGTGAATACAATAGTACATGTACAGATTATCACTAAAACTAAAAATTAATATAATAACACAACAAAAAAGAAAAAGAAGAAAAAAAAAAAATGCATACCACGTGAACAGTGCAGTCAATGCACCAGTGCAATGCACCTCCAAAACTCCAAAACTCACGTTAAATGCTGCTCCAAATCTCAAATGTTGGTCTCTGTCTCTGCTCCAAATGGTGACTTTGTTTCAAGCTCAAGCTCAAGCTCAACCAACAATGGCAGCAACACTGTTTTACAGAAAATGGTTTCTATGTTTAGGATTACTGTTTCATAATTATTGGCAAGAAATAATAAGTAGCAAAACTTCAAAAATCCAACCTTAGAACTGACGTGATCTTCTCGGCTAAGTTCTGTTTTTTTTTGCCTTTGTGCTTGCTGTTTCAGTGTCCATGGCGTGATGAAGAAGAAGACCAGCCACGGAGGAGGGAAAAAAAAGAAACGGTAATCCCCTCCTTCTCATTTCTTTCTCTTTTTTTTTTTGCAATGTTTGGCAACAAGGATAACTTTATTCTTCATTAAACTTGCTGATTTTTCACTTATGGGACCCGCGGAACCCATCTCTGAAGTGGCCCAATCATAAACTGCCACATCCATGGTGTGAAAACATTATTTCACACCATGGTGTGGATTTAGCAGGACCCTTGTAGATATATGGAATAGTTACTGATTAGTTAGTGGCTTCTGTTATAAGCCTTCCCTGTACAGAGTATAAAAGGAGCTTAGTCTCTTTGATCAAATTTAAGCAAGCATTTATAATAATCTCTCTCTAGATTGTTCTTTCTCTTCTCATCTCATTCTACTTGCTTGCATTCTTAATAATAAAGATAAAGTGGTAGGCGTCAGGCCATCTTCTTAATTTGTTACTGAAGATGGTTAATGGTTAATTATATCAACACTAAAATAATGGTTCTGACATAGCTGTAAAGATTATCAAGTAAAGGAAGTGCAGAATCCACAAAAGAAAGAAAAGTGAAGAAACGTGGTCCGCTTGAAAATTTGAAGTTGGTTTTTTTTTGGCTAAATTTAAAATTGGCTTTGCATTATTATTTTTTTTTTATTTGAATTGGCTTTGCATTATTGATGGAAGACCATAATGGACAAGTAAAGCATACCGTACAAAAAGCGCTGCGTGAATCATGTGGAACTGTGGATTGACATTGGGTCAGATACTCATTGCACCGTTCAATGGTTATAGCCTTATAGTAGTTGAGATAAAAATTGCTTTTAAAACTTTTCATTTTAACTGTCTAATCCAAAAGTAATTTTTTTTTTTTTTTAATACATTTGACGGATGGTTGATATGAAAGTTTTAAGAACCAAATTTCAATTCAACCGTTAAAAATTATTGACTGTGCAATATCCAAGCCCGATTTTAATGATGGAATTGGGGCCGTTAAAAATTATTGACTGTCAATATCCAAGCGATTTTAATGAAATGGATTGAGATCCATGCAATTGTATTGCATATAATACCAATTGAGTGGTTGAGATTGAAAGTTAATTTTTTAACTTTCAATCTCAACCACTTAATAAAAAATTTTAAAAAATTCAAAAAAAAAAAAAAAAAAAAAGTTAAGAGTATTACATGGGATTTCAATCCGAATTAAGATGCTTTTGTGATTTTATTTTTATTTTATTATTCTTTTGCTTTTACATTAAGATGGGGTGTTTAATGGAACCTAAACATTCCTTTTGAAGATGAGAAAGTTTATGGGTACAATAATTTCTCATAATATTTTCATATTAAGTTTGTTTTGATCACCCATTGTAGCAAACCTAGAATAATATTTTACTTTATTTATATTTGAGTTATGATTGTCTGATTGGCAGTTTAATTTGCTGTGAAAATATTTTGAGAATTTGTTATATCCCTGATATATCAAGAGATCATATTGAATCAATGATCACTACCGTTTACAATCATTTTCCATTTAATAGTCTTTACCCTTCACGCCTTGAATATTTGAACCTTAAATATTTGAACCTAGATTACTTCTCAGGTATTTATGGTGAAATTGTTTAATATAATTGTGTAGCGTATGTTATTAACAAATGTGAAAAACTACTGTTTTATGTGATTAAAAAAAGAGAGGTTATTATGTGATATGACAAAAACTATCACCATATATATCTTATTTAACCGATCACAATTTAATATCAAAACATAAAATAAATTATGGAATTACTAATCAAATATAAGTTGAATTACTAATATATGTAGCCAACTTACCGTTTAAGGGGAAAAAGAAGAAATAAGAAGAGACACACATATTGTCATGTCTAACCTTATTATTAGTAGAGATTTTATACCCAAAAAAAAAAAGTGGATGTTATAGAATTTCGATCTAAACATATATAATTACAAAGTGAGATTTCATGTTTGTATTAGCACAGCATGGTAAAAGGGGAATACGGATAATCTCTAATCAGTAAGGTTAAAGACTAAGAGAAAATACGCATTTATTTTTGTTCTAGAAGTATATAATAATTTTTCACTACAAACAATTATGACTAAAATCAAAGACTTTTATGTATAAAATTATGCTCCATTTTTTATTTCTTTTGTTCAAAGTGTTTAGAATGAATAATCTTAACTTAGAGATCTAACTATTACACTAAATTATTAATGATTTGATACAACAATATGATATTATCAATAAGGGTAAATTACACTGACACTCCCTTTTTTGGGAGAAATTAGACTCGCTACACCCTCTTTTGAGGAAATGATACTCCGCTCTCAAATTTGCAAAATAATTAATACTCAACCCCCTTTTTCCCAATTTTTAAAGGAATATTCTCCACTTAAATTTAAAATAATTGGAATATAATTTTTCTTTTTAACTTTGGTTAGTTAGGCATTGGTTAAAAAAATTAATAAAAAAAAAAAAAAAAGGGGGCGGAGTGTTAATTATTTTGCAAATTTGGGAGTAGAGTGTCATTTCCCCAAACTAGGGTATAGCGAGTTTAGTTTTCCCAAAATAAGGGTGTCAGTGTAATTTA
>OU015768.1:26087094-26112235 GCA_907173295.1 Fagus sylvatica
AAAACAATTGTTGGTCTCATTGAGCAATACGTGCTGTTAAAGTCTTGAGATGGGCAACTCTATTAAATAACTCCTGTGTGTAATTGTTTGCGTAAAAGGATTCTTGGTATCCTTTGTATTTTAGTGTAAGCATAAATTAAATCCTTTAACTTTCATATGTTTTTTAATTCAATCTTTTTATTTATTTATTTATTTTTCATTTTAATTCTTTAATTTTAATCTATTTCTAATTAGGGTCAGCTCTAAGATTTGAATTGCCCAAACCCATCCCAATTTTAATTACACACTTATTAGTAAATATTTTTAAAAAAGTATAAAGTAGAAAACAAAAATTACATATGCAAAATCAAAATTACATTTTGTTTTTAGCTTGAATTACATCTAAATTAAAACTAATTTTTACACAATATATAAAAAAACAATAATATTAATAAAAAATCATCAAACATCGACCAATGTAGAGGCAAAGCTAAATATAAGAGAAGATTGTGCAGTAGTTTCTGAATTTTGAACAATTTTCCCTTAAATTAAAGTATCTATCAATGGTAGATGGTTTTCCCATAAATTACTCACACTTTTCAATCTGAATATTAAATTTTATAAACTAATTATATAGTAATTTTTTATTTAAAAAAAAAAAAAAAGTCAACAACTAAGTGTAAACTATTAATTATTTAGGTGCAGTGACAAAACCACACAATTGTTATCAAATATAAATACACAACTATCATAAACAACAACATTACATTATATAATATATATTATATACACTTACCACACTGTACATATTCAAATTTCGGCTTCCCACACGTCCGGCTAAATAGATCAAAATATTTAACATATTTATATCATACCACCCTAATTGATATTCATATTAAATTGTTAACAAATACAGTAATTTAGAATTGAACAGATCAAACAGTATTGCGCTTATCAGTAAATATAAGTTGTTATTGGCAAATTCTCGATTTACACGTACATAGCTCACGATATAAACGTCATTTAAATTTGCATGAACATATGACATTTGGCTACAATTTGTGTGAGAGTGAGTAGAACAGAAAACTACTATAATTACCATTTAATTAATGTAATATCATATAAATTCAAGAACACACACTGCAAAATTTAAAAAAAAGAAAAAAAGAAAGAAAGAAGACCACATAAAGAGAGAGAAAGAGATCAATGGTTGCCGTCACTACAAGAAATTTGATCTTCAGCAACGACTCAAAGTCGCTGCTAAATGCTTTAAAAGTCGTCGCTCAATGTTTTACTCATTCATTCACATTCATTCAAATAAGCATCCTCATTCATTCAATCAAATATTGTCTAATTACAAAAAGTGGTAATGACTACACTACACATTTATTGAATTTGATACCATAATACAACAATAAGGCCCACAATTACAGCAAGTCCTATTGTTAACAACTTCTTCAACGATTGGATGTCATCACGATGTACTGGTTGGACCATATCACGCATGCCACGCATCTCTGACTGAAGTTGATGCAAGTCCAGTAACAGTTGTGATGCATCAAGCAATTGTGATGCATCAACCATGGATTTAGAACTGGTTGCTTGTGATATCTCTTCCATTCTTTCACAGCCAGCTCGTTGGTTGATGGGCAAACACCAAGAAAAGAAACCGCATCGGTTGGCAGCACAACAATAATACAATTTGTTTTTGTTTAAACTTGATTCCGAAATCCTAACTGATGCTCTTTTGCCACAACCACAGTCTATATTTCTAAATCTCAGCCCATCTCTAATTGCACTATTTACTGATGAGGAAGACATCTTTGCTGCAAAGGTATTAAAAATTCATATATATTATTAGGTTATTAAAAAATCATATAATATATTAGTTTATGTCAAAAAGTTTAGGGTTTTGAATATTAAGGGTTTGAATATTATTTAAGTTGAATAAATCATAATTAGGGTTTTGAATATTAAAATTTTCAATATGATTTAATTTGAATAGAATATGATGTAATTAGGGTTTTGAATATTAAGGTTAATTGAGGAATTAAATCAAGAACAAAGAGAGAGAGAGAGAGAGAGAGAGAGAGAGAGAGAGAGAGAGAGAGAGAGAGACATACCTGAAGGATTCACAAAGTTGAACAAATAAAGAGGAAAATTGAAAACAAGCAGCACCCCCACTAAATTTCGGTCACAACCCAGTACAAATTTGGTCACAGCCCAGTAACAAAATCACATCCCACTGTTCAGACACCTAACACGCAGAGGAGATGGAGTGAGATTGAGATGTCTTGTAAGCATTTAATGCTCTCAGCCAGCCCAAAGACAGCTAAACCGAATTGAGAATGGAAGAAAGATGAAGAAAACGTAGAGGCAGACAGCTAAGAAGAAGAAGAAGAAGATCGGGTTTTGTAGCTGAAACAACTTGAGGACTCTACCTTCTAGCCCAAGAACACAGCAGCAGGTTGCACAGCAGTAGGGACGTGCAGCTCCAAGAAGAGGACAGTTCAGCTGATGGGATTGCCGTGTCCTTTTGTTGAAGATCACATCAGCCCGTGTTTAACCAGCTAAGATTGGGCTGGCTGTTAGAGTGATACTGTGTAAAAAAATGAATTTTGAACTTCAAGGAAGTATATGCCGTGTAACTGTGTAAGTAGGATAAGTTGATTTAACATTTTTTTTTTTTTATTTTAATGGACCCACATTGATATGTATTTGTGTTCAGAAGGAAGTATGCCGTGTAAGTAGGAAAAGTTGATTTAAATTTTTATTTATTTATTTAATGGACCCACATTGATATGTTCTTGTGTTCAGAAGATCACATCAAGTTGTGTTTTTAACCAGCTAAGACTACCTTGAAAGGAAGTATCTGCCGTGTAATAGATTGAAAATTGCTAGTGCAATTGCAATTACAAATGCAAATTTAGATTAGATAAGTGTGTAAAATTAAAACATGATAAGTTGATTTAATATTTTATTTATTTATTTAATGGATAAGATTAAAAGTGAATGTTGAAACTTTTAATCTTAACCATTCAAGTCAATTGCATGGGTGCAATCATGCAAATCCATGATCTCAATTCAGGTTAATAATTATTGAGAAAAATTGCAAATATTCATTCAAATATTATTATCAATAAAAATATTGCAAATAATACAGTTAATAATTATTGACATAAAAAAAAAAAAAAATGTGACTTCAGAAAGTATGTACAAGTTAGATTCAGAAGTTGTAATTTTAAAATATGTCAAAAAAATATTATGAAAATTAGAAAACGAAAAAATATTTTAAAAAAGGTACAATAATGTATTTTACGTATATTAGATTCATAAATTGTAATAATCATGGTTGAATATGTTTAAATTATTTGTTGTTAACTAATTTATGAATTTCTTCATTACAATGTATAACTTTTTTTGACAATGATAAAACGTAAACTTCAATTATAAATGGAACTTTAGAAAGTATTCTTAACTTATACAAGTAATATAATGCAATTTAGCAAAAATAATAATAACATAACAAGTTTTTTTCAGTTATGTGTGGTATAATTGGAAAACATTGGTCATCCTAGTCATCTACATCGTCCCCATTACAATAACCTCCTATCATGTGTCTACATCATCAATTATATCTCATACATTCTATGGTTAAGTTATAGTTAGATACAAGGAAATGTATAGATCGTGTGTTCGTCTTTTCGGTGGATCAACCCTGAGCATACCATCCGCTATAGATCGAGTGCTGATTGGAACCATTATAGTCATCCAACACTTTCCTATTTGGATCGGATTTGCTGTTCACATAGAAGATGGCCATTAGTATACTGTCGTATACTTTAACTATACGAGTTTGTTCAAAAACATATACGGTGAGCCACAACAAAGTAGTACTAGTGTATAGAGAATTCTTAGTTATATAGTACTGTATGGAGCATTCTAAGTAGACAAACATTACAATTTGTTGTTTAAATATGTTACTCAAATGTAATCGTAGTACCAAGGTGGTTATCAAATGTAAACACGAATACCAACAACATTGTATGACATACGTTTTTAATACGTTAGTTTGTATAATTACATTACATAAAATATCAATGTTACTTTTTGATAACTAAGATCTAAATTACTCAATTCCAATGTTCTACTTATATTTTTTGAATTTAAATATTTTTATTATAATCTTTTAATTTTTTGTCTTTACTGATTTTAATATAAAAAAGTTATTAGATCTTATTATATGTATGTATGTTAGTGTCGAATTATAATTTTGCCCCCCTAACTAAATTTAGATATTATATATTTTGTCTTTTTTTTTTTTAAATTTAAAACAGTTTAATAACTATAACTTATTGATTTATTGATTATATATTTACAAACTTTTCTAATATTTTTATTATAATCTTTTAATTTTTTGTCTTTACTGATTTTAATATAAAAAAGTTATTAGATCTTATTATATGTATGTATGTTAGTGTCGAATTATAATTTTTTTAACTAAATATTTAATATTTACATGTAAATTAATTTAATTGATTAAATATTTAATTACTTAATATTTTAATACATACATTAATATATGAGGTTACAAAAAAAGCCCAAACCCATTGTCATATAATAACCCATAATACATACATTAATATTTGAGGTTGCTTAAAAAAGCCCAAACCCATTGTCATATAATAACCCATAATACATATATTAATATCTGAGATTGCAAAAAAAAGCCCAAACCCATTGTCATATAATAACCCATAATACATATATTAACATCTGAGATTGCAAAAAAAAGCCCAAACCCATTGTCATATAATAACCCATAATACATATATTAACATCTGAGATTGCAAAAAAAAAAGCCCAAACCCATTAATTCACTTAAACCAAACCAAAATAAAATAGAAAGAAACCAAAAAAGAAAGAAAGAAGGCTGGTCCAACGTGGGAAATTTGGTGGGAAACTTGGTCCCCAAAACGGCGTCGTGTGGGTTTTTGGGGGGAAAGTGGTCCCCAAAACGGTGCCGTGTTGGGCTTTTGGGGGGAAATATAAATTCCCAAAACGGTGCCGTGTTGGGCTTTTGGGGGGAAAGTGGTCCCCAAACGGCGTCGTTTCTTCAAGCCTGCATGTCAGAAGCTTCCTTAACACGACGCCCTCTCTTCTGTCTCTTCGAAACTGAAACAAAACTGTAACTGTTTGAAACTAAAACTGAAACTCTCTGACAGTCTTTCCTCTCCCTCTCTTCACGTGCAAACATTCCCAAGAACAAAGTACACTCCTATCAAACACTCAAACTTCCCCAGCGTGACCCATTCCCTTGCACCCGTAGACACAACAGCACAAGGAAGTAAGAAACAATCTTCGAAAGAGAAAGGTGAGTTGACATTTCCATTTTCTTCTGTCATTTTTAATTTTTTTGTGAGTTGATACTATGCTTGCCATTTTGTGAAATATTTTGACTTTGGTTGAGGAATTTGCTAAGTGTGGACAATCTTAGGGTTTTGTGGACAATCTTAGGGTTTTGTGTAGTCACTTTGTTTATTTTTTTAATTTTGATTTATGTGATCTGTTTTAGATACAATGAGTATTAGTATTGTACCAGTGACTTGTATCTACTGAATGAGTATGTTAGCAGTAAAACTGTAATTACCTAGAATGTCTGGTGAGTTGTGCTTAAGGATATGTTACAGAGTTATTAGTTTTGTTCCCAAAGCCTGAATTGGCAATGGAATCCAATAGTTTGATTATCAATAATTATTTCTGTAAAGTTCTTCATTCTAGTGAAAGTTTTTACATTTGCTAGCTTGTGAGTATTAGAGGGTGAAGAAAAGAAACTTGATTAGCATCATACAAGTAAGATTCTTAACAGCAGTGTGGCAAATAAACTTAGATGGTTATATATACTTTTTATACAAACAACTATGTGGAGGATTGAGGAGCTTTGTTCTGCTTGTGGATGTTTTTGTGGTTCTGGACCTCTGGTGATGATTTTATGGTTTACAGATCATCATTTTAAATTTACATGTTATTCAAGCCCAAATCCATCCAAAAAATTTACTTGTCAACATGATAGCTTAGTCTTGTTGTTTCTGCAATCACTTTTTTCTATGTCTCCTGCCTTGCTGTCAACATGACATACTTGGTGTTGCATTGTTTGCTGGAAATTGTTAAGCTTGTCCTTGATCCAAGATATTTCTAATCATTTCATTTCTATAAACACTTATTATGCATGCTAAATTTCACTTTAGTTTAATGTCAATTACAGATTTACTACCCAGTCTAAAACTGATCATTTGTTTATAGATTTTAACAATATATAAAAGAACCATAATTTGAACATATTAATTTTAGTTAAGTCTATCTTTCATATTTGACAAGCGTTATAGCTTTGTGGAGGGCAGCACACACATTACATGCCTTGCCTTCTAATTAATTTGAACTTTTACCATCACCTTTTCAGTTCTTTGTACTTACTAGCACAGTCTCAAAATCCTAGGCTTCACTTGGTACATATCCCTTATGGCCTAATGAAACAATGATGTGGTCAAACTAAAAATTAACACGTAATTGTTTCGTTTAATATGTTAGGTATTAAAAACAATTAAGAAGATTAGAAGATTTGGATAGATGAGCAGTGGATAGAGATAGTGGAATGGCTAAGCTTGGTCCAAAAGTGAGACCAACTCTATGTCCCACCCATAATGTTATATATTAGGATTTTGCCATGGATGGTGAGGAATTGGGGTAAGAATCTGAGCAAGCATAAAGCCAAAGTGGAGCATCTTATCTTAGTTTTAACACAGTAGAAGGAATGGCAGAAGACAAGGAGTGGTCAATCTTTCCTTGGAAGGAGTGTGCTGTCAATTTCAGCATCACTTTTGAAGGGCCAACACACTCTTCACTCTCAAGTGAAGTTTCTGTGGGCAGAAAGCAGTGTTCAAAACATACATAAATGCATTCTTACTTCTTACTTAGACATATTACATCACATAGGCCACTAGTGATGCACCTCCCCCCCCAAAAGAGTTTAATCCGGGCAATTAAAAGAAAAGGAAGGGTAAAGAAAGAAGAAAGTCAAAAGGGGCCAGAAGTGGGTGGTTTAGAAGCCTTATTTGAAATTAAACTTGAAAACATACTTGATGATGCATGCAATCATCAGTTTGCTTCTATTCAAATATCTCTTTCTACTTTTTGGGCATTTGCTCCCACTTATGCTAAAGTTATAAATTGAATAAGGGAACTCTATAATAAGAAACAACAAAGACAATGTTACAAAAAGTTGTAACATAGAGTCATACCACTAGGCTCATATTGGAAAATATATATATATATATATAGGAAATTACTGTAGAACCAGCTGAGAAACATGGAAAGAAAAACAAACCCAAATGAGTTAACTAAGAGAGAAGACAAATGAATACCTGTCCAGCCATGTGTGCCAAGTACTTGTATAGTAAATATAGTACTAGTGATGACTGATTATGTTTAAAACAACAAGGTCCAAATGAGGTCAAGTAGATAGGGACCTCAAATTTGGATAAATTGCTTCTACATTTCAATTAAAACTATTATAAAGTTAGTTCTATTATAGTTCAAATCAAGTACTTTGCAGTCAACCTTTTCCTTCAATTCTTCCTCCATCTCTTCCATCTTTTTCTTTACTGCCTTGTCATTTTCACCTCCCATGCACTCCATGTTATTAATTTATTAACTTAGACTCTTTTGGATGTTTCTTTGCTAGCAGGAAGTGCTTGTGGGTCCTGAAAACAGAACAGCAACATCTAACAGAAGTTTTCTTAAGGGTTAATCTAATAGAACAGCCCAGACAGGTATACTTGCTTCACAATTTAATATTGTGAGTTATTACCATTTCTTCAACATGCGAAGCATAGCTTTTGGTGGGTTCTCATATGAAGGTTGTCTTGGGTCAACAATGTTGCAGCTAGGGCATTAAATGACCATTCCTCTTTTAAATAAGGAAAAAAAGGAGGAAGAGAAAGGTTGTTCAGTTGGAAACACTACATGCACTGGATTGACAAACCTCCTTTTTTTGGCTAGAAATCCTTAAGCTGGCCCCTATCAAGAAGGAAAAAGTACATCAGTAAAGAAGTCTTACACACCCCTAACCATCCAAACCTTACCTCATTTGAGTAAAAATTGCAGGACAACTAATAGGTTCAACTGACCACATTAACAAGTCTCTTTCATTTTGACTGATGCAATTGTCAATGTGAAGTTCCTTTTCATATCAGCATTGGGTACTTTGTGTCAACGTGAAGTGGCTTGTGCCAATGTGAAGTGGGCTTCTAGTGGCCTTAGGCCTATGGGTTCAACATAACCCATCCGTTTCGTGGAGTCTTTGTCAATGTGGTAAGGGCTTCTCATGGCCGTTGTATTTAGGCTTTTGTGTTCGTCTCGTGAAGTCTCTTTGTAAGTGTGAAAAAGGCCTTTGGTGGTCGTTGAACCTTAAATTGGTCCTTATTTTTTGGTGTCCATGTGGGCTTTTCTTGACCTTTTTAGGATTAGGCTCGCCGCCGCAGAAATAGCCCTCAACAACTTTATGTAAAAAGTTATTACCTTTTTTAAAAATAAAAAATACTTCTTTTTATTGAAGAGAATAGTTTTAGAAACTCGTATCTTTTAATTTGAAAAACTATGCATTAGTCAATAACCTTGTAGCTCAACTGGTTGGCACCTCTTGGTGTTCACCAAATGAGATATCCATAGTTCAAATCCACCATAGCCCAACTATTGATTTTTTTTTTTTTATAATAAAATGTGCATTAAATGAAGTTTTTCTTGAAAAATATTAAGATTAAATTACAAAATGACGTCATTTTGGAAAGTAAACTAGACGGAAGAACCATATATATATATATATGGTGTAAAACTTAACTACAGTTCCTTAGGTTAAGTACATTAGGTTTCTTAATTGAATTCAAACATATAACTGCATTGAATTTAAATATTCTTGGAAAAGATAACATTGTTTGTATTTCATTGGTTAATACAACCATGTGTTTGAATTCAATTGGGGAACCTAATGTACCTTAACCTAAGGAACTGTACCTAAGTTTTACCCCATATTAATCTAGGATATTGTCTATTTCTTGTTATTATCTTGTCTATTTCAAAATCTGTGTATCACCACCCAAACAGTGAGTCATTTTTCCAAACAATAAGTCCCAAGAGAGGCCTGAGC
The DNA here is from genome assembly GCA_907173295.1 of Fagus sylvatica. NCBI lineage: Eukaryota > Viridiplantae > Streptophyta > Magnoliopsida > Fagales > Fagaceae > Fagus > Fagus sylvatica. The sequence goes on from OU015768.1 coordinate 26,096,276, forward strand.
GGTGGGCATGAACGGACGTGAGGCACAAGTAGAGAAAGAAAACATGATAATCATAAGAGAGAAAACACTAGAAAGATTAATCTGATAAACCCAGAAAACTGAATAACTTTAAAAGATGAATAGATTGCGCAGATCTAACTCAACTGTCAGCACTAGAATCCAGATCTAGTCTGATGTCTTTGGAAGACATTGTTAATGAAGAAGATGAAGTTCTTCATTCTGATGCAGATCTCCAAAATTGGAGTATCCCAAAAATTGATAAAAAAGAGGTTTATAGAACCTCATGGATTCAGTCTACTTTCCAAACTGAAAACAAAGTTAAAATTGTTGAAAGAGCTTATGCTCTTAATAAAGATAAAGATGAATGTCTTTTATTTAATAAAAAAGTTATTAAAGAATTTAAAAACAAAGGTTATAAATTCCTTCACATTGGATTAATTCAAGTTGGTATTAAACCCTTAACTAGAAGAGATATTAATGCCGCCGTGTTATTAAGATTATTTGATGGAAGACTTACTGATTATAGACAAGGAATATATATATAAAGTGTGCATTAAATGAAGTTTTCTTGAAAAGATTAAGGTTGAATTACAAAACGACGTCGTTTTGGAAAGTGAACTAGACAGAAGGACTAAATTAGAAATGAGTTGGCTCAGGGGTAAGCCCAGCAAGACTTTGGGCTTGGTAAACCCTCCCAATAGGGCAACCATAGGAAAAATAATATATTAGAATACAGCAAAAAAAAAAAAATAAATCAAAAGCAATAGACTTGGACCACACATTTGGAGATTTTTTTTGTCTCTCCAACTCCCTGAAGACAGTCCTTTTATCCAGTGGTAGAGCCACTAGTTGATTGGGTTAGGATATGGCTTAGTCTAACTTTAAAATAAAAAATAAAAATTTACAACTGTATTTTTTTAAATAAATAAAAAAATTAGCCAAACCTAAATTAGCGACAACATATGTTTATCGCTTGAAGCTCTCTATATTTGCCAGACGATATGTCTAGTCGCTCTTTCAAATAATGACATATCAGCGGCCACTTATCGACCTATGAGTTCTTTACGTTATTCGCGACGACAATAGTCATCATTTAATCGGCGAAATATGTCGTCACTGAATGGTAATAGTATTAGTCTCCTTTAACACATATCGCCACAGAAAATCGAACAGCCAAGGGGTACTTTACACGTGCAACCATCGTTAGCGCGACATGTCGCCGTCAGATCCAACCATTAGCGACTACTTTTAAAGCATTATCAGCGACTCCTGAGTCGTCGCTAAAGATCCAATTTCTTGTAGTGACGGCAACCATTGATCTCTTTCTCTCTCTCTATGTGGTCTTCTTTCTTTTTTTTTTTTAAAAATTCTGCAGTGTGTTGAGTTCTTAATTTTGATTATAGAGTCTCTGTGTTATTCCATCACAAATTACAATAGTGTTATACCTAGTATGTAGTGAATGAGTGCAATACAACTTATATTTACTGAATAAGTCAATAACTAACTTTGTCAATAATTTACTGTTTGTAAGTTTAACTGATATAATGTAGGGGTAGTAATATATTATAATATTGATTTAGCGGCGGATGTACATAGGGGTATAATATAATATATATTATATTGAATGTTAGCGGCGGATTGTTTATGATATAATATATAATATATATTATATAATGTAATGTTGTGGTGTTTATTGTCACTACAGTTAAATGTATTTATATTTGATAACAATTGTGTGGTTTTGTCACTTTTACCTATAAATAAAAAATTTACTATATAATTACTATATAATTAGTTTATAAAATTTAATATTCAGATTAAAAAGTGTGAGTAATTTATGAGAAAACCATCTACCATTGATAAATACTTTAATTTAAGGGAAAATTGTTCAAAATTCAGAAACTACTGCACAATCTTCTCTTATATTTAGCTTTGCCTCTACATTGGTCGATGTTTGATGATTTTTTATTAATATTATTGTTTTTTTATATATTGTGTAAAAATTAGTTTTAATTTAGATGTAATTCAAGCTAAAAACAAAATGTAATTTTGATTTTGCATATGTAATTTTTGTTTTCTACTTTATACTTTTTTAAAAATATTTACTAATAAGTGTGTAATTAAAATTGGGATGGATTTGGACAATTCAAATCTTAGAGCTGACCCTAATTAGAAATAGATTAAAATTAAGGAATTAAAATGAAAAATAAATAAATAAATAAAAATATTGAATTAAAAAACATATGAAAGTTAAAAGGATTTAATTTATGCTTACACTAAAATACAAAGGATACCAAGAATCCTTTTACGCAAACAATTACACACAGGAGTTATTTAATAGAGTTGCCCATCTCAAGACTTAACAGCACGTATTGCTCAATGAGACCAACAATTGTTTTTCCGTCACAGGAACACTCATATATACACATGTTTTTATCACCCCAACAGCCTTAAGAAAGCCTACATAAAATAACTATCAATGCAACTGCCATTGATATAGGTGCAGTTATTTCGCTGACTGCCACAGGCCGTGTAACAATTTCTTGACAGTGTTGTCTGGATTCAATATCATATGTTGCCACATATCAAAAACCTTGGCTAAGTACTGCGTCGTAGGACAACTATTAAATTTTCCACTTTGCTACTAGCGAGTCTTTTTTTAAGGAAGTTAAAATATGGTTTTCATTTCTGATAAAGGTAGATAAAGATAGAGCGGTAGCCGGTAGGCGTCAGGCCATCTTCTTAATTTGTTACCCTTTTTTTTTTTTATGAAATTCTTAATTTGTTACTTATTCCTTCTTCTGTCACCACTGAAATGTTGCTTTTCACTTCTTCTTTTTTTGTCAGGCCATCTTCTTAATTTGTTACTTATTCCTTCTTCTGTCACCACTGAAATATTGCTTTTCACTTTTTCTTTTTTTTTTCTTTCTATTTTAGGGGCTCTTCACAAAGAGTTTAAAGAATCAACCCCAAAGGTAGGGGTGATAGAAGGACAGACTGGAAGAAGTCCCCACACCTGATGCCACCAAACATCCACAGCCGTAGACGATCTCGACGCTCACCGGAGAAGGACAGACGTTCGACAAAACCCGATCGGATGGAAAGGAGGTAGAGGGGAAGGAGGGAGAGAAGAGGGGTGGTGATGGCGGCGGGTCGGTAACTTCCGATCGGAGGCCCAAAGGAAAACATAAAAGAAAACCAAAAAAGAAGACGACAATAACTGGAAACGAGCCACGCTGCCAAGATCTGACCATTTCTGGTCACGATCTCTCTCACCCGGAGGTGGAGGAAGGCAGCGCGGCCCTGAGAAAGGCAGAAGCGGGGTCAGATAGTTGGGGTTTCGGGGTTACTCTGGAAGGTTCTGGGTTTCGCTTTTTGGGAAGTTTTCTTAATTTGTTACTTATTCCTTCTTCTGTCACCACTGAAATATTGCTTTTCACTTTTTCTTTTTTTTTTCTCTCTATTTTAATTTAATCCTCAGTGCTCCATTCTACTTTTCCTTTATTCCCGATCCTTTTCCACTATGGTGCTTTAGCTCTTGGTTATGGCAAACTACTCGCTTTGAGGTATCACAAAGTTCCAAGAATTAAACCTGTGGGACCATGGCAACCTACTACGTGACTCATGCTGGGCAAGCTTTACAATTTTTGTTGTTAGAATATAAGTTCAACATGTCTTAGCTCATTACATTTTGCTTGTATTAATAGTATGAGGACTTCTACTACTTCTACATTTTTCTTTTATTAATAATATTAGGACTTTTATTACTTGTATAGTATTTGTTTCACAGCCTATCAGGGACAAAGCTAGGGGCACGGGAACCATGGCCCTCTGACTTCTGAAAATTTTCACTAAAATAGTAGGAAAAATTACAGCAATTAACTTTCTTTGCCGTTTGGTGAGATAACACTTACTTCCTCTAGTTCGGAAAATGACACTTTTCACTCTGGGAAGTTTGGAAAATGGCATTCCACCCCTGAGAAACTAACACTTTTCACTCTGTTTAACACTGTTTGGAAAATGACACTTTTCACTTTTGTTTTACTCTCTCTCTCTCAAGTCTCAACAACAACCATGGCCACGCTCCAAGCTCCAATCTCACCGAAACCATAAGGGGCTTCACAGCCCAGCTTTGCCTTTCGCCACAGCCAATCAACAGTGGGTAGCTTTCTCTCTCACTCGGTGACAATGGGTAGCTTTGGTGATTTGTTTTTTTTTCTCTCTCTCTCTTCCTGTGCTCTCTCCACTGATAACGAGAACTATGTCTACGGTGGTCATGACTTTGGAAATTGGTGCAACGTGGATTGTTGGATGTTGGTGGCCGTGGGTCACTGTGGTGGGCTGATGCGCACGACGCTAAAAAGGGAGAAACTAAGGAGTGTCGGATACGGCTACGAGAGAACCTATGGTGGGCTGATGCGGTCCTACCATAACTTAAGAAGGCCACCAGCATTGATGCAATCTTACAAGTAGCCGATGAGATCCAATCTGAGGACCCCAATGTCGCAAGTATTTGTAATTATTTTTCTTCTTTTATATTCTAGTGGATTTTCTTCTTATTATTATTATTTTTGTTGTTGTTAGTATAATTTTTATATGCTTGGTTGAGTTGAATCCAATCAATGCAATTTTGTTTGTGATATGGACTTCAATTATGGGGCCCTAATTACTTGATTGAGTTAAATAATCAAGATTAAGTTGGAAGGAGAATGTAAACATTGATGAAAATTTGAGTAGTTGTATACTAGGGGACTGAGTGAGATAATTTGTCAGATAATTTGAGCAAGAAGAAAAATTTTCGATGGAGCTTGAAAAATAAATAGAATTTTTTAGAAAGAAGAGAGAGAGAGGTATTAGTTCTGATGCAAGAGAGAGAGAAAGAGAGCATTTATCCACGATCGAGCACATGAAGAGAGAGAGAGTTGACATATGTTACCAGTTTGTTACTCCTTGGGGTGGAGTGTCTTTTTTCAAACTAGAGAAGGTCAGTGTCATTTCACCAAACTTCAAGAAAGATTGTTGTAATTTGTTCAAAATAGTATATTAGCACGAAAAATTATAACTTACATGATAATTTACTTGTTGCCCCTTTGGAAAAATTTCCTGGCTCCGCCACTGCTGCCTATATAAGAGCAATCCTTTGTACAGTTTACATATAATTCAATACACAAACTTTCAATCTTAAGATTTGCATTAAACAATTATTACAAGTTTTCGTAAATTCCTACTTCCTAAATTGGTTTTAGTAAAAGTAAAATCTATTTGTTATTAAAGAAGTAATTGAGTAATCTTATCTAGGAAAAAAAATTTATAAACCACCAATGAATTGTTATTGAAGAAAATATAGAGAAAGCTACAAAAAGTTTGATTGCTTTGATCTAAGGATTATTCTACATGGGAAGAGAAGAAGACTCATATATAGAAGAACATGGAATCAGTTTCTTCAAATAATAGTTTGAGTGCTTGTTTATTGTTTAAGTGGAAGGGTACCATTAGGTGTATTGAGATTTTGGGATTAAGAATGATTTTGTTTATCTTTGTGTTTGTATGCCCAAACATTGATCTTGATATGAAAGTGATGTTTGTCACTAGTGTGTAATTGGTTGCAGATGGAAGCACGCACAGGTTTAAGAGTAAGGTAGATAGCTCCTATAAAAAATAATTGAAATTTTATAGAATTTGAGTCAAGTTGTTGATTTCATAAAAGAGAAACCCTATAGACACCCAAAGTCACACCCAAAATCACAACATTCAAGTGTGACTCTAGAAGAATTGTCAAAGGCATGAGGTTGTTCCTTAATTTCACCTTCCCTAGAGGACTGTTTACCTATTTGGTATTTGGAGTCTTTGGAAACACGGGAACATAATGGTGTTCCGAAATTCTGGCCTCAATGCTCATATCCACCATGACATGCTTTAGAGTATTGTTCCTTGGTGTGCAACGCTAGAGCTGGGGGATCTTTGGCTATGAAGCCTGTTAGACAGGAGAAACCAGATGTAAGATGTTTTAAACTCAATACAGAAGTTTCTTCTCTAGGTAATCCGGGATGCTTTGGGTACCTAGATTCAAGGGTTTTCCAGGAACTTTGGAGTAGCAATTTAAGTATTTCTCAAAGTTTAAGGGCTTCTAATTTCATATTAAAAGATCAGTGTGTACGTGGGCCTATTTGGCTTTGACCTAAAGTTCAAGGGGTGTTTTTAATTTTTTAATTTTTTTACTTTTAAATTTGCTGGAAAAAATATTGTTTTCATTTCTAAATTTTGAATGAATTTTGTTTTTCGTCCATAAACTTAAAATAAAAAAAAATAAAAAATCATCCATAATTATAGAAAATATTTCATATTTTTTTTCCTTAAAATTTTCATCACGAAACTATTGATTTTTTTTTTTTTTTAAAAAAAATTTTTTTTTCATGCAAATTTTAAAGAACAAAAACAATGCATTAATAGAAATAGAAATGCATTAATATATTTCCGTTTTTATTTTATGCTTTTATACGTCTGAGAATTTTTTTTTTTTTTTGTGTTTATAGAAATGCACTAATAATAAATGAAGCGGTTACAAAAAGTTTTCCGAACAATCAAAATTTTAAAGCCTCCAAGACATGCTATGGAAGAGTAACATACGAAATGAAATCTGTTGTGCACAACCAATTTTAGCAAGTATATTCACATAAAATTATTTTCTCTGTAAATATGTTGGACATTATATTGCTCAAGTCTCCCTAGTCCCTACTCGTTACATGCATTTATCCACAATAGACCTCAAGAAGACATTAGGAGTTTTGGAGCCTTCAAAAACTCAACTGCTATCAAAGAATATTCATCTCTATTCCTAAGCAAGACATACCCAAATCTGAAGTCAAAGTCAATCCATTTTTTAGAGCCCTCAACTCGGCCTAAATAATAGTAGTAACCCCTAAGTGGGTGAAAATCCTGCCAGCCAAACCCCTATGGAGTCTCTTAACAAACCCTCACCACCAGCACAACCCGAGTTCCCCAAGCAAGAGCCATCAATGTTGAGCAGCTTAGCCCAATTACCCAGAGGAGGGTTAACCAACTTGAAAGAAATAGATTTAGTTTGAAGAAAGATTTTTTTTTTTTTTTTTCTTCCTTCAAACTACTCTTATCTTCTAGAAGTTTGGTCAACTTGGTAAGTAAAAAAAACAAAGGCAACTTCTTTCACGTGCTCATCAGTCTTCCCACTCTTTGAAAATTGTAGAGTGTCCTTTTGACAATCATGAAAGGCATCCTTTTACTAGTCAATTGAGAAGACCCAAGTCTCCTCGACTTTTGGGTCTCTTAGAGCAACCAAAAACGACCAAGAGACACTACTCTCTGATTCCACAAGAAAACTCGGAGCCATGTCTACATCCAAAAAGAAACAACACGCTTCTTTTGACCATCCACGCAAGCCTCCTTTCAAGGAGCTCTTTCTTCCTTCTTTCTCACACGTCTCAGTATCCCACTATTTACACATCCACTCGGAATGCACATGTTTTTATATCGCTTGCAGCTTTGCATATCCTACTAAATTAAATTTTGTCACCGATTACCATGCAAAGCTCTTACAAATTATACGTCCTCCTTTTCTCAGTTTCCATCTTCTTCAATTACCTAACAATTTCAATCACTGGTAAGTCCAACTCTACTTACTCCCCCATCGTGCTTAATTGTGGCTCCTCTGGCAACTCAACTGACCCAGATGGCCGAGATTGGACTGGGGATGTAGATGTTGCCTCCAAATTAGTTACCTTGCAACAATCTAATAACATCTTTATAGTCTCAAATTCCCAAGCCTCATCAGTTGATCATGTTCCTTACAACACTGCTCGTATCTTTGATTCTCAATTCACCTACACCTTTCATGTTAGTCCTGGCCAAAAATTCATACGATTGTACTTTTACCCATCCACATACTATTCATCTACATACCAAGAAAATTTCGATATGTCCAAGGCCTTTTTCACTGTTACATCTGGTCCCTTTACTCTCCTTAGAAACTTCAGTGCTTCCCTTACTGCTGATTCTACAGGAACAAAATTCTTGGTTAAAGAATTTTGTGTAAATGTGCCACAGGATCAGAAACAGGTCAACATAACCTTCACTCCATCTAAAAATACTTCATATGCATTTATAAATGGGATTGAGATTGTCTCGATGCCCACCAGCCTCTATTACTCTCAGTCTCAGATCCAAAATAACACTGCTCTTGAGATGGTTCACCGATTAAACGTAGGTGGGAGCTCCATTTCACCAATAAAGGACTCCGGCATGATGTTTCGGAAATGGGTAGATGACACCAACTACTCTCTACCTTCAAATGTAAACCGTATTCGTGCTAATGGAGCAATTCAAATCAAATACACAAGCATACCCGCTTACACAGCACCAGAGCAAGTCTATCAGACCGCCCGGACTACAACATCGAACAAACGATACAACCTTACTTGGAGATTGCCCGTGGACACTGGGTTCATATACCTGGTCAGACTCCACTTCTGTGAAATCCGATCGGAGGTCAAGGAGAGAGGTGAAAGTGGGTTCCAAATTTCCATAGGAAATCAGACGGTGGAGACTTCTGCTGATGTAATCACTTGGAGCGGTGGACAAGGCATTCCTGTATATAGGGACTATGTTGTAAACATAACAAACGAAAAAAGTAAAGGTAGGAGTAAGACCACCTCTCTCTTTATAGAGCTTCGGCCTAATGCTAATTCAAGCGCTGGTCACTCTCCTGCGATCCTCAATGGTCTAGAGTTGTTCAAACTGAATAAACCTGAAGTGAACCCTCCTACCACTCAAAAACCATCCGCCCCAAAACCTGAGAAGTACTCCAAAGCCACAAAATCAGTACTTTTCCTTGCATCTACCATAGGTGTTTTAACTTTCTTCTTTCTCTAACTGGGCATAACAATTTTCTGCCAGAGAATGAGAGCAAAGCCTATCAAAACCAAAATACCACCGATTCTGATCGAAGGACTGTGTCGCCGCTTCAGTCTCCAAGAACTCCGAACTGCCGCAAACAACTTTGACCGGAACCTTATCATTGGAAAAGGCGGCTCTTGTACTGTATACAAAGGTTACATCGATGACAAACACACCCCAGTTGCCATCAAGATTATTGCCATCAAGATTATCGGAAAACTTCAAGCCAAGGGTTCCACGAGTTTAAGACGGAGATCGAAATGCTTTCGAAGCTTCGCCACCCCCACTTGGTCTCTTTGATCGGTTACTGCAGCGATGAGCGTGTCATGATCATTGTATATGACTTCATGCCCCACGGAGCACTTCGTGATCATCTTTACAACACGGATAATCCTCCATTGTGTTGGAAGCAAAGGCTAGAGATTTGCATTGGCGCTGCTCGTGGACTATTGTACCTTCATGAAGGTGACAAGCACGCTATCATACACCGTGACGTCAAGACCAACAACATTCTTCTGGACGAGAATTGGGCAAGTAAGGTTTCGGACTTTGGGCTGTCGAGATTGGGTCCAACGAGATTGTCAAGGAGCCACGTCACCACTGATGTGAAGGGCACGTTCGGGTATTTGGACCCAGAGTATTATTGGACCAGCCATCTAACTGTGAAGTCCGATGTTTATGGGTTTGGGGTAGTGTTGTTTGAAGTGTTGTGTGCTAGAGAAGCAGTTGATATGGGCTTAGACGATGAGCAACAGAGTTTGGCACCTTGGGCCCGACAGTGTTTTGAAGACAGTACACTTGATCAGATCATTGATCCAAATCTAATTGGTCAAATCGCACCGGAGTGCTTGGAGATTTATACGAATATTGCATATAGATGCTTGAGCGAAGATAGAAATCAACGACCCACAATGGTTGAAGTGTTAGGGGCCCTTGAGTATGCAATGGAATTGCAAGAAATTGCTGATGCTGGAGCTCACGCGATCATAATTAATGAGGAAGTTCCATTAAGTGTGGGAGGAAATCTGGTGGTGTCAAGACCACCGATCAATGGTGACTTGGTGCATTCTTGTCCAACCATTTGGAAGAAAAGTAGTTCTCATAAAGAACTTCTGAGATTTTTAAGTGAGAGGGTGGGGTTGAAATGGGTCAAATCACCAAAGCTAGGTTGTTGTTTTGCAACTCCAGAGTATAATCGCTTGCCAACTGTCCACGTGCAATTGCCGAATCTAAATAGCTGTGGACCATATACCACACCGGGGAAATTTTTAATTGAGATCATGAAAGGGGAAGCACCGTAATGGTTCATTCTGAATGTAGGAAGGCTACATTATTGTAATGATTTGGTGTAAGTGAAACGAGAGGATTATACCACCTGAGAAATAATCAAAAAACTTTAGACACTCATGTAAAAAAATAAATAAATCAAAAGGTAATTATAGGTGCAATAATTCAATTATAGATGCTTTTGGGATAATGTGGACAGTATGTGTGTGTGAGTTTAGATTAGAATTTCTATCATATCTAAAAAAAAAAAAAAAAATATACATGTAAAAAAATTTCTAATAGAAAAAGTAGACATGTTCTAATACTTCATGAATATATATATATATATAAAATAAAGGCACTAAGGAAAAAGCGTTAGTAACAACATCCGAAAACTCATCTAACATTAAAACCCCATTAAACTTAGGGCAATGTAAATTTAAATTGTTATTTGTTATTTCCGTACCAAATGGTGCGAAAATAACAATATTTGCTGTGGAAATAACGTTTTCCTAAACTTATATTCATGAATTTTATTTTTTGTTTTTAGATTGAGCTCATCTAGGCCATGCAAATGAAATACTCTAAACTTAGGGAAAGTATGCTACGGGCCACGGTGAAGAAATTTGAGTCACCACTTAGTTTTATGGTACAAAAATGGACTATTCACCACTTAGGAATGTCCTAACCAAGATTATAGGTTCCTACCCTCACTTGATCAAAAATTTAGTTTTCACTATCATCACTTATCCATTCTCAATTAAAAACGTAATAAAACTAATGAAAAATGCCTAATCTAATAAACACACATTTTGAAGCGGTAAACTAAATTCATACAATTGTAAAACATTGTAAAAAGAAAAACAAGCAAACGAGTTAATAACAAAAAGGGGATAAACTGGCTAAAAGAAAAGACACAACAACATACAACCTTCTCAATACATAATACAATGTTCTTCTAGGGCCAGATACTATTCTAGGTGGGGTCTTGATAGGATTGAGAGAAATCATGTCTTATCATAAAAGAATAACATGTGCTATCACTATTATATCATACGTTGTTCATCCCTGATGGGACACTGATATAGATCTAGAACTCAGTAAACATATTTTATTGCTAAATTATCAAACCATATAAGTAAATCATGTATAAATGGTTGGACACGAATGCACCAAGTCACCATTGATGAGGAAGATAGAAATTCACTCTCACTTCTCTCCGTTAGCTACTACAATCACGAAGATAAGAAAGATAGCATTGCAAGATTGTTATCTACTTCATTTTCACTTCTCTCCGGTTTTTCGATTCTCTTTCCGATTCAGTTTTTAAAACCATAGTTACTACGGCTCTTCTTGCTAACAAAAATTCCCCTGTAACATTACAAAGAAAACAATGAGAGCACAATTAGTTATAGACATCGAGCAAAATAAATGAGGGTTCCCTCAATTGTCAATTCATTTAAGAACTATACAACATGGATATTTGTTGTAGCATAAAATGTTGTCCTTTTTTCTTCTTCAAAATCGCCCACTGTGCATATGCAAAAGTCAAATATACGCTTTGAAGATTGGATTTGCTTTTCTCTTTATTTGATTTTTTTTTTGTTTGGACTTTTATCCACATTTGGTTTTTTGTTTTTAAAATCTACATTTCATTATTGGATCTACTTTTTCCTATTTGAGTTTTTTTTGTAAGGTATTTTTTGGATTTTTGTCTACATTTAATCGAATCCCTTGTTCTTTTCTGTTTTCAAAATCTACGTTTTGAACCATTAAAATTCAGTCAATTCCATTTCACACAGGATGATTTCTTCTTCTGATTTTTTCTGTTTCTTTTCATGAGTTTATTTACCCTTCTATATTTTGTTCTTTTTGTAACACATATGCTTTGAAATTTGTTAATAAAACCAGAAGTTAACACAACAAATAATCACGTCTAATAGAAAGAAAAGTGTGACGGACTGACGGTACCCAGACTCTTGAAAAAATTTTATTGGGATTTTATTATTTTAATAATAATAATAATATTTCGAAATATGTAAAATTGTTATACATGCGAACATACATTTTGAGTGACTGCCTCCCTTTGAAAATTTTTGGCGTTTAACGTAATACAATTGAAATGTCTCTATGCTTTCTCAAACGTAATACAATTGGATTTAAAATAAATAAAAAAAATTGATTCGTAGAAGGAGAAGTGCAAAAAGACCCCCTATGGCTATTGACACCCCATTTTGCAATTACCAATTTTACTTTTTTACACTTTAACAAATAAAAGATAAAATGATCATTTCACAAATCCAAAAATTCAAAATTGATCCATAAATTAAAAAATCATTTTTTTAATTGGTCAATATTGAGTTAAGGATAAGTTGACATTTTTCAGAGTGCAAATTGGATAAATAACCAAGATTTTTAAATTAATTTGATTGGTTTATAATTAATTCTTATTGGGTGAAACACTTAATATTGTAAGTATTAATGCACAAGATAATGTTCAAGAGATAATTGCAAATTAATTAATTTTTAAGTAATAGATAATTTTTTTAAAAAAATAATTATCCTATTATTTATTATTTAATTAATTAAATGAATGGAATACCGAATATAGCTGGTTGGAAGGGTTCTAAGTCAATTAAAAGTGGGAAAAAAATCAAAACAGTTCGTAATTATAGATTATAGGATGATCGGCACCACCGTAGGAATTTTATACAGAATCAAACTCTCGTGCAATTAATTTAATTTTTTACTTCTAATGCACTTCCTATTAGTGTAGAGCTTGGGAAATGGTGTTTTAAGCCTCCTATAAATACAAAAGCCTCCACATTCATTGGAGGTTGGAAAAATCATTATCTTTTATTCTGAAAAAATAAGTAAAAACTTAAACTATAACATTTAAGTAATTGTGCATAAGAGCATCTCCAGCAATTATGTCTATTTTATCTCTATATGTGCATTATTCAGCAACTCTCTATTTATTTTTTCAAATATACTCTCCAACAGCACTCTCTATTCACTCTCTACTCTATTTAAATATATTTTTTTTATTCTTTTATCCCATTTAAATATTATATTTTTTATTCATTCTTGATTCACCGCGACCACCACCGTGAATCAACTGTCAACCACCACAAACCCAACACAACCCCATCACCGGCCACCACAAACCAACAAAAACCCACCGCCTCTGCCTCCACATGTGGCCTCCACCCATGGCTCCATGAACAAATCCTCAAGTTGGTGAGCCTCGGCAAAGACCCAATCGAAGTGGATCTCGATGCAAATGGTTCTGGGTTTCCACAGGCGCCGGCGAATCATGGAGCTCCTGCGCTCTTGGGTCCAAGCCGAGATCGGCAGCGCAAACCCACCACCCCAGGCCGAGATCTACAGCGCAAACCCTAAGCCGAGACTAAGAAACCGTCAACCACCATGCCAGGCCGGATCTTCAAGAGAGGAGAGGGGAAAGCGAGCTGGAGAAAATGGGAGAACAGAGAAGAGAAAGGAAAAAAAAAGGAAGAGAGAGAAAGAAATCGGGCAAAAAAAAAAAACTTTATATAGGACCGATTAAAAATAATAAAATAATAGATGAAGAGTGTACAGTAGCTTTTCATAAATGAAAAGCTACTATAGCAAAATGGGAATTTGAAAGCCAGTTTGAAGGACTGCTGGAGCCAGTTATCTCTATTTTACTCTCCACATGTGGAGATAAAGAGTAGAAATAGACCACTGCTGGAGATGCTCTAAGTATCTAAGGATTTCCTTTATATATAACCACCTCGCCTGTTCAAGATAAGCTTCACGAGCCCCATACTTCTTTTTTGATGAAATCACAAGCCCCACAGGTGCTATACTTTATTTGATGTTTGGATTGAGATTTGGTGCAATAGCTATTGCACCATGCAATACTTTTTTAAGGGTTTAGATTTGAAATCTCAAAAGCTAACTTTAATCTAAATTCTTGAAGAAAAAAAAACTTTTTAACAACTTTTTAAAGTTTTGATGTTTTACTGTTTTACCCTTAACTTTTTCAACTTTTTGAACTAACAATTGCATATGCAATAACCCTAGCTATTGCACATGATCTCAATTCTTGATGTTTAGGTTGGTCAAATTTTGCAAATGAAAAAACCTAGATGATTATGTGGTTGATTTCTTTGTGGGACCCATATATTCTGAATCCATCAATCAAATTATATGAAATTTTTTTATTTATTTTTGGGAAAATTGTACTTTCCCTCCTTTATGTATCAGGTTAGTTTTAATTTCCCAATTTATCTATTGAACTTAGTAATGTTCCCCTTTATCTTTTGAAACTAAGAAACTTACCTCTAACGGCTATTTTTCTGTTAAATACTAACAGAACCTTTACAAATTATCTAAAACAACCTATTTTAACCACTTATCCTAACCCACCCAATCTCTTAACCCGAATTTGATTAAAAAAAAAACCCATGAAACTCACTATCATCTAATCCCTAAGTTCCTTTTCCAGAAAATCTCACGATCTCTCTCACATCTCACTCTCACACCCACTCCTCCCACCACCTCTTACCGACCGGTCCTCTCACTGCCTCTCATTAATCGACCCGCAAGAAACGCCCTCGCCTCACCCACGGCGGTATTCCTGCAGTAATAATTTGGGGTCTCACCCACTGTAGACACCTCGTTTTGCTACCTACATGACCTAAAAATACAAATTAGAATCATTTTCCAAAATACATCCAAAGAACGAAGCATACAACTTCTCTAATACAATTTTGACCATTCAATTTACAAATTGAGCTGATTAAACAAATCTCCACTTCAAAATACTCAAAACAACATGTCACAAGCCCAAATTAGACCATAAGCACAAATGTTATGATCAACTGAAGATTTAACAAATAAAGTGCATAATGATTTAATAATTCCGAGTACATAAGATTCCAAACTAATTATTATTGGTCCATTAATTGGGTTGATTTTAATTAATGAGGTGTAAACGTCCCATTGACCTGTAATGATAAATAATTATGGACTCTACTACGTTAGATAAAATCAACTTTAAGTTGGATAAATAGTATGATTAATTAATTAAAATATAAGGATTAATTGAAATAGATCAATTCAAATATTTTAAGAAGATTAAGAAGATCACTATTATATCTGGTGTTTATCATAAAAAGTGGGACAACATTGAACAAACGGATAAATACAAAAAAGAAGCTGAAAACGTTTTTTTAAAACTCAAAGTACCGGCTGGCACTTTGATGGGGATTTGAAGCACCGGCCGGCACTTCAAGTTTGTATTCGGCACTTTAATCTCCAATCCGATACTTCAAGCACATTTTGAAGTACCGGCCAGCACATTAAACCACCAATCCGGCACTTCGAACCTGGAGCACGTTTTTTTATCCCAAAATTATCCCTAAACTTGAATTTTGAATTCTCACTCATCTAAGTCAGTTCACAGCTGGTAGAGGATAAGGAATAGGGATTATTTGAAAATAAAAAATAGAAAGTTAAACAGAAGATATCTTATCGTTTGTTTGGCTATAAAAAGAAAAGAAGAGGTCAGTTACAAAGGCCCAAAAAGTTTGAGCTTTAGAGAGAATTCCAGATCATTCTGCGTATAATTTCTAAAGCATAAAACACCTCTAAAGAATCCACCATTAAAAGACAGAGAAAAGCTCCAACAAAAATCCTCTTTGGATATTCTACTGCGAAGCTCTGTTCACGTGTACCTTGAAGACCATCAAGGAAGCATCATTGGAGTTCTCTTTTGTA
>OU015768.1:26112335-26164217 GCA_907173295.1 Fagus sylvatica
TTTTCGGGCACCAAGAGTATGAAATCCTTACACACTCTATTTTAGTCCCGGAATACAACTTTCTAAATGTTCTGGTATCATATAAATAAAAAAATATAAACCATAACATTACATAAGAGTGGGCGTGTTTCCGCATGAGTTTGAACATCTTCAAGAAGAATTTAGACAGATAACATTTCATATCTTTGTGAGTATCTGTTTTCACCATATCACATTAAGCATTGAAACAAAACAGATTTAACCCTGAAATAATGCAGAACCACAACAATAACCCATTTCAATTAAAGTTTGCACGTGTAGGATCTTATGCATAATCAGAAATAGAATTTTGGAAAAAGATAACTCAACATAAAACTTTGTTCCTATGCTTGGAATCAAAGAACACAAGAGTCAACACTAAGATTACCGAAAATAAAGCTACATTCACTGAAAATCAAAGAGGAGAAAAGAGAAACCCAAATTCACAGACACATCAGAAACAAACCCAAATTCACAGACACATCACAGACACATCACAAACGCCGTGGGTCTCACAGACCCAAATTCACAGACACATCACAAACGCCGTGGGTCTCACAGACAGATCTGAAGCACCAAATTCACATGATTTTTAGCTGAATAAAGGAAAAGAGAAAGAAATTATGATATACCTCACGCCGGAAAAGAGGAGAAAGAGAGAAGGCAAGCCTAGGCCGAGATCGGCAAACCCAGGCGGAGATCCGCAAGATCGGCAAGCCCAAGCCACCACCACGCCGAGATCGGCAAGCCCAAGCCACCACCACGCCGAGATCGCAACCCCAAGCCACCACCACCACGCCGGCGTTTCCAACCTCAAACCGAAGCCCAAGCCCGTTTCGTGCTGAGATCTTTTCACCAATCAACCACCACGCCGGCGTTTCCAACCGAAACGAAGAAACGAAGCCCAACCCGTTTCTTGCTTCAGCAGAAAACGAAGAGAGCACAGAGATCTGAGATCGTGCTTCAGCCGAAAACGAAGAGAGCATAGAGAGAAGAGAGAGAACAGAATGAAGAGAGAGAAAAAATCGGTTAGAAATGAGCTTCGGAAAAAACTAAAAAATTTATATTTGGTGGCCCCCATGTTGTTTTTTTAATCGGGTTTAATGGTATACAAAATGTACAGTAGCTTTTCATTTGTGAAAAGCTACAGTACATTTTCTAAAAAAATTTGAAGACGCAGTGGAGAAATAGAGGACTGCTGGAGGGGATTTTTTGCTTTGTTGGCTATTTGTGGAGATAGAGTGCAGTTTTAAAGCACTGCTGGTCATGCTCTAAGTCCTAACCCATGTCATCTCCTCCAAATATTTATCAATAAAACGAGCAAAAATATTTGGTAAGATGACAAAATTACATAATGAAATGTTGTTTATATAGTTGAAGCATAAATTGCTTTTCCTCGATCATTAGTGTTTCTCCGCTGGTTGGTTATAGCATATCAGTGATATCTTGCTGTCATGAAGAGCCTTTCAAATCTCACACCTATCTTCTTCGTCTTCTTCACTTTCCATCATATTTATCATTTCAGAACCGCTACTTCAACAGAATCTACTGCTCGCTGCAAATCCCTTGATAATATTACCTTCATCAATTGTGGCGATTCCGGCGTGTTAAGGTCGGATGGGCGCGATTGGACGGGAGACGTGAAATCTGAATTTTGTTCCTTTGAAGAACATGGTAAAGAATCTAACGTCTCTAGAATCACAGCCCGAGGCACCTCAACCGATGTTGTCCCTTACACGACTGCGCATATATTTCCGTTCCAATTCACGTACATATTTCGGGTCCAGCCAGGACAAAAATTCGTGCGGCTGTACTTCAACCCGGTTTCTTACCAAGGTTTTGATAGATCTAAGGTCATTTTCACAGTCAAATCAGGTTCGTTCACTTTACTAGAAAACTTCAGGCCTTCATTTCTTAATGATTCTTTGGGAGGAACAACTATCGTTAAAGAATTCTGCATCATTGTTGAAGAGAATCAAACATTGAACTTGACCTTCACTCCACAACAACATAGTTCTGTTTATTATGCTTTTATTAATGGTATTGAGATCGTGACCATGCCAACAGACATTTACTTCACTAAAAAAGACAAAGGCCTGCCCGTCGTCGGCCAAGGCCCTCTGACTTTGTTTCCTATGTACTACATCATGGCACTCAAGATGGTTTTTGGATTAAACGTGGGTGGGGGCTCGATATCACCAATGGATGACACTGGCATGTTTAGAGAATGGTTCGGGGACATAAATTGGTTTGATGGTGGAGGCATAGTCTTTCATAGGCCATCTTTGAAACCTCAATTCTCAAAAATACCAAATTACACTGCACCTGATGATGTCTATCGGTCTGCAAGGTTGATGGGTCCAAACCCCACTGAGAACTTGCAGTCTAATTTGACGTGGATATTACCCGTTGATTCGGGATTCAATTACTTGGTGAGGCTCCATTTTTGTGAAATAAGCGACATTGTAAAGTCCCCTAGAGAAAGGCGGTTCATCATCTATATAGACAATCAATTAGCTCTACCAGATGCTGATGTAATAAATTGGACTCACTATCGCGATACGCCTATTTACAAGGACTTTGTAGTATTGATCCAAAACAATGGAGTTGATGATGAGAAAAAACATAAGCTCTCTATTGATCTACACCCTAGATCAGATGGTGCTGCTAACGATGCCATTTTAAACGGGATTGAAGTGTTCAAATTGAGCAATTTTGATGGCAAGCTTGCTAAATCCGATCCTGATGTTGTGGCCAACAGTCCACCACCGGTTGTTCATCAACCTAAAGTTGTGGCCAATACTCCAGTACCAGCGATTCATCAACTAACTGCCATGAAGTCAAAGACAAAGAAAAGAAAATTCATTGCCATTGGGATAGGTACCGGTTTCTTTGCTTTACTCTTTCTTATGTGTGGCATGGTTTTTTGGAAAACAAGGAAGGTCGAACGCTATGGTTCTAACTATCTACTCTCAAGGTGCTGGTATTGGCTCAGGCTCAACTCCTACAAAGGAAAGAATCCAAGGAAAAAGACTTTCTCACTGAGGAAAGAACAATGCCATCACTTTTCACTAGCCGAAATTAAAATTGCAACCAACAACTTCCATAAAGATCTAATTATAGGAGTAGGTGGCTTTGGCAATGTATATAAGGGTCAAATTGATGATGAGGAAACCATGAGCGTGGCAATCAAGCGCTTGAACCCAGAGTCACGACAAGGTGCCCACGAGTTCCGAACCGAGATTGAAATGCTCTCCCAGCTTCGCCACGTTCACCTTGTCTCTCTCATTGGATACAGCAATGATGAGGGCGAGATGATCCTTGTATATGACTACATGATCAACGGAACTCTCCGTGAACACCTCTATGACACCAACAATGACCCACTTCCTTGGAAAAAGAGGCTCAATATATGCATTGGAGCGGCGCGTGGGTTGGACTACCTTCATACGGGCGTGAAGCATACTATTATACATCGAGACGTGAAGACCACCAACATTCTATTGGACGAGAAATGGGTAGCCAAGGTTTCAGATTTCGGGTTGTCCAAAATGGATCAGAATAATACTGCAGTTAGTACCATGGTTAAAGGTAC
Source organism: Fagus sylvatica (assembly GCA_907173295.1). Taxonomy (NCBI): domain Eukaryota; kingdom Viridiplantae; phylum Streptophyta; class Magnoliopsida; order Fagales; family Fagaceae; genus Fagus; species Fagus sylvatica. The sequence goes on from OU015768.1 coordinate 26,115,949, forward strand.
TTGGGGCTATTTGGATCCGGAATACGCATGTCGTCAAAAACTTTTAGAAAAGTTTGACGTGTACGCATTTGGTGTGGTGTTGTTGGAGGTCTTATGTGCTCGAAAGGCACTTAATCAAAAATTGGAAGAAGAACAATGGAATCTGGCCCATTGGGCTTGGAAGTGCATTGAGAGAGGAACCATCAATGAAATCATTGATCCGTATCTGAAAGGGAAGATAGCTCCAAAGTGTTTCAAGGTATTCGTGCTGATTGCCGAGAGTTGCACGCGTGATGAAGGCATCCAACGACCCACAATGGGTGATGTAATGGAAAAGCTCAAGTTTGCGTTGGAGGTGCAAGAGAATGCTGATGCCGAGAATGAGAGTATGAATCTTGGTGGTGAGTATATTTACCCAAGTACATTATCATTTTTTATTGATGCTACAGATGATGGTCCTTGGGCTACTAATGAACACGGGATGACCTCGGATAGTGGGACTGTGACAGGGTTAACTTGTTCAAGTTTTGATATGGATGGTATCACAACTCAACAAGACATTATGAAAAACACCACTAATGTTTAAGTTGTGAATAGTAGATATTAAAGTGATGTTAGTAGTGGGTCTAGATGAGAAATTCTTGTGCGTGTATCATTGCTCTTTGTCATCCAGTGAGTTGGGTCACATCTAATATTCTTGAGATGCTTCGTCACCAACGGGGAAGTATGTATTTATTTATTTATATGTGGGCGAGTTTTCTAAGGCTTGGAATTGTGCACGGGGCAAGGCCTCCATTCTTACAATAAGGCTTTGTAGTGCACAAGTGAATGCACATGCTCTTTTGGTAAATTTATGCCCAATCTGTAAGGAAAACAATAAAGTTATAGATATAATAAAAATTCACAACATTTTCACAACACCCTCAATTTGTGTATCACCTCACACGTGAGCCAACCATAGTTTAAAATTTAAAATTTAATGGCCCATGTGTGAGTTGGTAGATAAATTGGGTGGTGTTGTGAAATTGTTGTGACCCTAATTTTATTGTTCAAGGAAAATTCATTACCATCACGTTTCAATTTCTATTTGTTATTCCTTTTCGTTATTGAATTTTGGCATTATTTATACGTCATGCGAGTTGATGTTCTGCCAATCACTAGTGGATCCAGTGGGCACGTGACCACCTTCAAATATTTTTTTTTTTAAAAATTATTAGGTATAAAATATAAAAAATAATTGGATTTTATAAAGTGTTCACTCCTCAATTTTTTGGATAATTCTATAATATACCCACACTTTTTATTTATTTATTTAATTTAATATATATAAAATTGGAGAGTACCAACATCATCATTGGATAGCATTACCATCACATAGGCTACAACTACATCCAGGGCGGTTGGGGGGTAAGCCCCACAAGCCCTTGGGCTTGGGCAACCCCCTTAGGGCAACCAATGAAAAAATAATAATAATAATAATAAAAGAAAATAATTATACATAAAAAAAAAAAATAATTATTATATATAAAATAAAATATTAGTATACATAAAAGAAAATTTTCTATTAGTATACATAAAAAAAAAAAAAAATTATTCATTTAGCAACAGACCAACAAATTTAGATATGGACCAATAGATAACAAACTATTAAACTGTTACGTGCATGAAACAAAATTCATACTTCATTTGTGGCAGGTGGCATGTAGGAGTAGGAAGTGGGGTTATTGAGTTTGTTTCCTATTTTAATGTTATTTTGTTACTGCTTAGAATTATCCGGTGTCTTTTATGTTAGTCTTTGATTAATGAGTTTTATTCTTTAGGAGTAGTAGTCCTAGTGGTCCACTTTATTTATTTTAGTAGTTTGGTTATCTGTGTATTCGGTTAGTGGTAAGGATTTTTAAGTGATATATATATATATGATAATATATATATTATATATATATATATATATATATATAATATATTATTATATATAATATATATATCTCAAAAGTGAAAGTAATTGTCCCTTGTTTTTAGCATAGTGGAGTTCTATTTTATTGCTTTGGAACGTTAGATGGAGTTGTATAAATTTCCCTTCAGTTCTCGAAAAATAAAATCATTTGAAAAATATTTGTATTTTTCATATATATATATATATATATAATATATATATATATATATATAGTCTTTTAGACTTTTGGGAGGTTGGGTTTTCTCGAAAAAACCTATACCTAGAGGTTAGGATTTCCTCAATTAAATCCATATCATTTTCTTTTAATTATGTTGTTCAGCAATCAATTTTATTTCTTTATTCCTTCAAAAATTGTGAACGTATTAATCCCAAACAAAAGTATAAATAAAACCACAAACAAATTTTTACTAATTGGGTAACACAATGTCACAAATACATAATTGGGTCTCAACAAAACAAAAGGTCACTAACTACCAAAAGTGTAAAGACAAATCTTTAATCCTTAATCCTAATATCCAGGAATCACCTTACAATGAAAAGTTGTTTTTTTTAGTCAAATCATTCTAATTATAAAGCACCATAATTGAGGTTACATTTTACTTCATTTTATTTTATTTTTATGTAATTCAAGCTAAAAACGCAATTTAACTTTGATTTTGCATTAAAAAAAATTAAAAATTTGTTCCTTTAATAATTTAAATTTAGAAATTAGGCAACCAAAATTGGGACTGGCTTGGGCAACCCAAAGCTAGAAACCGGTCCTGACTACATCATATTTGATGATAACAATTGAGTCGGTACCAAACTCACAAAAAAAGTGAGTATTGTAGAATGACCCTAATTTTTTTGTTAAATTTTTTTTCTAGGTATATATATATATATATATAATATAATATATATATATATATATATATATATATATATATATATATATATAATATATACTTACTATCAAACTTACCAGTTGCGACTGCCACTGTGGAAAGATCATTTTCAGCTATAAAGATTGTGAATAATCGATTACGTAGTCGAATGAGTGATCAATAGATAAATGACAACTTGATTGTATACATAGGAAAAGACATTTCTCGTAGTATTCAAAATATGAAACACACGTCGAAATCAATTATAAAAGGTTATAATGAATTTCTTGTTTGTTACTTTTTTGTTATATAAATAATGTATATCAGCTTTTGACATTTTTTGTATTATGTCTATTATTAACTTTGGGATTAAAAGGTGTCCATCCTAAATTGAATTCCTGAGTTCCATCCGTTCTGCCAATGAAGGACGATACGGAGAAACGAGAAAAGACTATGAAAGAAAAAATGTTATACAATTTCCTTATCTTTTTCCCTTGTCAATTGAGGATATAATTTTACTCTATATTTTTATGCAACAATTTAAAAGGTTGTCTAGCATGATTCACGTAGTCCAGGTTGCCATCCTTGAGTTGAATGAAAGGAACTTTGCAGTCCTGCTTTACTGAGTGATTGGCCAAAACTAAAGCAACATGATGGGAAATGAAAGGTAATAATGGTAAAGTGATCGGGAAAATTAAAACTAAAATGGGTAAGGACAAAGAAAAAAAGTGTACCAGCAAAAGTGTTAGAGATGAGAGAAGAGATAAAAAGCGAAACATAAGGGCATCACTTGGGCTTGGCCTTGCCTACCACTTTTGTTTTATCCCACTTTTGCGATGTGGTGAGAATCTGTAGACAAAAGTCATTAAAGGCAATAGAGCACATTATTGTTGGAAAAATAATAGAAATATATGAACTGTTTTGTGATAAATGTTGTGTCCGTAGTGATAAATGTGTGTTTATTGTTGTAAAAATAATTGTGTGAATTCCGGTAACATAAGTGATATTTGTAATAAACTTAATTTTTCTACAAATTACACACATTGGTGCATGTAGTACTTTCAATAGATAAAATGTTTCATTAATAGTATTAGTGTCACACATGTTGGTAATTACCCCATATATGTTGATACCTATGATCACATTACTTGATACCCTAAATTTTTATTTATTTATTTAAATTTAATATATAAAAATTGGAGAGTACCAACATCACATTGGATAGCAACCATCACATAGGCTGACAACTACATCCAGGGCGGTTGGGTGGTAAGCCCCACAAGCCTTTGGGCTTGGCAACCCCCTTAGGGCAACCAATGAAAAAAAAAATAAAATAATAGTATACATAAAAAAAATATTATTATTATACATAAAATAAAATATTAGTATACATAAAAGAAAATTTTCTATTAGTATACATAAAAAAAAAATAATAATAAATAAATAAATTATTCATTTGGCAACAGACCAACAAATTTAGATATGGACCAATAGATAACAAACTATTAAACTGTTACGTGCATAAAATAGAATTCATACTTCATTTGTGGCAGGTGGCATATAGGAGTAGAAGTAGGGTTATTGAGTTTGTTTTCTATTTTAATGTTATTTTGTTACTTCTTAGAATTACTCGGTGTGTTTTATGTTAGTATTTGATTAATGAGTTTTATTCTTTAGGAGTTATCTGTGTATTCAGTTAGTGGGTACAATTTTTAAGTGATATATATATCTCAAAAGTGAAAGTAATTGTCCCTTGTTTTTAGCATAGTGGAGTTTTATTTTATTGCTTTGGAACGTTAGATGAAGTTGTATAAATTCCCCTTCAGTTCTCAAAAAATAAAATCATTTGAAAAATATTTGTATTTTTCAATATATATATATATATATATATATATATATATAATTGCATCCTTGTTGGCTACAACAATAATGCAGGGTAAGGTGGGGGTAGAATGAAATATGGACGCTTTAGGGATAAGGTAAGTAAGATTCAAGAGGCTAGTGTATATTGATGTTGTATTGCTGTTATTTTAGATTTGGGTTTATAGTTTGAGGGAGAATAGGGTCTAAGGCTAGAAAACACCAAAGGGAGAAATGGGGTCTTATCAAAAGTACTGTAGTTTTGCAAATCATTTCAAAACATTGGTAATTCTACAGTTTGATAGTATATAACAAAACGAATGAACTCCTAGTCCCAAATGTGGCCTAAGAGCATTCTCATTAGTCTCCTCAAAATTTTAATCAAATGGATTCTAAAAAACCCACTTTTTTCTAATTTAGCTAAAGTACAACTACATCAGACTCCCTATTTTAACTTTAACTATTCCATTTTTTAATATATTTTTATTATTTTATTTTATTTTATTTATTTTTTTCACAACTCCCAAAATACCTTTCCCATTTTCCTTCTCTCTCTCTCTCTCCCGTTGTATATTCCTAAGTACCAGTAGTTGTGAATTGCGATAAGTGGCCCGTACATTTATGTGTGAACCAGGAAAATAGTCCTTTTAGCACGAATTTGAGGGAGAAACTACAGTGACAGAATGAACCATCTACAATAATTGTCCTTACACGGGCCTAAGACCAGTAGTTGTGAATTGTGATAAGTGGCCCCTATACATTTATGTGTGAGCTAGTCCTTTTAGTCTCATACCCATCTACAATAATTGTTCTTTACACGGCACATGTAGAAAAGAAAGTGAAGAATCCACAATTATTGTTGATTTTACAATTATCGATGGCAGACATGAATGGAAATTAAAGAAAGCATAATGTACTATGAGAGCGTCGTGGATCATGCGAAACTGTGATGCTCAAGCTACCCGACAATGCGACATATCTTTTACAATCAGTTTGCTTTTAACACTTCGATATTTACCTTTCAGGTAGGGAATATTTGACATTATCAAAAAATAAAAAAAATGTAACATATATATTTAATCATTTATTTATATTATTTATTTTTTTATAGGCTGAGAGAACATATATATTTAATCATTTATAGAGTGGGAGAGCAAGTTTGCATTAGCCCTAGCACATCTTCGTAAGAGGCAAATTCGGGTAACATATGGTCAATAGTAATCTTAAATTTAGGGCTATCTTTTTTTTTTAAATTTTTTTTAACTGATTACATGATTTTATTGATACCAATTTGATGAATTGGTGCAAAGAAGTGGGCTTCTCTTATATGGCTGCTTATTTGGAGATATAGTAAATAAGAAAATGTTTCTAAAATATAATAAAAATAGAGACGATTACCTTTGTATCCACTATTCATTATTTGTTTTCCCCCAAATGAGCCACAGAAAATATTGTCCGAGCATATGGATTTGGATTGGTCCAGTGCTCAATCCATTCCCCGAGCAGATTACCATGTTACTACTTTGGCACGGAATAAAAAGAAAGTAAGTAAAAGGAGGAAATAAAACTTAAATAAAAAGAGGAAATAACTGACAAAAGACCCACTTAAATAAAAAGAAAATAAAAGACAAAAGGAGAAAATAATTGTGACCCACTTAAAAAGCTAAAGTTGATAGAGAAATTATTTTCATTGAAAAATTTGGACAGAAAAGGATTTCTGGACAATAGATGCCCCGTGGATCTAATTATTGATATGTGTATACGGGACTTGTATGTAATGTAAGGTATCAAATAGTTACTGGTTAACAATCAAAATCACTAGAGTCAGGACTTGCTTCATTTTCAACAAATCAATACATGACTTCTCACATAGTTGTGACACAATTTATGCACTTTTATATGGTTCTAGACTTTTTAATATTTTATATGATGGAAAAAATGTTTATAATGGCAAAGATTCCATTTTCAACGGTAAATGTTTTCTAGTGAAGGCTTGCAGATAAAAGATTCATGTGTCTCTTGAAAATCCAGAGATGGGCTAAGAATAAACAACTCTATTATATGTTCACTAACCGATGATTTAACTATTGTAATTAAGAATTTACTTAGCATAAATTATATATATATATATATATATATATATATCATAATAATGCTCAATGGTAAAGTCATCTTGCTGATAGAGAAAGAAAAAACACCCAAACAATCATTTAGCCAAAACTAGATTGCATGATAACACCCAAATCTCAAAATCTCAAACTTTTAGTTTTAGGTCCTATATAAGCAAACAACCAAAATGTCATACGATACACATGCCCTAGCCCTAAGCCAATTAAGCCATGGCTTGAGGCCTCAAATGGGGAAGGCCCCAAATTTTTATAACCCATGTGTATATTATACATGACATAACTTATAAAAAACCCAAAATGATAAGACCAAAAACAGCAAAAATAAAAAATCAAATTTAGAAAATTCCCATTGCTGGCCACCAGACCAGCACTGCCATTCTCTTCTTCTTTTATTCTTTCACCTCCAAACCAGAACCACTGAACTACCATCTTCTTCTCTTTCTCTTGCCGGACCAATAGCCACTTAGCCACCATCTGCAGCTTACTTGCAGTTTTTCTTTCTTCTCTTTATTTGCTGATCTTTATTTTTTTATGCTAAATTCTTGTTTGATCTTTAGAAAGGGTGGGAAACTCTGATATTCTAGTTTGATAATCTGATAAGAGCTAAAGAAGCTCATCGTCGCCAACATCTTGCCACGTCAATGTTAGTGTCTTTAGTTTAGTTAAGATTTTTTTTTTTTTTTGGCGACTTTCATGGTAAGTGTCTTCTATTTCAAGGACATGTTAATTGCATGTGAGTATATTAGCAGCAAACAGATTGAGATTGAGCTAGAACTTTTTTTTGAATTTGATGGACTATTTGAATGTAATTATATAATAAACATATATAAATTATAAAAACAATGGTTGGTTCATGGGCTTGATTTTTTAAGGAAGGTAAGAATATTGAGATTTGATTAAATATATTAATTCAATTGAAAAGAATATATTGGAGAAAATTAATTATAAATGTGTGATCAATAAATTTGCATCTAAAAGTGTAAGAAGGGTGTAATTCCAATAATTTTTTTCATAAATATTAATTTAATTTAGTATTTGATGATCAAAGGGCCAAATTTAAGATTTTGCTTGAAACCCCCAAAATAATTAGGTCGACCCTAGCGATACACATAGTTATAATGCACAAGTCATTTGCTTTTTTTGTTTTTTGTTATTTATTATTTTGTTTTAGTTGAGTTTCTTTTTTTATAAGGGATTTGTTTTTTGTTTTGTTAATGAAAAATAAAATGTTTTTTTTTTTTTTTTTTTTGGAAGGAGGTCACTAATCACATATATGGGCTAGGTGGCCACTTTAATTTTTGAGTGTTTGGGAGGTTGATTTTCAGTTTCAACTACTAACCATTTTGTCAAATCCCTTTTCAATATTCGATTTGATCAAATAGTGAAATTATATATTTCATCTAAGCAATGAATCACATCTTACGTTATACACTTGGATCATGGAAAAAGTAGTGCTAATTCAAAACGTTGTTGGATTTCACTCAGCATAAGAAAAGTGTTGAGAATAAAGAAAGAGAAGAAAAAGATTGAAACTGAGTAGTACAGCTCTGTGTATTATACTCAGTAAGTTAAATAGTATATAGAGTTACTTTTATATAAGCAAAAAGTAAATATACTAGAGAAGTAAAATAGAATAAACCTAAAGCTTATTGAGCCTATACAATATATATTAGTAGATTTCAACATAAGAAATCTTCTCTTTAAGATGCGATTTAACTCCTCCTTGTAACGCGATATCAAAAAGTACTGTAGTTTTGCAATTCATTTCAAAACATTGGTAATTCTACAGTTTGATAGTATATGCCAAATCACCAGAATGCCATACCAAAACGAGTGAACTCCTGGTCCTAATTGGGCATACCCAAACGTGTAAGAATGCCGTGTAAGAACAATTATTGTTGTGGGTGCGATTATTGTTGTCACAACAATAATTGTTCTTTTTTTTTTTTTTGGATAAAAGACAACAATAATTGTTCTTACACGGCATAGGAAAATATTATTTCATTTATGTTTGATTTGACCGTGGACTATTCCCCCACATGCATGACAATATACTGATGGACTTCCATCTTTTAAAAATGTCACATATTTAGACCACGTGCCCATTTTGTCTTTAATTTAATTTTATTTTTTATAAGAATTTGATTGTTTCTTTTCTTTTCTTTTAATTTAAACCCCATTATTATTATTATTAGGTTTTTAATTTAACCACACCGTGGAACTAAACATGCTATGGGCTATAGATTGGGAAAATACTTATATCCCGTGACTGGAGGCTCCAGTCAGGATATTTTTGTCATTTTGAAAAAAAAATTGTAACCGATTATTCTGGTTACCGGTTTTACATATACTGACACATAAATTCCAATAAATAAAACATGAATTACAAAAACACACTCTAATACACAAATAGACACAAATATACACATTTTATCAATTTCATACAATATTTTACGCATAAATTACTAAGCAACGCTACCAAATTTTTACTGAAATTGACACCATTTACACGGATTAACATACTATTCATAATATTAAACACTTTAAATACTGAAAGTAATAATAATTACAAATTATAACACATATTTACAATTTTTATCATAAAAATACTAGTATTTACACTACAAATACTGAATATCACATTAACCGTCATAACCGCCAAAATTTGATTCCATTTTACAAAAAATGAGACAAATTCCTTTTTTTAACACAATTACTGCAATTATAAACAGAAAATTACAAAATGATAGAAAAATTACAATTCCTGAGAGAAATATATATTTTTTATCACCAAGAATACTAGGATTTACACAATAATTACTAAATATGACCCAAGCCGTCATAGCCGCCAAAATTTATTCCATTTTACAAGAAATGAGACAAATTACGGTTTTTATCACGTATATTTCATTTTTAGATATATATTTTACAATTTCTGAGACTGATTACAATTTCAAAGACATTTTACAATTGTTATCACCCAAATATCAACATCTACAAACAAGTTACTTACAATCACCCAAGCTGTTATAGCCGTCAAAATTTGATTCCATTTTACAAAAAATGAGACAAATTCCTTTTTTTAACACCATTATTGCAATTATAAACAAAATAATTACAAAACGATAGAGAAATTACAATTACTGAGAGAAATATATATTTTTTATCACCAAGAGTACTAGGATTTATACAATAATTACTAAATATGATCCAAGTCGTCATAGCCGCCAAAATTATTCCATTTTACAAGAAATGAGAGAAATTACTGTTTTTATCACCTATATTTCATTTTTAGATATACATTTTACAAGATCTGAGACTAATTACAGTTTCAAAAACATTTTTACAATTGTTATTGTTAGCCTCAAGGTTTCAATAATTATTAATTGGCTAATTAATCCAAGGACATTCATGTAGTTTTGATGATAACCATGATTTTAAGTTGTTCATTATTGATATTTTCATATGAACTAATGATTTATGTTTTAAAGCTTAATTTTGACTATTGATTTAATTGGACCAAGATGGCCAATTCAAATATCAAGCAAATGCAAAGTTGATAAGTTGCAAACACATTGAAGATCAAAGTCATCAAGACTCAAGACAAAGAAATCAAGCTCAAAGACAATGATCCGAGACATATGAGAAGTAAGAGTTAGGTTTTGTAAAGTTTATTAAGATTTGATCTTTAAGGCTCAACTTTAAAACAAACTTCAATTGAAAAATCTCTTAAAGTTTTCAAAGACAAACTTGATTGGTTGAAATTCAAATATAAGACAACCATATCAATTGAAAAATCTCTTAAAGTTTTTCAAAGACAACTTGATTGGTTGATTCAAATATAAGACAACCATATCAATTGAAAAATCTCTTAAAGTTTTCAAAGAAACTTGATTGGTTGAAATTCAAATATAAGACAACCATATCAATTGAAAAATCTCTTAAAGTTTTCAAAGACAAATTTGATTGGTTGAAATTCAAATATAAGACAACCATATCAATTGAAAAATCTCTTAAAGTTTTCAAAGACAAACTTGATTGGTTGAAATTCAAATATAAGACAACCATATCAATTGAAAAATCTCTTAAAGTTTTCAAAGACAACTTGATTGGTTGAAATTCAATATAAGACAACCATATCAATTGAAAAATCTCTTAAAGTTTTCAAAGACAACTTGATTGGTTGAAATTCAAATATAAGACAACATATCAATTGAAAAATCTCTTAAAGTCTTCAAAGACAATTTGATTAGTTGAAATTCAAATATAAGACAACAATATCAATTAAAAAATCTCTTAAAGTCTTCAAAGACAAACTTAATTGATTGAAATTCACATGCAAGACAACCATATCAATTATGGTTGAAAAATCTTAAGAAGAAAAGTTTTCAAAGAAAACAAATTGATTGATTGAAAATCAAGAAGAATGCAAGACAACATGATGGCTATAAATACTACCCTTTCTTCATTTCTAAATATCAAGCATACAAGAGAAATCAAAGATAGAAAAGATAACATCTTATACATCAATCCATCCTTCTCAAGCTTATATTTTCATATCATTCAAAATCCTTGATTGAAAATTTCTCTAAACACTTTTTGAGCCATATTGATCAAATCCTTGATATACTATTAGAGTGAGCATATTGTGTACAATTACTCTTTGAGAGAGCCTTATCTTGTACAACAAATACTTTGTTGAAACCATTGAGTGTTTTTGTTAGGGTTTTGGTATAAATCCTAAGTAGTGAAAAGGATTTTTCACTGGGTGGTTACTCTTCACCTTGTAAGGAAGATTTGTGGGTCTTGGTATAAATCCTAAGAGTGAAAAAGATTTTTCACTCGGTGGTTACTCTTCACCGTGTAAAGAAGATTTGTAACGGTTTTGATCTTCACCCGAAAGAAGATTGTCAAATTAGTGAATTTGGGAATCCTCGAGAAGTGATCTTGAGGCGGGGACGTAGGCGGGGAAGCCGAACCTCGATAACAATCACTGTGTTTGATTTTCTCTATCTCTATCTCTTACTTATTCAATTGCTTATATATGCTTGTGTTTGATTTTCTATCATATCTTATTGCAATTGAATTGTGTTCTTAAATTTGTTTTTGCTAATTGAAAATAGTTTTTAATTCCGCATTTAAATCGAAAAAGTTTGCCTCAACCTAAATCACCCCCCCTCTTAGGTTGATATTTGGGTAACAGTTATCACCCAAATACCAATATCTACAAACAAGTTGCTGACAATCACCCAAGTCATCATAGCCGTCAAAATTTGTTTCTATTTTACAAGAAATGAGACAAATTCCTTTTTTTATCACCATTATTGCAATTATAAACAAAAAAAAATTACAAAATGATAGAAAAATTACAATTACTAAGAGAAATATATATATTTTTTTATCACCAAGAGTACTAGGATTTACACAATAATTACTAAATATGACCCAAGCCGTCATAGCTGCCAAAATTGATTCCATTTTACAATAAATGAGACAAAGTACGGTTTTTATCACCTATATTTCATTTTTAGATATATATTTTACAAGATCTAAGACTGATTATAGTTTCAAAGACATGTTTACAATTGTTATCACTCAAATACCAACATCTACAAACAAGTTATTGACAATCACCCAAGCCATCATAGCCGTCAAAATTTGATTCCATTTTACAAGAAATGAGATCGATTACTTTTTTTTTTATCAAAATTATTGCCATTGTAGAGACAATTTTTACAAAACGATAAACCAATTACAATTACTAAGACAAATATATAGTTTTTATCACCACAAGTACTAATATTGACACAAAAGTTACTAAAGAACTCAAGCCTTCATACCGCCAAAATTTGATTCTATTTTACAAGAAATGAGACAAATTCTTTTTTTTTTATTTATCATTAATATTGCACTTTTGAACACATGTGTTATAAGACGTGAGAGTAATATCAATTACTAAGACATAATTACAATTCTTATCACTCAAGTCCCAAAATCTATAACAATTTAAATACCATTTTGGTCCTCAACTTTTGGTCTTTGTGTCAAATTGGTCCTTAATCTTTTAATTGTGTCAAATTGGTTCTCAACCTTTCAACCTTGTGTCAAAATAGTCCTTGCTGCTAAGTGTTGGATGGAAAATGCTGATATGACTAACGATTTATTTTTAATTTTAAAAATATCCGTCGTGGCATGCCAACTCAAATTTTAATATAAAAAAGGCAAAATTACAAATTACACCCTTTATATTTGGTCAAAATTCAATTTAGTTTTCTAAGTTTTGACTGTTTCAATTCAGTTCTCTAAATTTGGTTCCATTTCAATTCACTTTTTTCCTACAAGTTCTGTTAGTTGATTTCGTTAAGTTAATTATTTTATATATATATATATTAAAAAGTCCAAAAAATATTTAATTTAAAAAAAAAAACCAAAAATTGAATTTCTTTTTTCTCGGAATTGTTGAAAGAAGGCCTATTTGGAAGAAAAAAATTCCTAGGGATTTAAACTTTACCCTCAACATATAGAAAAAAAAAGAAAAAAAAAAAAGAAAAAAAAAAAGACAAATATGAAACTAGATCGGGAGCTGGTGTTGGTGTAGCTGATCCCAGGTTAACCAATTTGGGTGTGGTAGCGGCAGCGACAAAACAAAGGTCCGGTGGGGGTGGTGGTTGCGAAACAAGATCCGGTCGGTCTCCTCCTCCGCCTTGCCTTGCTCCGTCGAGTTCGAGGATTGCATGTTCTCTCTCTCGCTTTCTCGCACGTATCGAAGGACTTGTGGCTGAGTCAAGTCGGCGATGTGAAAGGATTCTTGAAGGACCCGTGGCCGAGTCGGGTTGAGCAAGGAGGTGAGGCTGCCATCGGAATTTGGGGATTTTTGGGTTTGATGTTTTTGGTGTTTGTGGAATTCTTTAACTGATTTAAGTGTTTATGGATTTCTGGGTTGGATTTTTGTTTCAATTTTTTTTATCTTATTTCGGTGATGTTTTGGTGTTTTCATTAAACTATATCAATTTTGTGAAGGGATTTGTTTGTTTTTGTGAAGGGATCTTAATCAAAGTTTTGATTTTATGTTGGTGTTGTTGGTTTTACAAATCTGAAATACAACTGGGTTAGTGTTGTACTGTTGTTCAATGTTCTTCATAGTTTTTTTTTTTTTTTTTATTAATTCGGAAATCATTTTCTGGGGAGTTTTTTTAAAAGAAAACTATAAAATAAATAAAATAAAAATCACAGTTAATGGCAACTCACTGACGGAATTAATGGAGGAGTGGAATTGAAATGGAACGAAACTTAGAACACTTAATTGAAACAGTCAAAACTTAGAGAACTGAATTGAACTTTGTACAAACAAACTCAGATTTTTTATTTTTATTTTTAGTTGGCATTTTTTTTTTTATATTAAAATTTGAGTTGGCATTTTTTTTTATATTAAAATTTGAGTTGGCATGCCACGTCAGATATTTTTAAAATTAAAAGTAAACTGTTAGTCACGTTAGCATTTTCCATCCAACACTTAACGGCAATGATCATTTTGACACAAAGTTGAAAGGTTGAAGACCAATTTCACATAGTTGAAAGGTTAGGGACCAATTTGACACAAAGGCCAAAGGTTGAGGACCAAAACGGTATTTAAACCATCTATAATTAAGTTACTAACAATCACTCAAGCCGTCATAGCCTGCCAAAATTTGATTCCATTTTACAAGAAACTAGTCGCAAACCCGTGCGATGTACAGAAAAACTACTAATATGATATTATATATATAAACTAAAAATCACTCAAAAAAAGAATTTTGGAATTCGAATGAATATCTCTACAGATTTTGCTACTTTTTTTAAAAAATTTTTTTATAGTCTTCCTATTATATTTTGATAGGTCAAGTCTATAAACAGAGTTATAGTCTTAATAATATTTCTTGATAGGCCATAATTTTTTTTTTTTTTTTTTAAATCAGTTTTCCGTTTTCCATTTAGCAAACAAAAGGTGGATTGATAGATAGTAGAGTTTTATTTAAAGTCTAGTCACATTAAAATATCAAATTACACCTAAAAGTGGATTAATAGATTTAAAAAAATAGAATTTTAGTTATACTCTAGTATCAATGATGGTCGCACTAATAATAGATATTAAAAAATAGAGTTTTAGTTATATTCTAGTATCAATGGTGGCATTAATAGATAAAATTAGACAAAAGTTGATTAATATATATAAATAGTAGAGTTTTAGTTAAACACCATAATAATAACTAAATTACTTATCATATGATTTTTTATTTTGTTTCGGTAAAAGATATGCCATATGATTTTTATTTATTTTTGGTTGAGTAAAATGTCATATGATTTAAAACAGAGTAAATAGTAATCGTGTCTGTGTGAGAGAAATAAGTGAGTCGGGTTAGGAAAATAGATTTAAGTAAGGGTTAAAAAATAATGAAAAAAATAAAATGACATGTAAAATTGTGAGAGTTGAAAAGCTGATGTGTCAATTACTGAGACATTATTACAATTCTTATCACTCAAGTCCCAAAATCTATAAATAAGTTACTAACAATCACTCAAGCCGTCATAGCCTGCCAAAATTTGATTATATTTTACAAGAAATGAGACCAATTACTTGTTTTATCACCATTATTACCTCTGGAAAAATTGTGACCGAATTGTACTTTTGCTTCATTAAAATAGTGATCGATCGTTGTTTCTGGGTAAATGAGCATTTGATTCAAAGACTAAAAGTAATTGATCGTATATTTGGCAATGAAAATTTCGATTGATCGATTTGTCTTGACCGATCGTGTTCTCGCTCCATTAAAAAAGTGATCAATCATTGTTTATGAGTAGATGTTAACATGATCGATCGTATATTTGGTAATGAAAATCAGGACCCCTACAAATGAAGAGGTTGCTAGACATGATTATATTTATATTTGCCATATAAAAGATCTATGTCTAGCTCTGCTTAAATAATGCTTTGGTTTACATCAAAATCTAATGCTTTGGATCGATATGCGATTTATTTTTTTACCTTTTATGAATCATTAGTTCAAATGTATGTTTGTTGGACAGTAAAAATTGCTTTGCTTATTATGAAATTAAAATGATGCAGCTTGAGCTAGGCAATTGTATCAATGTAAATTAGAAAGGTCGCGTAGATTGGCAGTACTCTTTCTTATTTATTTTCACTTTTTCAGGGCACTTTTTTTCTCATGAATTCCTTATAGAGTAGGAAGTGCTCTGAAACTTGATGTAATTTTTTTGAATTGTGAATGAAAGTTTGATCCAGCATATATATATTAAAAATGCGGCGCAAATTGTATCGACCAGTTAAAAAAATATAAATCTTCAATGAATTCTGGTTTCTTTTTAATTTTTAATTTTTTTGACATTGGCATTAAATTGATATTTTAAAATTTAGTCTAACTGTACACCAAGTGCCGCCAAAGACACCACTGCCCCTACCGACAGCAAAAATGGTATGTATGATTGAAATACATAATTTAGTTAGTGCTAGACATTAAGAAGGAAAGAAAGTTCATTATTTTTTATGAGTAAATGTCGTAACCCCATTTTGACCCTTAGGATTTTTCGTACATCCGACACGCAAAATGAGATAGCCCGACCAGCCCGAGAACTGTCCAAAATCACCCTAACATGCTAAAATCCGCTAATCCACGGCCGCGTTTCAAGGATGGAAGGATTTTACCAAGTTTTATCAAGTTTGACTAAAATCGTAACCGAGTTCCATCAATAATGGATCAACCTATTTTCTGTCATTTGAAGGGGTACATGAAGACCTTCAGATCGGTACTTCACAGACCTAAAACAGACTTGGAACGAAGAACTTATGGCCGAAACCGTGAAAATCGGCCTCACACTTGGTAAAATTTTGTTAAGTATTTTTGACAAAAGAAGACCCATTTAAAGGTAATCTTTGAGCATAGAATCTTCCTAACCCACCACAAGTTGATTCAAAAGGTAGCACCTTTCTTGAAATAGGAAATATTATCTACGATCGGTATGTCTCGGTTTGTCAGGAGCATCTCCGGATCGACCGGAATCTCAATTGGAAAACGGTTCGTCATTAAGGAAATCACTATGGCAGCCCTTGTTCCCAAGGCTTGTAGTTTGCTGGATTAAACTTGAATTCCTAAAAAATGTGTGACGTTGGAAAGTAGACATCACGAGCTTTCCGGAAATACCAAAATCATCAAAATCCGACATCGGGAGTTAGGTCAACCATAAGCGGGAAAAGCGATGAAAGTAAATTCAAGATATTGGAAATTTGACAATATTCCCACACGGGAAACCACCTTTGCAGGCAGAATCTTCCCAATCCGGTCCAAGGTGGTCTGAAAGTCAGGAAATTTATCGAAGAAGGTGAATTCATCTACGAGTAGTGTATTTCAGTTTGTTGATAGCATCTTCGGTTTGACCAAAATCTTTGCCAGAAAAACGAGACTCCTAGTGAAAGACACCTCGAACACCTATACTTCCAGAGGCCATATCTCCCTCATCTGAACTCAGAATTGTGTAAAATTGGTACCATTGGAAAGTATACATCTCAATATTTCCATAGACACCAAATTTGCCAAAATTTTACCTCAGGAAGACCTTCAAAACATAGCCCGAAAAAGGTGAATCAAAGCTATCAAAATTTGGGCAAAGAAAGCAAGAAAGGAGAGCCTGAGGTTCTCACGCAGCATGATGCTGCGTGACGCAGAATGAAGATGCGCCAAAACCTCTATAAATAGTGACATGACCTTCGAGGAAAGGACAACCCCTAAATGATGAAATATTGATATTCTTGAGCTCGATTTTCTAGAAACTAACGAAGTTCTGTCCAAATATGCTTTCAAATGGAGAATCAAGAGTGAAAATAGAGTGAGTTTTTGGTTACTTTGAGCCCAATTCCAAGGTCGTTTCCAAAACCCCTCCCGGTTTCCGTTCAATCCAAGTTCATACCATCCAAGAGCCATGGCTATAATTCAGACCTCTTGAAGTTTCCTGGGTTCCGATCATTCCAAGCCTGTGATCTGAGCAACAAATAGAGCTTGAATCCAATCCCAACGCAAAAGCACCACCTAAGTTTTGACGTTCTAAGGACAAGTCTCGACCTCAACGTGGAAGTGCTGCACAAATTCCAAATTTACTTAGGTACATTCTAAACCCCAATTCACATGCTTTGAACATATGATTTGATATCCCATTGTGGTTATGGTTAAATGTATTCCATTGCGAATTGATTAGCATGTTAATCCTATCGTGGTAATGAGTAATGATGTCACCTTCCATTGTGGATATGATTCATGTTGATCCCATTGTGGTTATGATTATCATACAAATTCTATTGTGGTTATGATTATCATGTAAATCCCCTTGCAGTTATGATTATCATGTAAATCCCATTATGGTAATGATCCTCATGTTAATTCCATTAAAGGGTATGATCCATGATTTAATTCCAATATTCATATGTCATTTGGTTTGCCCATATGTTTGAATCCTTATCTTAATCCATCATTAAATTCAAATGCTCATATGTTATTGGTTTGGCCATATGCCTTGAATGTTTATTTTAATCCACAATTTTAATTCCAAATGTTCACATGCCATTGGTTTGCCTTTTTCTTTGAATGTTTTATCTAAATCCATGATTTAGTTCCAATATTCATATGTCATTTGGTTTGCCCATATGTTTGAATCTTTATCTGAATCCACCATTAAATCCAAATTATTATATGCCATTGGTTTGCCCACATGAATTGAGTGTTTATTCTAATTTGCAAATTGCTTTGCATCCACATAAAGTGTCCATATGCTATTGGTTTGCCCATATGCCATGAATGCTTTATTGAATAAATTGTGCAATCGTTTATTTATACAAAATACTTAAATGAATTTCCATGAAAGCTTTAAGAAAGAAAAGCATGATATTATAAACATTACAACGAACAACGGATTGGCCCACCCTAATGCCAAGGTTGAGCCTGGTTTTAGGACGCCATGACATGTGGTTTTTTATATGTTGAAATGATTTTCCATTGACGTATATAGAGGATTCCACCCATTGTACTATTTATAACTCTAAAAATAGAAACATAAATTAGAAACGGACGAAATTTCAAAACTAGCCAAGCTATACCGGTTCAGAATGTATTTTTCAGCCAAAACACCAAAATCCAGCCGGTACACTCTGAAATAGGCCGAAATATTTTTCTGATACGTTTCGGTGTTGTTTCTTGTACCAGATGGTATTATGGTACAAAAAATGGGTTTCGATGGACATCAACTTTGAAATCATTCATTACTTGATGCTTGAATGCATTCAACAACCATTGAGGATTAACTCTAATAATCGCTAAGTACTTGTTAGCTAGCCATTGAGAGGTAACTTGTGTATTTTGGTAACTCCTTGCACATGAATGTTTCGAGTACATCTGCTTGATTTGGATACTCTTCTCACCCTTAACATTGCTTGTATACATCTTGTATTTACATCTCTCCTTATTACATACCACAACTATCCTATCCAAGTCATTTTTAGACCATATAAGGTCTTTACTTCTCTAACTACTCTCCTAAAAACATCTACACTAGCAAACAATATCCCCAAACAAATATGTGGCTTGGCCATTTCCCTAGATTCTATAAACTCCTCATACTTCGGCTTCCCATTTCCAATCTCATCATCACTCTCCATACATTCGGAAACATCAGCTTCTGTCGGTATCTCCATATTAACATTGTTGGTTGTAACACAAAAAGTTGCAATAAATTACTAGCACAACCAGCTTCTGCCTGCATATTAGAATTCCCACCAGTAAGTTTCTTATCATGTAAGTGTATGTCAAATAAGTCCTTGTTTTCAGATAAAAGACCCTCCTAGTAACGCCTATCTTCCTCATCCACATAAGGCATATCCCCATCATAAGGTTGCTTACCCTCGGTATAGACCTCAGTAGCAAGCCTATCCATATAATCTAATACCTCATCATCTACTTCCAAATCATCATCACTATCCTCATCTTCAATGATCATTACAGTCTTCTCTTTCCTTAGAGTTTTTTTGACATAGTTTTCCACATCCATAAGGGCATGGTGGCCTATATAAATCTTGATGATTGGATAGTGTTCAACGGTGTCCAACATATTTTTGACTTGTTTATCATTAGTAATGGTGACAAATGCACCATCCTCTATCTCCAACTCAGGTTTTTTTATAAAAAATCACATCCTTTGTCTTAACATACCCATATACCTTAAGCATGTCCTCAATATCAAAAAAACATACTAGGTCCTCATCAATTGGGTCGATGACATCCAACTCTCCTCCTAAATACTTCCAAGTAGGGTGTCTAGTAAGTTCTCCACCATAATGAACTTCAAAAATAACTGTTTTATCCACCATACTGTCAACCCTGATCACAAAAAAATAATAATAATAATAATTGTTATCCACTGAAAAACATACATGTAGGCTAACAACATGGAGACAAACCAAGTTCACAACTAATAAAACAAAAACAGACAACATTACATGCATTAAGAAAACAAATCAATTAATTTGGGACCACTGAAGCACACATTCCACTAACTTGGGACCATTGCCAAACAAATTAAACTAATTGGTACCACTAACAAACACAATCAATAATAAGTGTAGGACCCATTAAAAATACCCCCTACATTAGTGTACTTACAGAAACTTTTTTCATATTCAATATCCAAATATTACCTTTTGAGAAATGTCAAGTATTTTTGAAATCACATATTTGAGATTACAATGTCTTAAATTTTGTTTTTGGTATATACAATGTTCTATTCTATCACATATAGAGGCAAAATGAAAGTTTACTTTGAAAATTGACCCGAAAGACCCAAACCCGATCAAAAACCCTAGGAGACTAAAAACAACCTAAGATTAGATAGTAAAGAGTGAGAACAACAAAACATAAAAATATAACCAAAAAAAAAAAAGGAGCAGTGGGTGTGAGAACCACGACCTGAGGGTCAAATGGTCCTTAAAGTGTGACCCAACTGACGAATGATCATCCCTTTAGAGTGAAAGTGATGTTACAATAGAGTCGCCACTTATTTTTACAAGAAATAAAAACAAGAAAATTCTTTGAGAAAAACACATCTCTTTTATTCAATTTTATTGTATGATTACAACTGAGTGTCCAAAACAGAAAATTACATAACAAAAGTTTGTTTTCTAGATATAATCTAAGAAAATTACATTTGAATGCTTCCTAAATACAGTATAATAAAATAGAAAATTACATTCATAAAGAAACTAATCTAGAACCTTCAATGCTAGGCTCGGGGGCTTGGTTACAAAACAAGAAGGTGTAAGCACCTCGTTTTGCTCGATTAAAATCGATCTTCTAGGATAAAGCTTGGCCAAAAAAAAATATTTCAATGTATAAAAACATGGTTCACCATAGAATTTATTTTAAAGGTTCAAGTTCTTTAATTAAATCATTTACATGTGAAAAGGCATGTTATCGTCATCATCATGTGAATAGGCAAACAGATAAAGGAATTCAGTAAAGAATGTTTACTTGCATGCACGTGGAAGAAGATCTTGTTGATTGCTTTAGAATTACCAGAGTTATGTTCAACATTGGCTACAATCAAGAAGTTGGTTAATAGAAGACACAAAGAATAATCAATAATAAAAAAACCTTGAAAATGAATAAAGAGTAAAGATCAAAGGAGCTGTTGTGTGGCTGCAATTGTGTGGAGTTTGTATACTGCCTAGCTACAAAAGAGAACTCCAATGATGCTTCCTTGATGGTCTTCAAGGTACACGTGAACAGAGCTTCGCAGTAGAATATCCAAAGAGGATTTTTGTTGGAGCTTTTCTCTGTCTTTTAATGGTGGATTCTTTAGAGGTGTTTTATGCTTTAGAAATTATACGCAGAATGATCTGGAATTCTCTCTAAAGCTCAAACTTTTTGGGCCTTTGTAACTGACCTCTTCTTTTCTTTTTATAGCCAAACAAACGATAAGATATCTTCTGTTTAACTTTCTCTTTTTTATTTTCAAATAATCCCTATTCCTTATCATCTACCAACTGTGAACTGACTTAGATGAGTGAGAATTCAAAATTCAAGTTTAGGGATAATTTTGGGATAAAAAAACGTGCTCCAGGTTCGAAGTGCCGGATTGGTGGTTTAATGTGCTGGCCGGTACTTCAAAATGTGCTTGAAGTATCGGATTGGAGATTAAAGTGCCGAATACAAACTTGAAGTGTCGGCTGGTGCTTCAAATCCCCATCAAAGTGCCAGCCGGTACTTTGAGTTTTAAAAAAACGTTTTCATCTTCTTTTTTGTATTTATCCGTTTGTTCAATGTTGTCCCACTTTTTATGATAAACACCAGATATAATAGTGATCTTCTTAATCTTCTTAAAATATTTGAATTGATCTATTTCAATTAATCCTTATATTTTAATTAATTAATCATACTATTTATCCAACTTAAGTTGATTTTATCTAACGTAGTAGAGTCCATAATTATTTATCATTACAGGTCAATGGGACGTTTACACCTCATTAATTAAAATCAACCCAATTAATGGACCAATAATAATTAGTTTGGAATCTTATGTACTCGGAATTATTAAATCATTATGCACTTTATTTGTTAAATCTTCAGTTGATCATAACATTTGTGCTTATGGTCTAATTTGGGCTTGTGACATGTTGTTTTGAGTATTTTGAAGTGGAGATTTGTTTAATCAGCTCAATTTGTAAATTGAATGGTCAAAATTGTATTAGAGAAGTTGTATGCTTCGTTCTTTGGATGTATTTTGGAAAATGATTCTAATTTGTATTTTTAGGTCATGTAGGTAGCAAAACGAGGTGTCTACAGTGGGTGAGACCCCAAATTATTACTGCAGGAATACCGCCGTGGGTGAGGCGAGGGCGTTTCTTGCGGGTCGATTAATGAGAGGCAGTGAGAGGACCGGTCGGTAAGAGGTGGTGGGAGGAGTGGGTGTGAGAGTGAGATGTGAGAGAGATCGTGAGATTTTCTGGAAAAGGAACTTAGGGATTAGATGATAGTGAGTTTCATGGGTTTTTTTTTTAATCAAATTCGGGTTAAGAGATTGGGTGGGTTAGGATAAGTGGTTAAAATAGGTTGTTTTAGATAATTTGTAAAGGTTCTGTTAGTATTTAACAGAAAAATAGCCGTTAGAGGTAAGTTTCTTAGTTTCAAAAGATAAAGGGGAACATTACTAAGTTCAATAGATAAATTGGGAAATTAAAACTAACCTGATACATAAAGGAGGGAAAGTACAATTTTCCCAAAAATAAATAAAAAAATTTCATATAATTTGATTGATGGATTCAGAATATATGGGTCCCACAAAGAAATCAACCACATAATCATCTAGGTTTTTTCATTTGCAAAATTGGACCAACCTAAACATCAAGAATTGAGATCATGTGCAATAGCTAGGGTTATTGCATATGCAATTGTTAGTTCAAAAAGTTGAAAAAGTTAAGGGTAAAACAGTAAAACATCAAAACTTTAAAAAGTTGTTAAAAAGTTTTTTTTTCTTCAAGAATTTAGATTAAAGTTAGCTTTTGAGATTTCAAATCTAAACCCTTAAAAAAGTATTGCATGGTGCAATAGCTATTGCACCAAATCTCAATCCAAACATCAAATAAAGTATAGCACCTGTGGGGCTTGTGATTTCATCAAAAAAGAAGTATGGGGCTCGTGAAGCTTATCTTGAATAGGCGAGGTGGTTATATATAAAGGAAATCCTTAGATACTTAGAGCATCTCCAGCAGTGGTCTATTTCTACCCTTTATCTCCACATGTGGAGAGTAAAATAGAGATAACTGGCTCCAGCAGTCCTTCAAACTGGCTTTCAAATTCCCATTTTGCTATAGTAGCTTTTCATTTATGAAAAGCTACTGTACACTCTTCATCTATTATTTTATTATTTTTAATCGGTCCTATATAAAGTTTTTTTTTTTTTTGCCCGATTTCTTTCTCTCTCTTCCTTTTTTTTCCTTTCTCTTCTCTGTTCTCCCATTTTCTCCAGCTCGCTTTCCCCTCTCCTCTCTTGAAGATCCGGCCTGGCATGGTGGTTGACGGTTTCTTAGTCTCGGCTTAGGGTTTGCGCCAGATCTCGGCCTGGGGTGGTGGGTTTGCGCCGCCGATCTCGGCTTGGACCCAAGAGCGCAGGAGCTCCATGATTCGCCGGCGCCTGTGGAAACCCAGAACCATTTGCATCGAGATCCACTTCGATTGGGTCTTTGCCGAGGCTCACCAACTTGAGGATTTGTTCATGGAGCCATGGGTGGAGGCCACATGTGGAGGCAGAGGCGGTGGGTTTTTGTTGGTTTGTGGTGGCCGGTGATGGGGTTGTGTTGGGTTTGTGGTGGTTGACAGTTGATTCACGGTGGTGGTCGCGGTGAATCAAGAATGAATAAAAAATATAATATTTAAATGGGATAAAAGAATAAAAAAAATATATTTAAATAGAGTAGAGAGTGAATAGAGAGTGCTGTTGGAGAGTATATTTGAAAAAATAAATAGAGAGTTGCTGAATAATGCACATATAGAGATAAAATAGACATAATTGCTGGAGATGCTCTTATGCACAATTACTTAAATGTTATAGTTTAAGTTTTTACTTATTTTTTCAGAATAAAAGATAATGATTTTTCCAACCTCCAATGAATGTGGAGGCTTTTGTATTTATAGGAGGCTTAAAACACCATTTCCCAAGCTCTACACTAATAGGAAGTGCATTAGAAGTAAAAAATTAAATTAATTGCACGAGAGTTTGATTCTGTATAAAATTCCTACGGTGGTGCCGATCATCCTATAATCTATAATTACGAACTGTTTTGATTTTTTTCCCACTTTTAATTGACTTAGAACCCTTCCAACCAGCTATATTCGGTATTCCATTCATTTAATTAATTAAATAATAAATAATAGGATAATTATTTTTTTAAAAAAATTATCTATTACTTAAAAATTAATTAATTTGCAATTATCTCTTGAACATTATCTTGTGCATTAATACTTACAATATTAAAGTGTTTCACCCAATAAGAATTAATTATAAACCAATCAAATTAATTTAAAAATATTGGTTATTTATCCAATTTGCACTCTGAAAAATGTCAACTTATCCTTAACTCAATATTGACCAATTAAAAAAATGATTTTTTAATTTACGGATCAATTTTGAATTTTTGGATTTGTGAAATGATCATTTTATCTTTTATTTGTTAAAGTGTAAAAAAGTAAAATTGGTAATTGCAAAATGGGGTGTCAATAGCCATAGGGGGTCTTTTTGCACTTCTCCTTCTACGAATCAATTTTTTTTATTTATTTTAAATCCAATTGTATTACGTTTGAGAAAGCATAGAGACATTTCAATTGTATTACGTTAAACGCCAAAAATTTTCAAAGGGAGGCAGTCACTCAAAATGTATGTTCGCATGTATAACAATTTTACATATTTCGAAATATTATTATTATTATTAAAATAATAAAATCCCAATAAAATTTTTTCAAGAGTCTGGGTACCGTCAGTCCGTCACACTTTTCTTTCTATTAGACGTGATTATTTGTTGTGTTAACTTCTGGTTTTATTAACAAATTTCAAAGCATATGTGTTACAAAAAGAACAAAATATAGAAGGGTAAATAAACTCATGAAAAGAAACAGAAAAAATCAGAAGAAGAAATCATCCTGTGTGAAATGGAATTGACTGAATTTTAATGGTTCAAAACGTAGATTTTGAAAACAGAAAAGAACAAGGGATTCGATTAAATGTAGACAAAAATCCAAAAAATACCTTACAAAAAAAACTCAAATAGGAAAAAGTAGATCCAATAATGAAATGTAGATTTTAAAAACAAAAAACCAAATGTGGATAAAAGTCCAAACAAAAAAAAAATCAAATAAAGAGAAAAGCAGATCCAATCTTCAATGCGTATATTTGACTTTTGCATATGCACAGTGGGCGATTTTGAAGAAGAAAAAAGGACAACATTTTATGCTACAACAAATATCCATGTTGTATAGTTCTTAAATGAATTGACAATTGAGGGAACCCTCATTTATTTTGCTCGATGTCTATAACTAATTGTGCTCTCATTGTTTTCTTTGTAATGTTACAGGGGAATTTTAGTTAGCAAAAAGAGCCGTAGTAACCATGGTTTTAAAAACTAGATTGGAAAGTGAATCGAAAAACCGTAACAGAGAAAAGTGAAAATGAAGTAGATAACAATCTTGCAATGCTATCTTCCTTATCTTCGTGATTGTAGTAGCTAACGGAGAGAAGTGAAAGTGAATTTCTATCTTCCTTATCAATGGTGACTTGGTGCATTCGTGTCCAACCATTTATACATGATTTACTTATATGGTTTGATAATTTAGCAATAAAATATGTTTACTGAGTTCTAGATCTATATCAGTGTCCCATCAGGGATGAACAACGTATGATATAATAGTGATAGCACATGTTATTCTTTTATGATAAGACATGATTTCTCTCAATCCTATCAAGACCCCACCTAGAATAGTATCTGGCCCTAGAAGAACATTGTATTATGTATTGAGAAGGTTGTATGTTGTTGTGTCTTTTCTTTTAGCCAGTTTATCCCCTTTTTGTTATTAACTCGTTTGCTTGTTTTTCTTTTTACAATGTTTTACAATTGTATGAATTTAGTTTACCGCTTCAAAATGTGTGTTTATTAGATTAGGCATTTTTCATTAGTTTTATTACGTTTTTAATTGAGAATGGATAAGTGATGATAGTGAAAACTAAATTTTTGATCAAGTGAGGGTAGGAACCTATAATCTTGGTTAGGACATTCCTAAGTGGTGAATAGTCCATTTTTGTACCATAAAACTAAGTGGTGACTCAAATTTCTTCACCGTGGCCCGTAGCATACTTTCCCTAAGTTTAGAGTATTTCATTTGCATGGCCTAGATGAGCTCAATCTAAAAACAAAAAATAAAATTCATGAATATAAGTTTAGGAAAACGTTATTTCCACAGCAAATATTGTTATTTTCGCACCATTTGGTACGGAAATAACAAATAACAATTTAAATTTACATTGCCCTAAGTTTAATGGGGTTTTAATGTTAGATGAGTTTTCGGATGTTGTTACTAACGCTTTTTCCTTAGTGCCTTTATTTTATATATATATATATATTCATGAAGTATTAGAACATGTCTACTTTTTCTTTTTTTTTGAGATATGATAGAAATTCTAATCTAAACTCACACACACATACTGTCCACATCATCCCAAAAGCATCTATAGAGTGCTTGAATTATTGCACCTATAATTACCTTTTGATTTATTTATTTTTTTACATGAGTGTCTAAAGTTTTTTGATTATTTCTCAGGTGGTATAATCCTCTCGTTTCACTTACACCAAATCATTACAATAATGTAGCCTTCCTACATTCAGAATGAACCATTACGGTGCTTCCCCTTTCATGATCTCAATTAAAAATTTCCCCGGTGGTATATGGTCCACAGCTATTTAGATTCGGCAATTGCACGTGGACAGTTGGCAAGCGATTATACTCTGGAGTTGCAAAACAACAACCTAGCTTTGGTGATTTGACCCATTTCAACCCCACCCTCTCACTTAAAAATCTCAGAAGTTCTTTATGAGAACTACTTTTCTTCCAAATGGTTGGACAAGAATGCACCAAGTCACCATTGATCGGTGGTCTTGACACCACCAGATTTCCTCCCACACTTAATGGAACTTCCTCATTAATTATGATCGCGTGAGCTCCAGCATCAGCAATTTCTTGCAATTCCATTGCATACTCAAGGGCCCCTAACACTTCAACCATTGTGGGTCGTTGATTTCTATCTTCGCTCAAGCATCTATATGCAATATTCGTATAAATCTCCAAGCACTCCGGTGCGATTTGACCAATTAGATTTGGATCAATGATCTGATCAAGTGTACTGTCTTCAAAACACTGTCGGGCCCAAGGTGCCAAACTCTGTTGCTCATCGTCTAAGCCCATATCAACTGCTTCTCTAGCACACAACACTTCAAACAACACTACCCCAAACCCATAAACATCGGACTTCACAGTTAGATGGCTGGTCCAATAATACTCTGGGTCCAAATACCCGAACGTGCCCTTCACATCAGTGGTGACGTGGCTCCTTGACAATCTCGTTGGACCCAATCTCGACAGCCCAAAGTCCGAAACCTTACTTGCCCAATTCTCGTCCAGAAGAATGTTGTTGGTCTTGACGTCACGGTGTATGATAGCGTGCTTGTCACCTTCATGAAGGTACAATAGTCCACGAGCAGCGCCAATGCAAATCTCTAGCCTTTGCTTCCAACACAATGGAGGATTATCCGTGTTGTAAAGATGATCACGAAGTGCTCCGTGGGGCATGAAGTCATATACAATGATCATGACACGCTCATCGCTGCAGTAACCGATCAAAGAGACCAAGTGGGGGTGGCGAAGCTTCGAAAGCATTTCGATCTCCGTCTTAAACTCGTGGAACCCTTGGCTTGAAGTTTTCCCGATAATCTTGATGGCAACTGGGGTGTGTTTGTCATCGATGTAACCTTTGTATACAGTACAAGAGCCGCCTTTTCCAATGATAAGGTTCCGGTCAAAGTTGTTTGCGGCAGTTCGGAGTTCTTGGAGACTGAAGCGGCGACACAGTCCTTCGATCAGAATCGGTGGTATTTTGGTTTTGATAGGCTTTGCTCTCATTCTCTGGCAGAAAATTGTTATGCCCAAGAGAAAGAAGAAAGTTACAACACCTATGGTAGATGCAAGGAAAAGTACTGATTTTGTGGCTTTGGAGTACTTCTCAGGTTTTGGGGCGGATGGTTTTTGAGTGGTAGGAGGGTTCACTTCAGGTTTATTCAGTTTGAACAACTCTAGACCATTGAGGATCGCAGGAGAGTGACCAGCGCTTGAATTAGCATTAGGCCGAAGCTCTATAAAGAGAGAGGTGGTCTTACTCCTACCTTTACTTTTTTCGTTTGTTATGTTTACAACATAGTCCCTATATATACAGGAATGCCTTGTCCACCGCTCCAAGTGATTACATCAGCAGAAGTCTCCACCGTCTGATTTCCTATGGAAATTTGGAACCCACTTTCACACCTCTCTCCTTGACCTCCGATCGGATTTCACAGAAGTGGAGTCTGACCAGGTATATGAACCCAGTGTCCACGGGCAATCTCCAAGTAAGGTTGTATCGTTTGTTCGATGTTGTAGTCCGGGGCGGTCTGATAGACTTGCTCTGGTGCTGTGTAAGCGGGTATGCTTGTGTATTTGATTTGAATTGCTCCCATTAGCACGAATATGGTTTACATTTGAAGGTAGAGAGTAGTTGTTGGTGTCATCTACCCATTTCCGATTTCCGAAACATCATGCCGGAGTCCTTTATTGGTGAAATGGAGCTCCCACCTACGTTTAATCGGTGAACCAACCATCTCAAGAGCAGTGTTATTTTGGATCTGAGACTGAGAGTAATAGAGGCTGGTGGGCATCGAGACAATCTCAATCCCATTTATAAATGCATATGAAGTATTTTTAGATGGAGTGAAGGTTATGTTGACCTGTTTCTGATCCTGTGGCACATTTACACAAAATTCTTTAACCAAGAATTTTGTTTTGTTCCTGTAGAATCAGCAGTAAGGGAAGCACTGAAGTTTCTAAGGAGAGTAAAGGGACCAGATGTAACAGTGAAAAAGGCCTTGGACATATCGAAATTTTCTTGGTATGTAGATGAATAGTATGTGGATGGGTAAAAGTACAATCGTATGAATTTTTGGCCAGGACTAACATGAAAGGTGTAGGTGAATTGAGAATCAAAGATACGAGCAGTGTTGTAAGGAACATGATCAACTGATGAGGCTTGGGAATTTGAGACTATAAAGGTGTTATTAGATTGTTGCAAGGTAACTAATTTGGAGGCAACATCTACATCCCCAGTCCAATCTCGGCCATCTGGGTCAGTTGAGTTGCCAGAGGAGCCACAATTAAGCACGATGGGGGAGTAAGTAGAGTTGGACTTACCAGTGATTGAAATTGTTAGGTAATTGAAGAAGATGGAAACTGAGAAAAGGAGGACGTATAATTTGTAAGAGCTTTGCATGGTAATCGGTGACAAAATTTAATTTAGTAGGATATGCAAAGCTGCAAGCGATATAAAAACATGTGCATTCCGAGTGGATGTGTAAATAGTGGGATACTGAGACGTGTGAGAAAGAAGGAAGAAAGAGCTCCTTGAAAGGAGGCTTGCGTGGATGGTCAAAAGAAGCGTGTTGTTTCTTTTTGGATGTAGACATGGCTCCGAGTTTTCTTGTGGAATCAGAGAGTAGTGTCTCTTGGTCGTTTTTGGTTGCTCTAAGAGACCCAAAAGTCGAGGAGACTTGGGTCTTCTCAATTGACTAGTAAAAGGATGCCTTTCATGATTGTCAAAAGGACACTCTACAATTTTCAAAGAGTAGGAAGACTGATGAGCACGTGAAAGAAGTTGCCTTTGTTTTTTTTACTTACCAAGTTGACCAAACTTCTAGAAGAAGTTTGAAGGAAGAAAAAAAAAAAAAAAAAAAAATCTTTCTTCAAACTAAACCTATTTCTTTCAAGTTGGTTAACCCTCCTCTGGGTAATTGGGCTAAGCTGCTCAACATTGATGGCTCTTGCTTGGGGAACTCGGGTTGTGCTGGTGGTGAGGGTTTGTTAAGAGACTCCATAGGGGTTTGGCTGGCAGGATTTTCACCGACTTAGGGGTTACTACTATTATTTAGGCCGAGTTGAGGGCTCTAAAAAATGGATTGACTTTGACTTCAGATTTGCGTATGTCATGCTTAGGAATAGAGATGAATATTCTTTGATAGCAGTTGAGTTTTTGAGGGCTCCAATACTCCTAATGTCTTCTTGAGGTCTATTGTGGATAAATGCATGTAACGAGTAGGGACTAGGGAGACTTGAGCAATATAATGTCCAACATATTTACAGAGAAAATAATTTTATGTGAATATACTTGCTAAAGTTGGTTTTGTTAGCCTCAAGGTTTCAATAATTATTAATTGGCTAATTAATCCAAGGACATTTATGTAGTTTTGATGATAACCATGATTTTAAGTTGTTCATTAATGATATTTTCATATGAACTAATGATTTATGTTTTAAAGTTTAATTTTGACTATTGATTTAATTGGACCAAGATGGCCAATTCAAATATCAAGCAAATGCAAAGTTGACAAGTTGCAAATTCATTGAAGATCAAAGTCATCAAGACTCAAAATAAAGAAATCAAGCTCAAAGACAATGATCCGAGACATATGAGAAGCAAGAGTTAGGTTTTGTAAAGTTTATTAAGATTTGAATCTTTAAGGCTCAACTTTAAAACCAACTTCAATTGAAAAATCTCTTAAAGTTTTCAAAGACAAACTTGATTGGTTGAAATTCAAATATAAGACAACCATATCAATTGAAAAATCTCTTAAAGTTTTCAAAAACAACTTGATTGGTTGAAATTCAAATATAAGACAACCATATCAATTGAAAAATCTCTTAAAGTCTTCAAAGAAAGCAACTTGATTGAAATTCACATGCAAGACAACCATATCAATTATGGTTGAAAAATCTTAAGAAGAAAAGTTTTCAAAGAAAGCAACTTGATTGAAATTCACATGCAAGACAACCATATCAATTATGGTTGAAAAATCTTAAGAAGAAAAGTTTTCAAAGAAAGCAAATTGATTGATTGAAAATCAAGAAGAATGCAAGACAACATGATGGCTATAAATACTACCCTTTCTTCATTTCTAAACACCAAGCATACAAGAGAAATCAAAGATAGAAAAGATAACATCTTATACATCAATCCATCCTTCTCAAGCTTATATTTTCATATCATTCAAAATCCTTGATTGAAAATTTCTCTTAAACACTTTTTGAGCCATATTGATCAAATCCTTGATATACTATTAGAGTGAGCATATTGTGTACAATTACTCTTTGAGAGAAGCCTTATCTTGTACAACAAATACTTTGTTGAAACCTGTGAGTATTTTGTTAGGGTTTTGGTATAAATCCTAAGGAGTGAAAATGATTTTTCACTCGGTGGTTACTCTTCACTGTGTAAGGAAGATTTGTAACGGTTTTATCTTCACCCGAAAGAAGATTGTCAAATAGTGGATTTGGGGAATCCTCAAGAAGTGTTCTTGAGGCGGGGACGTAGGCACGGAAGCCGAACCTCGATAACAATCATCGTGTTTGATTTTCTCTCTCTCTATCTCTTACATATTTAATTGCTTATATATATACTTGTGCTTGATTTCATATCATATCTATATTGCAATTGAATTGTGATCAAACATTTACTAAATCAACATTTGCTATTTGAAGATAGTTTTTAATTCCGCATTTAAATCGAAAAAGTTTGCCTCAACCTAAATCACCCCCCCTCTTAGGTTGATATTTGGGTAACAATTGGTATCAGAGCCAAGGCTCTACATATAGATTTAACAATCTTAGAGTTAAGATCATGGCAAACACACCTAGATCTCAAATGCTTGAAGGTCAATCTACTCATAGACCACCTTTATTCATTGGTAGTGATTATGGCTATTGAAAAAATAGAATGATCATGTATATTAAGGGTCAAGACTATCATGTTTGGAGAATCATTGCAAATGGTCCTCATATTCCCACAAAAACTGTGGAAGGAGCAACCTTAGTAAAATTAGAAAGTGAATGGAATTAAGGATGGCAATGGGTCGGGTTTCAACCCGACCCGCTACGACCCGCCCCGCCCCGTTTAAAGACCCGCCCCAAAAAAACCCGTTATTGCCCCGCCCCGTTTGTTTCAACGGGTACCCGTTTAACCCGACCCGATGGTACCCGACGGGTACCCGACCCGACCCGACCCGATTCTTTTTTGTTTTGTTTTTGTTTTTAAATATGTTAGGGGTATCTAGACTAGACTGAAATAGCTTTTATATTAACCATATTGCATTTGAATTTAATGAGAATAATTGGATATGAATTACGGATTAAGTTGATGTGCAATAGTGGGACTATATATGATTAATCTATATTTCTAAAGTAATCTCAGCACTTGCTATATAGTTTGCACTTCCTGATTATAAGTTTACTTTTTCAATCATGCAAGGAGCACATGATTGACCTTTATGAGACATTTCTGGAGTCTTAACCCCACTAAAGCAACACAAAATGAGTAATACGTGTGCAGTAACATTACATCCTCCTCATATACTGTATTAGCAATGTGGTGAAATTTTCCAACTATTATATGGTCCCAGCATTCATGCTAGCTTGTAATTGAAAGGACCACCTGTACATCAGCATCATCCTTATCTCATGGATGCATTCTGAATCAATTTCCATCTTTGAGCAATTGAAAGAGATCATATACATATTGATAATAAAACAACAACACAAAAACTTATGCATCTTCAAATAGACAAAACGATAGAAATTGGTTCATGTGTCTATTACAAAACCAATTTGAATATTACAGAAAATGGGCAACACTAAACCAATTCTTTGTTGCAGCAATACTATTGAAGGGCCGGTTTGCAGTTGCAAAACTCAAAACATGAAATCTGAATAAATTCAGCACTTTTACTCTAAAAAGGCCTTGCTGCTTCTTCGATGAGCACCCTATAGATAAAGCATACGCAATAACTTTGAATTAGGAAATATAAATTATAACAATCATTCTAGGTGCAATTAGTAGTAAAATCATAAGAGTGGTACCTACACAAAAACTTTCAAAAAGTAACAACTCATTTCAATTAGTCCCCAAGCTCCATGGCACCACTTTCCTCCTCTTCATGATCATCATAGTCCTCAAGAATGTTTTGAATTGTGGCATCTTCTGGCATGGGTGAAGAACCTACAATAAAAAATAATAACACAACACAAAATAAACCTCATTACATATTCACAAAAGAATCAATAATACAATCATGATTTCATGAAACAAATAAAATTGCTTACCTTTAAG
The DNA here is from genome assembly GCA_907173295.1 of Fagus sylvatica. Taxonomy (NCBI): domain Eukaryota; kingdom Viridiplantae; phylum Streptophyta; class Magnoliopsida; order Fagales; family Fagaceae; genus Fagus; species Fagus sylvatica. The sequence continues at coordinate 26,149,767 of OU015768.1, forward strand.
TTCACTCCATAACCAACTTTGTGCACACATCAATGCTTCTAAGGTTCTTGGATGAAGACGGCTACGGTGTGGACTCAACAATCTCCCACTAGTACTAAAAGCAGACTCTGATGCAACGGTTGTCACAGGAATAGCTAAAATATCTCTTGCAAGGCGTTGCAAAGTAGGATACTTCAATCCATTGTGATTCCACCAACCCAAAATATCAAATATTTCACTTCTTTTCAATACTCCTTCCTTAATATATGTATCAAACTCTTCTACAACACTCTCACTTTTTTTGTTTCTTTTATTAGTAGTATTACTAACAAAAGAATCAAATTTCCTTAACCGGTTCTGCACAAAATCATGTGAAACAATTTCCATAGAAGATGGAGGTTGAGAACAACTTGCTTCTTCATCCGAGTTTTCACTACCATACTCCGCAAGCAAGTTAAAAAAGATTTTCTTAATTTTTTCAATCTCTTCAGAACCCCTAATACGACCATAGACCTGTTGGTAATAATATTCCATTATTTTCATTTTATACCTAGGATCTAAGATAGCCGCAATACACATGATCCCATTGACAACACTCCAATAACTATTAAATTTCTCTAACATTTTTGATGCCATAAGTTTGATCAATTCATTTGGACTTACAATCCACTCATTTAATTCCATCTTCAATTCACACAACATTGGAAAATATTCATTAGCTGTAGGGTAGGTAGTGCCAGAAAACAACTTCGTAACACTATAAAAAACCTCTAGTTTCTCACAGATGTCTTTTGCTACCTCCCAATCTCTCTCATTTGGCATGCAAGTGTATAAAGCATCAAAATGCCTCAAACGGGAAAATACATCTTTATAAATTAATGCACTTGCAAGCATCAAATAAGTAGAGTTCCAACGAGTCTTACAATCAAGTACCAATTCCTTGGTATTTGAAATACGCAAGTTGTCGACTTGATTCATCAAATTTTTGCCTTCTCTTTGGTGATGCTGTCCAAAAAAGTACACTATCCCTAATTCTCTCAATGCCATCACCAATTACAGCTAAACCATCTTGAACCACCAAATTCAATATATGAGCAGCACAACGCATGTGTAATAATGATCCACCTAAAGCAAGTGAACTAACTTCAAGCTTTTCTAACAGAATTCTCATCATAGCATCATTTGTGGTACAATTATCTACAGTCACTGTTGATAACTTCCTATCAACATTCCACTCTAAAAGACACTCTAAAAGAACAGTAGAAAGGACTTCTTTTGTGTGTGGAGATGGTACATAGATAAACCTAAAACAAATCAATTAAATAATTACAACATGCTTTAACAAAAACTACTACAATCAGTGACAAATTTTAAAAAAAAATAATATAGCTTAATAAAAATTTACCTCATAATCTGGCTTTCCAAAATCCAAGAGTCATTGATGTAGTGTCCCGTGACTACCATGAACCCTCTCTTCTTATTACTCGAAGTCCACATATCCGTTGTGATGGCGACTCTACTTCCATTATTGTCAATCTTTGCCATAGACTTCTGCTTCTCATAATCATATATCTTCAATATGTCTCGTTTCAAAGTATTTCTTGAAACCAACTTAAAATTTGGTTGAAGACCACTCACAAATCTTCTAAACCCAACATGATCAACCATAAACAACCAAGAGGGATACAACCATTGCAAGAGGGTACTCATGCATAATGACCATGTGGGCAAGATCCTCCCTCGAACCCTCTTGGTCAAAATTATACGGGCTCGCACTCACTTTCTTATTCGCCTTTCCTTGCTCTTTTATCATGACTTGTCTCCTAAGATCCCCTCGAAGCTTCAACGATGGACATCTCTCAAGATGAGTACGTAAATGATTTGTCCCTTGTTTACTTTCTCCCAACAAATGCTTCTTACAATAGTTGCATTGGGCCTTCATCTTCCCCTCAACCGTTTTTAACTTAAAGTGATTCCATACTGCCGATGTTCTCTTTCTTTTACTAACCCCCTCTTGTATATCCTCCACTTCTTGTACATTCTCAATTGGAGTAGTATCCTCGTTAGAGGCGGTGTCCTCTACTAACACCGGCGTTGACGTAGTGGCCGTGTTAGACATATCTCTACATACACAATATCAAAGTAAATGAGTATAGGACTTATCGAAAAATCATGCAAGCAGCAATATGATAACCAACACCAAGACATGAGATAACCAACACCAAGACATGTGTTCAGTTTAAAAAATATGCCAAAAGTTGCCATAACCCATGAACATGAAATGTATACAAAAGAAGCCCTGAAGCGAACTGAAAACATAGCAAACCCAAAACTTGACTACTAAAAGCTCCACTTTAGATTTTATTTCATCCTTATCTTCTATTGATCCTGCTTTTGCCCCTGTAAATCAGTAACTCTTACTGTGCATGCTTTATGCACTTTAAGAATTCTCTTTAATAAAATTTGTCTATTACCTATCAAAAAATAAAATAAACTTGAGGACACACACATAAGTGAAAAGAGGGAGGAAGTCCAGGAGGACAAGAACTGCATTTGGGAGAAACAGAAAGCAGGGGAAACAATAAATGCTAGATGACAAATAGTTAATGCACCATACTTTACTGTCTAATAAAATATTCAATGGAGATTATTACTGTAGGCAAACATGGACCATGATATAACAAAAGACCCTCCTAGTTGCCATAACTCATATTATTATTAGCCTTAAACAGTCAGCAACTACATATTATTATTAGCCTTAATAGATTTACTTTTACTGTTTTCTGAGCAACCAAACAGCATACACAACTAAAATCCATATACATTCTACATTCTACACTCTATACACAACCAAAGCAACCAGATTTATACACTCTACATTCTACATTCTACACTCTCTGCTTTTGTCTCAATTAGTGGGGTTGGCTTTAGTCTGCTGAAGCATAAAGCACATAAAAAGAATCATAAACAATGAATGACAGAAAAAAGAAAAGAAAAGAGAATACTAAATCATCTTTAAGAACTACCCACCCAGTATCCAAGCTTAGCTCAGAATTGCACAATGACTTTTCATTGATACTAAATTATTTTAGTGATTTTATCAGTTTGTAAAGCTTTCAATTAAAACGATCCTAGTGCAGAAATACAAAACACGAAGTATGCTAACCAACAGTGAGCAATGGACCATGAGGCAGTAAAGGGTCAAAATCCAACTCTTAGAGGACTTTGGTCGAACACCTATGAGATATAGCCATTTTTTGCAGAAACAAAATCCAAAATCCAACTCCTAGTGCAGAAACAAAAACCCAGATACCAAACCAGCTCAAATTGCTTAAAACCACCAAAAACAATAACAATAACCAAAAAAATCCACATATTAAACAAAACCCAGATAACAAAAACACAAAACGAAGTGAATAGTTCGAGCCAAAGAGATTTGTTTACCGGGAAAGTCTTTGCAGCTGAAAGAGATCGAGATCGGTGAAGGAGATCGAGATCGGTGAAGGAGATCGAGAATCCGAGATCGGTGAAGGAGATCGAGATCGACTGAGGAGAGGCTCGGGTTTCGCCGTTTCGGGTTTTAGGATTTTTTGGATTTTTTTTTTTAAATAGTTCGGGTCATATTCGGGTTTTTCAATAAAACCCGCCCCGTTTAAAACCCGTTAAAACCCGTAAAACCCGATTAAAACCCGTTAAAAAAAAACCCGACCCGATACCCTATTACATAAACGGGGCGGGGCGGGGCGGGTTTTTTGAGGCGGGGCGGGTCGGGTACCCGTGGGTCACGGGTTTATTGCCATCCCTAAATGGAATGAGGCTGATGTAAGACTCATTGAATTAAATTGTAAAGCTATGAGTACTTTATATTGTGCTCTTGACCCAATTGAATATAATAGAGTCTCGGGTTGTGACTCGGCTAAAGAAATTTGGGACAAACTTGAAGTTACTTATGAAATCTAAAATGAACATGCTTGTCCATGAATATGAATTGTTTGTTATGAAGAAAGATGAAAATATTAGTGAAATGTCTACTAGGTTTACTAATATTGTGAATAGCTTGAAGGCCCTTGGAAAAATTTATACTAACCAAGAAAATGTGAGAAAAATTCTCAGGTCATTACCAAAGAGATGGGAAGCAAAGATGACAGCAATTTCTGAAGCTAGAGATCTTAAGGTGTTGACCTTAGAAGAACTATTCGGATCACTTATGACGTATGAGCTTGAAATGAATAGTAAAGTGGAGGAAGAAGAAGTCAAACCAAAGAAAAACTTCGCCCTCAAATCCTCTCATCATGACCACGACAATAGTGAAGAGGAAAGAGATGAAGAAGAAGAAATTGCCCTGATGACTAGAAACTTTCAAAAAGTTCTTAAAGAAGAAAAAGGGGTTTGGAAGAAGATTCCCTAAGAAAGGAGAAAATAAAGGAGAATCAAGCAAAACTGAAACTCCTACCTGCTACAAATGCAAGAAGCAGGGGCATTACAAAAATGAGTGTCCTCAAGTAAACAAAGAGAAAATGAAGTACAAAAAGAAAGCTCTAAAGGTAACTTGGGATGACTCCGATGAAAGTGATTCGGATAACAACTCAAGTGACAATGAAGTGGCAAATCTTTGTCTTTTGGGATACATAAATGAATCCAACATAAGTGAGGATGAGCACGCGAGCTTTTGTCCGCTAGCATTTAATGACGATGAAAGCGCCACCGAAGATCTTTGCTTAATGGCACATGGAGATGAGGTAACTTCTAAACTTAATTCTTTAGAAGATGAATCTTATAGCTATGATGAATTACAAAATGCTTTTGAAGAATTGGTTGAAGAATTTGAGAAGAAATGTTTTGAAAAATAAAGTTTTTAAAAAGAAAGTCACATCTCTTTCAAACGAATTAAATGATTTGAAAAACAAAAATGAAATTCTAGAAAAACAAATTAATTCTTTGAATGATAAAAATCTGTCTTTAGAAGAAGAAATAGTTAAGTTTAAAATTAAGCCACAAAACTTTATTGAGAAAATGAAAGCAAATGATGTGGAAACATCATCACAAATTGTTCACGATTCAAATCTTTTGATTAAATGAAAATAAAGAACTAAAACTCAAGGTTGAAAACCTAACCAAAATTTTGACTAACTTTACAAATGGAAAGAAAAATTTGGATAATTTGTTGGGTAGTCAAAGATGTGTTTTTGACAAAGCGGGTATTGGATATAACCCGAAAATAAAAGAAAAACATTATCAAAAATTTTTCATTAATGAAAATCTCTTGAAATCTCCCATATGTAAACATTGTGGAAAAATAGGGCATAATATTCATACATGTCCCATGAAAAATAAGATTTGGATTATTAAAGGAACCACACCACCAACTAACCCAAGAGGACCCAAGAAGATTTGGGTACCAAAGAAAGTTACTTAAATTTGTTTTGTAGGTATGCTTGATATCCAAATCTACCAAGGATAAGTGGTTTCTTGACAGTGGATGTTCAAGGCATATGACAGGTGACAAAAACAAGTTCACTTCTCTTACTCTAAAAGATGGAGGAAATGTCAAATTCGGTGATAACTCAAAAGGAAAGATCATCGGTATAGGTAATATTGGTAAAACACATTCTCTTGTTATTGAAGATGTTCTCTTGGTTGATGGTTTGAAACATAACTTGCTAAGTATTAGCCAATTGTGTGATAAAGGCTATAATGTAATATTTAAATCAATCATGTGCATTATAGTAAATGAAATTGATAATCAAGTTCTATTTGTGGCATTTAGAAATGAAAATGTCTACACTATTGATCTTGATAATATGACTTCAAAAGAATCAATTTGCCTTGCTGCCATAAATGAAAATAGTTGGTTGTGGCATAGAAGATTAGGACATGCCAATATGGAATTACTCTCAAAATTGTCTAAACTTGATTTAGTAAAAGGCTTGCCGGTTACTAAATTTGTTAAAGATAAAATATGTGATGCATGTCAACTAGGTAAACAAACTAAATCATCTTTTAAGAAAAAGAAAGTTATTTCTACTTCAAGACCTCTAGAACTTATTGCATATGGATTTATTTGGTCCTATTAGAACCGCTAGCTTAAGTGGCAAATTGTATGCATTTGTAATTGTTGATGATTACTCTCGCTATACATGGGTATTATTTCTTGCTCACAAAAATGAAGCTCATAAAGCATTTGTTAAACATTGTAGAAGAATTCAAAATGAAAAAGGTTATACAATTAACAATGTTAGAAGTGATAGAGGTAGAGAATTTGATAATCAAGATATTGAACTATATTGTGATCAAAATGGTTTTGGACACAATTTCTCGGCACCTCGTACTCCTCAACAAAATGGAGTAGTAGAACGTAAAAATAGATCACTTCAAGAAATGTCTAGAACTATGCTTAATGAACATAATTTACCTCAATACTTTTGGGCCGAAGCTGTTAACACCGCTTGCTATGTTATAAATAGAACCATCATTAGAAACACTTTAAATAAAACTCCTTATGAACTATGGAATAATCGAAAACCTAACATTGGATATTTCAAAGTTTTTGGATGTAAGTGCTTTGTATTGAATGATAGAGATAATCTTGGTAAATTCGATGCTAAATCCGATGAAGGTATATTCCTTGGTTATTCTACAAATAGTAAAGCATATAGAGTGTTCAATAAACGAACCATGGTTGTTGATGAATCTATGCATGTTGTTTTTGATGAAACTAATCCATTCCATATCAAAAATAATTGTGATGATGAGCCAATTTCTCTTGATAATAAAGCTAGTTCATCTAACCAAGTTGATTCAAGTGAAAAAGTCAAAGATCAAGTAGATGAACCAAAAGATGAAGAAAAAGCGCTTCCTCCAACCAACAATGAAGAATTACCAAAAAGTTGGAACGTAGTCCATAGTCATCCTAAAGAATTGATCATTGGTGAAATTGAACATGGAGTAAGCACAAGATCAAAGCTCAAGGAACATCTGCAACAACATGGCGTTTCTCTCACAGATTGAACCAAAGAACATAAATGAAGCTATTGAAGATGAATCATGGATCTTGGCAATGCAAGAAGAGCTAAACCAATTTGAAAGAAACAAGGTATGGACTCTTGCACCTAGACCCAAGGACCACTCCGTCATTGGTACAAAATGGGTATTCCGAAACAAAAAGGATGAAGAAGGTATAATAGTAAGGAACAAAGCAAGGTTAGTCGCTCAAGGTTATAATCAAGAGGAAGGTATTGATTATGGAGAGACTTATGCTCCAGTTGCTAGATTAGAAGCTATACGCATGTTACTTGCTTTTGCATGTTTTAAAAATTTTAAATTATTTCAAATGGATTTCAAAAGTGCCTTTTTAAATGGTTTTATTGCTGTCATAACCCCATTTTTACCCCCGAATCTTCTCGGGTGTCGACACGCAAAACGAGGCAGCCCGAACCAAGTCGGCTTGATCCGATGAGGGCTCATCACACCAAATAACCTCAAAACGGGGTCTGGGACACATTTCCCAAGATTTGACCAAGTTTGACCAAGGTTGACCAAGTTTGACCGGAGTTGACCAAGTTTGACCAAGGTTTGACCAAGCCGTTTCTGACCCGACTAGGGCCCACTATGCCCGAAAGTCCTCGAAACGCGGCCCAGGATACATTTCCCAAGGTTAGGAGAATTTTGACCAAGTTTGACCAAGGTTGACCAAGTTTGACCAAGGTTTGACCGGACCATTGACCAGACCGAAAGCTGAATCGAACTGACCGCTCCTTGACCATTCTGAAGAACGTGATGAGAGCTTCGATTCGACACTTTACGGGCCAAAAACGGACGAGAAACGAGGGAGTTATGGTTAAAACTGTGAAAAAACGGTCCAACACTTAGCCAAATTTTGCTAAGTGTTGTTGACAAAACAGCCTATTTGGGAGGCAATGTTTGCGTGGAAATTCCTTCCAACCCGCAACGACTTGGTCCGCGAGCTGAGAACCTTAGGCAAGAGGTTCACTTCAGCTACCACACGCAACTTTCGGATCGTCAAGAGCTCCTCCGGTCAAGCCGGAATCTCAGTCAGAAGATGACCCCTTGGCATAAGGAACATTCCGACGGCCTCTGTTCGCAAGATCATATCTTGCGAACCCAAGCTCGCCTCTGTGCAAGGCCTATACCGTTGAAAAGTAGGTAGCGCAAGCTTTCCGACGATACCAAGATCGTCGAAATCCGACATCGGGAGCTACGTCTACCACGCGCGTGAAAACAGGCCGACGAAATAAGGTTTTGCTGAAAGTTCCGGAATTTTCCCACCGACGTTGCCACGCTTGCGCACAGAGTCTTCCTGACTCGCAACGAGTTGATCCGCGAGCCCGGGCACGTTGGAAAGAAGACACATTCATGCATGACGTGGAACTCTCGGATCGCCAAGATTTTACCGGGTCTAGCCGGAATCACGATCGGAAAACTGTCCTCAAACGGACCAAAAACACCCCGCGGCCCCTGTTCGTGGAACCATATCTCGCGGACCCAAGGTCGGATTCCCGCGAATCTGGAACCTTGCAAAAATAGGCAGCGCAAGCTTTCCGACGGTACCAAGAACGTCAAAATCCGACATCGGGAGCTAGGTCAAATATGCGCGCGAACTGGGACAAGATTTGAGAAAAAACGCGCTGGGAGCAAAACGCATTTTTCCTCCCGGACAGTCCGCCTTCGCGCACAGAGTCTTTCCTACTCGCAACAAGTTGATCCGCGGGCCCGGGTGCGTTGGAAAGATGAATGACTCCGGCTACGACGTGGAACTCTCGGTTCGCCGATAGCATCCCCCGTTTGACCGGAATGTTCGCATCGGAAAAGTGCACAAAAACAGCTCCGACACCCCGACTTCCGGGAGCCATAACTCCCTCGTCCGAACTCCGATTTGTGCAAACTTTATATCGTTGGAAAGTAGGACGTCTGAGGGCTTTCCGAACGATATGCCGCATGACCCATTTTGAGTTCCGGAAGACCTCCAAAATCGCCCCCGAAAATCGGGTCCGAAAATTGTGCGCTGCGCGAATTTCCATCGAGTGGATAAGATCGCCACGTGGCGGTTACTGTAACTCGCGCAGCACAGTACTGCGCGGCGCAGTACAGTACTGCGCGAGGCGTGCAAATCCGGTTTTCTATAAAACGCACCCCCCTCCCTTCAGCGCTGGGTCCGAAGCTTAGCAGCATTTTTGCTCGAGTTTCTTAGGTAGCCTCTTTAGGTAGTTTTTAGGCAGAGAATAGGGGTTTGGGGCTTTCTTTGGGGGGTTTTTGGGTAGTTTTTAGAGTGAGAGATCTACTAGGTGCTCTCTCTCTAACCTCTCCTCATCCTCCCCCCCTCTCTCTCTCTCTCTAAGCTCTTTCTCTCTCTAAACTCTTTCTCTTAGGGATTTTGGGGTGTTTTTAGAGTGAGAAGCATCTATTAGGTGCTTCTCTCTCTAACCTCTCCTCATCTTCCCCCCTCTCTCTCTCTCTCTCTCTACATTCTTTAGTTCATTTAGTGCTTTATTTACATTTACTTGTCTATTTATTGCTTTATTTACATTCCCTTGTCTATTTATTGCTTTATTTACATTTCCTTGTCATTTATCGCTTTATTTACATTTTCTAGTCATTTATCGCTTTATTTACATTTACTATACGTACTTGTGAATATTTGTTGTGATACCCCCCCTTCCCCCGGTGTGTTTTAGTACGGCAATATTGAGTGGCTTTGGCGGCTCGCGTAAGACCTCTAACGAGGCCGTGACAACCATGTTAGCCCACGAGGTCTTGACCCGAAAAATACACCGGTTTCCTCGTGTTTTAGTACGGCAAATATTGAGTAGCTTTGGCTCAGTTGCGTAAGACCTCTAACGAGGCCGTAACAACCTTGTTAGCCTACGAGGTATTTGACCCGAAAAATACATCCCCATGTGTTAAATATTGTCATTTATCGCTTTATTTACATTTACTACGTTGTAAATATTATATTGTGAATATTGTCATTTTCCCATTTTTTTTCCTTTGTGATTTGGGCGTGATAATCCCGATTGGTCGTGGTGGACTATTTAAGACCTCAAAGAGGCATTATCCACCATGTAATTCCATAGGAATTGGACCCACGAAAATCCTTTGTTTAAACCCCGTTATTTTCATTATTTACTACGTTGTTGTAAATATTGTCCATTTTTCATTATTTTGATTTGGGCATGAAAATACCAAACGGTATTGGTGGTTTTAGGTAAGTCTTTCAATAGCACTAAACCCCATGTAAATCCATGAGGCGTTGGACCCGTAAATTGCAAACCCCGTTTTCAAATGATTTTCCCCATATAAGTCCTATTTGGCGTCGAAGGTTTGGATAAGTCTTTCAATAGCACCAACCCTTCGTGTAAGCCCGAAAAGGCATTGAAACCCATTTTCAAATAGATTTTCACCATATAAGTCCTATTTGGCGTCGAAGGTTTGGATAAGTCTTTCAATAGCACCAACCCTTCGTGTAAGCCCGAAAAGGCATTGAAACCCCGTTTTCAAATAGATTTTCACCATATAAGTCCTATTTGGCGTCGAAGGTTTGGATAAGTCTTTCAATAGCACCAACCCTTCGTGTAAGCCCGAAAAGGCATTGAAACCCCATTTTCAAAATAGATTTTCTCATTTAAGTCCTATTTGGCGTCGAAGGTTTGGATAAGTCTTTCAATAGCACCAACCCTTCGTGTAAGCCCGAAAAGGCATTGAAACCCATTTTCAAATGATTTTCCTCATTTAAGTCCTATTTGGCGTCGAAGGTTTGGATAAGTCTTTCAATAGCACCAACCCTTCGTGTAAGCCCGAAAAGGCATTGAAACCCTCTTTTTTAGATTGTTTTGTTTTATTCATGTAAATCCTATGGTGGTGTCGGGATCCGAATAAGTCTTTCAATAGCATCGAATCCCGACCCCACGAGGTCTTGACCCTTTCCTTAAAAATTCTTGTGTTATAATAAATTGCACTTTGCATTAAGCATCATATTTATGCCAACCCATATTAGTCATCTCATTCATTCTTGTGATTTATGTGCTGCGAACATGCCGTGATTACTTGATTGAATGTTTTACCATTTTGATGCCATGCTCATTCTTGTGATTTATGTGCTGCGAACATGCCGTGATTACTTGTTTGAGTGTTTATTGCTTTGATATAAAAATGTGATTAAAATACACTTTGCCATGAAAACTTTAAAAAGAGTAAACATGGTAATGTGGGCGTTAGAAACGAAGGTATGAGTCCTTTACACGGGGGCGTGGCTGGTACGTGCTTTCGTGTAAGGGATTCTACACGTTCTAACTCCCATAGGATCATGGTCTAAAATTCCCCAAAGTGTGAATTAATCATCCAAAACCCCGCCATTTGACGGACCGCTTTACTCTTGGAAATCAAGGGTAAAGAGATCCCGAATATGGCACCAAAAACATTAATTGTTTGTCCCGGCACTAGGTGTTAGGATTTCAAGTATATCCTACCACCGAAATGCCCGGAAATTTAAAAGATACAAAGATAAAAGGGATGGTGAAATAAAGAGTCTAATCAAAACCAAATGAGGTCAAAATGCATTTGCCATTCTTGGTATATTGCTCGACCAAATTTGGGACATTTGTTCATAATTAAAACCAACAACCTAGGCTTAGCAAATAAAAGAAAACATTAGAAAGGAGGTAACCGTTTTCTTAACGGATGTCGTGGGGTGCCTAACACCTTCCCCACGCATAAGCAAACCCCCGAACCTATCTCTGGTTCAAGACCATTTAGTTGTAGATGTCTAAATAAGATAAAATCTATTAGACATAGGTGCCCAATCACACCTTAAAATTTCCCATGGTTGGTGGCGACTCCAAATTTGTGCTCACACGCACACACGTACACAAGTTCCCACACACACACAACTCATATCTCGAAACGGAAAAGAGATAGAGGAACACACACAACACTCGCCAAATGGGGGTCGGTATCTAGGAAAATAAAAAAGAATAAAAGAATAACTTAGAGATTTTCCGCCGGTGTCGACAATTGCCGAAGAAGTTTATGTAGAACAACCTCCTGGATTTGAAAATCATGAATTTCCAAACCACGTTTTTAAATTATCAAAAGCTTTATATGGTTTAAAACAAGCTCCAAGAGCTTGGTATGAACGACTAAGTGGTTTCCTTATTGAAAAGGGTTTTACACGTGGAAAACTTGACACAACATTATTTCTAATGTTTGATGGAAAAGACATGCTTATTGTGCAAATCTATGTTGATGATATTATATTTGGTTCTACTAATGAAAACTTGTGCAAAGAATTCTCTAAGATTATGCAGGATGAATTCGAAATGAGTATGATGGGTGAGCTAAAATTCTTTCTCGGACTTCAAATAAAGCAAACCGAAGATGGGATATTCTTAAATCAATCCAAATATGTCATAGACTTACTAAAAAGATTTGGATTGACAAATGCTAAAGCATATGGAACTCCCATGAGTCCTTCAACAAAGCTTGACAAAGATGAGAAAGGTAAACCGGTGGACGTTAAGCTATATCGAGGTATGATTGGTAGTTTACTTTATTTAACCGCAAGTAGACCCGATATAATGTTTAGTGTATGTCTTTGCGCCCGATTTCAATCCTGTCCTAAAGAATCACACTTAATTGCAGTCAAACGAATATTTCGATATTTGCTTGGAACCATTGATTTAGGATTATGGTACCCTAAGTCAAATTCATTTGACTTAATAAGCTACACGGATGCGGATTTTGCTGGTTGCAAAATTGATCGCAAAAGCACTAGTGGTACTTGTCACTTTCTAGGACACTCACTAGTATCATGGTTTAGTAAAAAGCAAAACTCTGTGGCCTTATCAACGGCGGAAGCCGAATATGTAGCGGCCGGTAGTTGTTGTGCTCAATCTCTCTACATAAAACAACAACTAGAGGATTTTAAAATTCTTTTTGATCATATTCCCATAAGGTGTGATAACACAAGTGCCATAAGTTTAAGTAAAAATCCTATCCAACACTCTCGCACAAAGCACATTGAAATTAGATACCATTTTATAAGAGATCATGTGCAAAAAGGGGACATTGAACTTGAATTTGTGAGCACCGATAGTCAATGGGCGGATATTCTCACGAAACCTCTCATTGAAGAACGATTTTGCACAATTCGACATGAAATAGGTATGGCTAGATACGTTGATATCAAATAAGCTTAAATTTATTATCCTTCTCTTTGATTCAACTATGTTAAATCTATATATACCTTAAGAATTGAATATAAAATGATTTTATGCATATCATGTTCATAAAATTGTTCATTTTATATCTTCCTAGTTATATTGTTTGAACATTCAATTATATGCCCAGTTCTATGTATATTTGCGTATATGTTCATGCATAAAATAAGAAATAAAACTCATCATTTAAACAAACTTGAGTTTATTAAAAAGAAAGCCATAAAGGAGAAGTCCACCACAAAAGGAAAAACCACTACACTTCCCACTACATTTATTTGGGGATAGAGCGAGAAGTCAATTCCTTCACCTCAGCTAGTAGCTTCTCGTACTGCTTCTGCAGCTTATTAGTGGTCTTGCTCTGCTCTGTGGACCGGATTACCAAATCATCGGCATAAGAATCCACGAGCGCCTTCAGCCTTTTGTTCTCCTTCCTTGACCTCCCCTACTTTCTTCTTACTCTCCTTCAGCAACCTTTGTAAAATGGTGACTTGAGAACGCAGCGTTTTCACTTCCAAGATTCCTAACATGAAGACGACGTCCCATGTTAGAAACAGTGGCAGTACACTGAATCGTGAGTGCCAATGATTCATTTATTATTTGTGGGTCAGTCCTCCCAGCTAAAACCTTTGCATCCTCCGGAGTACAAAGACCTGCAGCTACTGCGGTGGCAGTCTCACCATTCAATATCACTGAATCAGTTACTGACACAGGGCCATTAATTGAAAGGAAGTAAGGACGCCAGACTTCTGGCATCACACTAGGTGTATCATTTAGATTAATTGTTTCTGGTTTGTTTTGAGAAGAAGAGGAAGCCATTCTAGAAAATCTAATAAGAGATTAAGCTAAGAAGTTTGAAAATGATGAAGTTCATCGAAAATTAGTGTGTGTTAAATAAACCTCAGATTTTTGAACACCAGCCTGTACCTATCATCCGACTCCCGAGATTTTTCTTCAAAATTCAACGTTTAAAATCTCGAGATTTAACGTATACGGAAATATCACTGACTCAAAACTTGATGCGTCGACAAGATCTTTTTTCTGAAAAAGCAGAAATTTTTTTTCAAACTTCCTGATTTATCGGTGTCTATGGCGTGCGTAATTGGATAAGTCAGACACGTAGCGTCTTCTGAACCATTAATTCACACTTACGACACGTAGCAAAATCTGAACCATTCATTCACACTTATGACACATAGCAAAATCTGAACCATTCATTCACACTTATGACACGTAGCAAAAT
>OU015768.1:26164317-26192109 GCA_907173295.1 Fagus sylvatica
TATCTCTTACATATTTAATTGCTTATATATATACTTGTGCTTGATTTCATATCATATCTATATTGCAATTGAATTGTGATCAAACATTTGCTAAATCAACATTTGCTATTTGAAGATAATTTTCTAATTCCGCATTTAAATCGAATAAGTTTGCCTCAACCTAAATCACCCCTGAGAAACAAGGATTAGTGAAAATTTTCAAAAGTCAGAGGGCCATGGTCCCCGTGCCCCTAGCTTTGTCCCTCATAGGCAGTGAAACAAGTACTATACAAGTAATAAAAGTCCTAATATTATTAATAAAAGAAAAATGTAGAAGTAGTAGAAGTCCTCATACTATTAATACAAGCAAAATGTAATGAGCTAAGACATGTTGAACTTATATTCTAACAACAAAAATTGTAAAGCTTGCCCAGCATGAGTCACGTAGTAGGTTGCCATGGTCCCACAGGTTTAATTCTTGGAACTTTGTGATACCTCAAAGCGAGTAGTTTGCCATTACCAAGAGCTAAAGCACCATAGTGGAAAAGGATAGGGAATAAAGGAAAAGTAGAATGGAGCACTGAGGATTAAATTAAAATAGAAAGAAAAAAAAAAGAAAAAGTGAAAAGCAATATTTCAGTGGTGACAGAAGAAGGAATAAGTAACAAATTAAGAAGATGGCCTGACAAAAAAAGAAGAAGTGAAAAGCAACATTTCAGTGGTGACAGAAGAAGGAATAAGTAACAAATTAAGAATTTCATAAAAAAAAAAAAGGGTAACAAATTAAGAAGATGGCCTGACGCCTACCGGCTACCGCTCTATCTTTATCTACCTTTATCAGAAATGAAAACCATATTTTAACTTCCTTAAAAAAAGACTCGCTAATAGCAAAGTGGAAAATTTAATAGTTGTCCTACGACGCAGTACTTAGCCAAGGTTTTTGATATGTGGCAACATATGATATTGAATCCAGACAACACTGTCAAGAAATTGTTACACGGCCTGTGGCAGTCAGCGAAATAACTGCACCTATATCAATGGCAGTTGCATTGATAGTTATTTTATGTAGGCTTTCTTAAGGCTGTTGGGGTGATAAAAACATGTGTATATATGAGTGTTCCTGTGACGGAAAAACAATTGTTGGTCTCATTGAGCAATACGTGCTGTTAAGTCTTGAGATGGGCAACTCTATTAAATAACTCCTGTGTGTAATTGTTTGCGTAAAGGATTCTTGGTATCCCTTTGTATTTTAGTGTAAGCATAAATTAAATCCTTTAACTTTTCATATTTTTAATTCAATCTTTTTATTTATTTATTTAAATTCTTTAATTTTAATCTATTTCTAATTAGGGTCAGCTCTAAGATTTGAATTGTCCAAACCTATCCCAATTTTAATTACACACTTATTAGTAAATATTTTTTAAAAAGTATAAAGTAGAAAACAAAAATTACATATGCAAAATCAAAATTACATTTTGTTTTTAGCTTGAATTACATCTAAATTAAAACTAATTTTTACACAATATATAAAAAAACAATAATATTAATAAAAAATCATCAAACATCGACCAATGTAGAGGCAAAGCTAAATATAAGAGAAGATTGTGCAGTAGTTTCTGAATTTTGAACAATTTTCCCTTAAATTAAAGTATTTATCAATGGTAGATGGTTTTCTCATAAATTACTCACACTTTTTAATCTGAATATTAAATTTTATAAACTAATTATATAGTAATTTTTTATTTAAAAAAAAAAAAAAAGTCAACAACTAAGTGTAAACTATTAATTATTTAGGTGTAGTGACAAAACCACACAATTGTTATCAAATATAAATACATTACTATCATAAACAACAACATTACATTATATAATATATATTATATATTATATGTACATCCGCCGCTAAATCAATATTATAATATATTATACCCCTATTATATCAGTTAAACTTACAAACAGTAAATTATTGACAAAGTTATTGACTTATTCAGTAAATATAATAAGTTGTATTGCACTCATTCACTACATACTAGGTATAACACTATTGTAATTTGTGATTGGAATAACACAGAGACTCTATAATCAAAATTAAGAACTTAACACACTGCAGAATTATTAAAAAAAGAAAAAGAAAAAAAGACCACATAGAGAGAGAGAAAGAGATCCATGGTTGCCGTTTTGGACTGGAGCAGGAGGCTGGAGTCAAGTATAGTAGTGACATGGTGGATTGACTTGACGAATGGCGCGATGGGCACGTGTAAAGTACACAGGTGATTTAGAATATGTGTTAAAGGAGAAATAGAATTTTATTAGTGGTAGGATTAAAGTGTTTTGTAGGCTTAAAGACTCATGTGTTTTGTTTTTGGTTGATTTTGAAAGAGGACTAGACATTTTGGCTGGGTTAGAGAGCTTCAAGTGTAGATTAATGGTTTAATTTAGGTTTGGCTAATTTTTTATTTATTTAAAAAAATACAGTTGTAAATTTTTATTTTTTATTTTAAAGTCAGACTAAGCCATATCCTAACCCAATCAACTAGTGGCTCTACCACTGGATAAAAGGACTGTCTTCAGGGAGTTGGAGAGACAAAAAAAATCTCCAAATGTGTGGTCCAAGTCTATTGCTTTTTTATTTTTTTTTTTTTTGCTGTATTCTAATATATTATTTTTCCTATGGTTGCCCTATTGGGAGGGTTTACCAAGCCCAAAGTCTTGCTGGGCTTACCCCTGAGCCAACTCTATTTCTAATTTAGTCCTTCTGTCTAGTTCACTTTCCAAAACGACGTCGTTTTGTAATTCAACCTTAATTTTTTCAAGAAAACTTCATTTAATGCACACTTTATATATATATTCCTTGTCTATAATCAGTAAGTCTTCCATCAAATAATCTTAATAACACGGCGGCATTAATACCTCTTCTGGTTAAGGGTTTAATACCAACTTGAATTAATCCAATGTGAAGGAATTTATAACCTTTGTTTTTAAATTCTTTAATAACTTTTTTATTAAACAAAAGACATTCATCTTTATCTTTATTAAGAGCATAAGCTCTTTTAACAGTTTTAACTTTGTTTTCAGTTTGGAAAGTAGACTGAATCCATGAGGTTCTATAAACCTATTTTTTATCAATTTTTGGGATATTCCAATTTTGGAGATCTGCATCAGAATGAAGAACTTCGTCTTCTTCATTAACAATGTCTTCCAAAGACATCAGATTAGATCTAGACCTAGTGCTGACAGTTGAGTTAGATCTGCGCAATCTATTCATCTTTTAAAGTTATTAGTTTTCTGGGTTTATCAGATTAATCTTTCTAGTGATTAATCTTTCTAGTGTTTTCTCTCTTATGATTATCATGTTTTCTTTCTCTGCTTGTGCCTCACGTTTGCTTATGCCCACCGCTCATGCCTCTCTTGGGACTTATTGTTTGGAAAAATGACTCACTGTTTGAGTGGTGATACACAGATTTTGAAATAGACAGGATAATAACAAGAAATAGACAATATCCAGATTAATATGGGGATAAAACTTAGGTACAGTTCCTTAGGTTAAGTACATTAGGTTCTCCAATTGAATTCAAACACATGGTTGTATTAACCAATGAAATACAAACAATGTTATCTTTTTCAAGAATAT
Source organism: Fagus sylvatica (assembly GCA_907173295.1). Lineage (NCBI taxonomy): Eukaryota > Viridiplantae > Streptophyta > Magnoliopsida > Fagales > Fagaceae > Fagus > Fagus sylvatica. The sequence goes on from OU015768.1 coordinate 26,167,928, forward strand.
TTAAAATCAATGCAGTTATATGTTTGAATTCAATTAAGAAACCTAATGTACCTAACTTAAAGAAATGTAACTAAGTTTTACGCCATATATAGTTCTTCTGTCTAGTTTACTTTCCAAAATGACGTCATTTTGTAATTTAATCTTAATATTTTTAAGAAAAATTCATTTAATGCACATTTATTATTAAAAAAAATTCGATAGTTGGGCTATGGTGGATTTGAACAATAGATATCTCATTTGGTGAATACCAAGAGGTGTCAACTAATTGAGCTACAAGGCTATTAATTAATGCATAGTTTTTCAAATTAAAAGATACGAGTTTCTAAAACTATTCTCTTCGATAAAAAGAAGTATTTTTTATTTTTAAAAAAGGTAATACCTTTTTACATAAAGTTGTTGAGGGCTATTTCTGCGGCGGGCCTAATCCTAAAAAGGTCAAGAAAGCCCACATGAACACCAAAAAATAAGGACCAATTTACTAGGTTCAACGACCACCAAAGGCCTTTTTCACGCTTACAAAGAGACTTCACGAGACGAACACAAAAGCCTAAATACAACGGCCATGAGAAGCCCTTACCACATTGACAAAGACTCCACGAAACGGATGGGTTATGTTGAACCCATAAAGGCCACTAGAAGCCCACTTCACATTGGCACAAGCCACTTCACGTTGACACAAAGTACCAAATGCTGATATGAAAAGGAACTTCACCTTGACAATTGCATCAATCAAAATGAAAGAGACTTGTTAATGTGGTCAGTTGAACCTATTAGTTGTCCTGCAATCTTTACTCAAATGAGGTAAGGTTTGGATGGTTAGGGGTGTGTAAGACTTCTCTACTGATGTACTTTTTCCTTCTTGATAGGGGCAAGCTTAAGGATTTCTAGCCAAAAAAGGAGGTGTGTCAGTCCAGTGCATGTATTGTTTCCGACTGAACAACCTTTCTCTTCCTCCTTTTTCTCCTTATTTAAAAGAGGAATGGTCATTTAATGCTCTTGCTGCAACATTGTTGACCCAAGACAACCTTCATATGAGAACCCAGGCCACCAACTAGATAACAACCTTCATCCTCTTCGGGACAAAACCAAAATCAAGTTGTCATAGGATCTTGCCAAATCCGTGAAAAAGCACCATCATCTCTAGAAAATGGTGTGAGGGTTCAGCCTAATACATTAGGCATGAAACCAACTGATCAAAGAAGAAGGATATGGGTTTTCCTATGAATTATGATGATTTAGGCTATAAAAGGAGGGGAAAGGAAACAGAACAGGAGAATATAGTACGACATTAACCACCAAAAAAAACAATAGCCATGGCTTATCAACCTTAGAAACTCTATATCTAAAACTCAATTATTTGAATCTAAACCCCATTTTCATATATAAGTTCTAGAAGGCCTTAGAGTTCATTGTGTGCACCAGTTTCTCACTTTCTCTACGTTTCTTTGAGGGTTTTTTTTTTTTTTTTCAAATATCATAAGATACGTAATATATTACTCTAAAGGACTTGCATCTTACCTCAAACCCCACAAACCCTCACGGCCCAAAGTAGCCCCCAAATACTTGAAGATACCTACTCTGTAAAGTATTATTTCCATGTGCACACTTTGAAGTATAATTTTATGGAGTAATCAATTTATTCTATATTCCATTACGTGGTAATTTCCTTGTAATGTAATAATTCAAAATAAATCGTGTATGTACTACTGCATGTGTACATATAATGGAAAGACAATATGAGACGAAAATACTAAATTTAAAGATAAAATATAAGATTTTCGTAAATCTGTTTTAATTTAAACGAATTGATAAAGGTTTTTCTTGGGATTTATAAATTTAAATTTAAGATAAAAAAATTATTAAATCACTAATCCAAAATAACTTTGACAGAATTTAGCTAACAATAGAATTGATGATAGGACTAACGGTTTTATTAATTTCATAGACTCCCTTTTAGAGCCTCATTTAAGACCTTTCATTGAAGATTCAAGAAAGGAAGTGCTGTATGGATTTCCACCAAGAACTTAAAAAAAAAAAAATGCTTGAAGAAGTCGAGTAAAAGCTTTGTGCATGCAGTTATAATCCTCTTCACTTTTAATTTGCTGTCAATAAACTTGTTTTTGGATGTTGATACGAGTTAATTTATAAAAAAAGCATGCTATTTTAGAAATATGTATAATATTTTTCAAACCCTAGATGCTAGATCTCGATTTTCAAGTTATAATGTGATTTTTATACTTTTCTTAACATGTTTGGGATTACATGACAAGAGAATTGACCACTATATTCTAGAAGACCAACTATGGTTGGGCGAGGTTAGTCTTCGAGTTTAGATCAATGGTTGTAAATTTTGCACTATCCTTGTTTCATTTTTTAGAAAGTAATTAAGATCAAAGTCATGTATTTTTCTTAGATTGTATTTAGGATCGATATCACGTTATTCTCTTTTTTATTAAAAAAAATGTAATTATTAATTCAAATCAATGAAAATGAGGAATTCCATCTATCAGACCATTGTAAGGTTTTTCTTATTTTTCCCTTTTGATTGATAAGAATAAGTGACAACTACATAAAATGTCAAACCTCGATTTAGGGGGAAAGACATCATTATTAGTTGGATCACAGTCTCGAGGTCCATTGGACCCATGCCCATGGGTCATGGCCCTCACAATTGCTTAGAGCATTCACATTTGGACCACCAAATTTTCTCTATTCTCTTTCAAATGTCTTCAAAATGTCACTTTTCTATTTTAGAGGTCTACTTTTACAAAACACCTCACATAACACTCTTCATTTTACAAGACTTTCTATTTTAGGGTTTTGTGGAAGACGAATTACCCTTAAGGAGGTTTGAAGATGAACACTATGTCTAGGAATTCTCAAAATAATGGGATAGAACATGAATACTTTCTCTAGCGTGATTGAGAGTTTATAAAATGTTGAATAAAAATTAAATAAATATATAGTTTTATTATTTTATCATCACTTATTTATTTATTTGTTCTCCACATCCGAATAAAGTTTGTATTTTTCTTCTATTTCACTAAAGAGACACGAGTGTTTCTCTAACTTTTAGGAGGAATGCTTAAAACGGAATGAAATGAAATGATCGAGTATAACCTTATAATCATTTCATTGCAAAAGGGGAATGAATGAAATATTATTTAAATAAGTCATTTTCAATCAATCCATTCCATCTCCATTCTCCCTTTCAAATGCACTGTTATTGATAGTCTAATGCATTTGTCATCCAATAAGTCAAGCTATAAATGGTAGATAATCAAATGGTGTTAGTAGTGACTCCAAATGAGAAATGTTGTGAAATATATTGTGTCTACATCATTACTCTTTTTCATCAGGTGAGTTGGATCGCATCTAAAATTCTTGTGATACTTCGTCACCAATGTGGCAGTTGTACTTATTTACTTATAAGCAGGCGAGTTTTCTAAGGCTTGGAATTGTGCACAGGGCAAGGCCTTCATTCTTACAATAAGGCTTTGTAGTGCATAAATTTATGCCCAATCTGTAAGGAAAACAATAAAGTTACAGATATAATAAAAATTCACAACATTTTCACAACACCCTCAATTTGTGTATCACCTCACACCTGAACTAATCATAATTTAAAATTTAAAATTTAATGGCCCATGTGTGAGTTGGTAGATAAATTGGGTGGTGTTGTGAAATTGTTGTGACCTAATTTTATTATTCAAGGAAAATCCGGTGCCATCACGTTCAATTTCTATTTGTTATTCCTCTTCGTTATCATGCGAGTTCATGTTCTGCCAATGAAGGACGATACGGAGAAACGAGAAAAGACTATGAAAGAAAAAATGTAATACAATTTCCTTATCTTTTCCCTTGTCAATTGAGGATATAATTTTACTCTATATTTTTATTCAACAATTTCGAAGGTTGTCTAGCATGATTCACGTAGTCCAGGTTGCCATCCCTGAGTTGAATGAAAGGAACTTTGCAGTCCTGCTTTACTGAGTGATTGGCCAAAACTAAAGCAACATGATGGCCAATGAAAAGTAATAATGGTAAAGTGATCGGGAAAATGAAAACTAAAATGGATAAGGACAAAGAAAAAAAGTGAACCAGCAAGAGATAAGAGAAGAGATAAAAAGCTAAAAACATAAGGCATCTGGCTCCCACTTTTGCTTTATCCCACTTTCGCGATGTGGTGAGAATCTGAAGTCATTAAAGGCAATGGAGCACATTATTGTTTGGAAAAAATAGTAGAAATATATGAACTGTTTTGCTTTACCCTCGTGCAAAATAATTGGGGATGTACGGAATAGCAGTGTCAAAATCCGTTTTGGTAAAGCCTATTTCTAATTGTAATCAGCATTCAGCTCTACCATTACCCTTTAATTTTTTTTTTTAATAAATAAAAATAACAATGGAAAACATGGTGCCAATTTACTCGGCTGAAATTGATTTATCTTCAATTCTTCCGCATTTTCTACACTTTTGGCCTACTTTTTATGATTGCATTATTTATTCACTGGTTGATATCTTTCATCATGCATTATGCATTATGATTGCATTATTCTTCTTCCTCTACTCACGTCACTAAATATTTGCTTCATTCTCCTCACCCAATATTATAGATATACGAAAACCTAAAATAATAGAGCAATGTTAAATATACAAACATTTCATAATATTTTCCGCTATATGTTAGTCATATGACTTTCACATACTTCAATTATTCATAGCACTTTTGTTTTATTCCAATATACCCGCTTCGTGAAAAAAAGTTGTTTATTTTTTTCTTTCAAACTTTAGTTGTTGAAAAGAACAGTCAGGTAGATAGGTTGATCATCATATAAAAAAAAGGTAGATAGGATAATCAAATCAAAAAATAAAAAAGGTAGATAGGTTGATCAAATAATTAAATAATAGTTTCATTACCATGTATAGTTGAAAGGTCTTCCTCCACTAAATTTTTTATTTTATTTTATTTTTTTCTCAATTGGTAGCAGTCAAAAATCTCTTCTTCCCATGAGGCTCACACCTATAGTTTTCGTGTTCTGCTCATTCTTTCTTCTTTATCAGATCACAGTAGATTCTTCGACACCTCGATACATAGCTGTTGATAATATTACCCTCAACTGTGGAACTTCAGGCAACTCAAAGGGTTTATTTTACCAACACACCCTGCACAAAGATTTCAATTCTGATGGGATTATCGTGATTCATGCATGTCTGATTCGAATAAAGGAATACATTGAATAAATAATAAATAAATCTCAATATTCTTCTAAAACAAAAATCTTTTTAAGATATTATGACAGACTCTAAAAGGCAAGCACAAGGTCACCCACGACATGTTAAATTTTTAATTTTGTTAACCTAGATTACAAAACATTTTACTAGCTATCCTAAACATGTGATTGTGTAGATGATCAAATAAGTGCAACTACTTACTGAATGATCACTAGGCATGCATGCAGGGTTTTCATCAGTCCATAATTTGCTTATAAGAGATGCTTGTGCCACCCAATCCGGATGTTAGACTTTGGATTTATACAGTTTCAATGTAGAAACTGTGGGTGCTTTTTTGTGGGATGATACTGTAGATGGAATAGGTAAGGAAGTGAGACCAAGACTCACACCAGGCCTCTGCAGTGGGCCTCGTGGCTAATGGCTGTGATCCAAAGATGATGGCCCAATCTCATGTGACCGGGTTTTTATGGTTAGCACTATTGTTGGCTCTTGGTCAAGTCTCTAAGTTCTTCCGTCTACTTGGACTTTGGTGTGCAATAGCTCAAACTTGGATTATGCAGCAAATGATAGCTTGAGTGGATAGCTACCCATTTTGTATAACAAGATGGGCACTGCAGGAGAAAACTTAAAGTATATATAAAAAGAATATATGAGAATCGTTTGCGAAACTTGGTTCTGCAGTAAGATGTGAAGGTCCTGCGGTAGGGCATGTAGGTTCTGCAAGAGCTTCTTTGCCATGATATTTACGGCAACAATGACTTGCTTCCATGAGTTTTATTGGTTAGTTTATACTACAGACTAAAAGCCCAAAGTTATTCAACTCATAAATCTTAATGAATAGATGGTTATCTTTGCAACATAGTTTTGGTTTTGCCGAAACAAAATCTTGTTTATGCAACAACATTTAAATACACAGTATTATATATATATATATATATATATATATATATATATATATATATATATATATATATATATATATATATATATATATATATATATATATATATATATATATATAATATATATATATATATTAATAATAAGAGTCAAGGATTAAATGAGAGAGAGAGCTTATCTGTGTCTCGTAATAGTGGATCCTTGCGGCAAGAACCATTGTTGGTGTTGGGCTAATGGGTTGAAATCAAAATTCCTCCCTTAGCCATATCTGCAAAGTGAGAATGGGCTCTGCAGAAAGATATATTGGCTCCGCAAGAGTTCTGGTTGGCTCTACAGGAGTGCTAGTTTGATCCGCAAGAGAACTGATTGGCTCCGCAAGAGTGCTGGTTGGCACTGTAGGTCAGTCCTGCAGAAAGTCATGTGAGTCTTGCGGCAAGGCCTGTAGGTTCTGCAAGAGCTTATTTGCCATGATATTTAAGAAGAGTAAATGTTGTATCTCTACAAAGACTTGTTTCCATGGGGATTTAGTTGGCTGCTTTGCACTGTAGGAGCCCAAGTTAGTTAACTCACAAATGAATAAATAATAGTAGAATGAATGTATATGTTGGAAGTAATGGAAGTTAAGGATTGAATGGGAGAGAGCTCATCCAAAGTTGCATGTGTTGCATTTAGGGATTTAGGTGTTTTCCCTGTGGGCATGGAAAAGATGAAGTGTTTAGTTTATAGTGTTTATTGGCTAGCTTTTATGGAATGTGATGGTGATCTTACGGTGATCTTATGATGGCTTGTGATGGTTTTTATGATGATGGTCTTGTGATGACCTTGTGATGGTTTTATGATGATGATGGTCTTATGATGACCTTGTGGTGGTTTCTAATGATGTGAGATAGTGTTTGCGGTGAGCTTGTGGTGGTCTCTGGTGGTTTGTGATGGCTTTTGTAGTGACCTTGTGATGTTCTGTAATGGTAGTATTTTTTGCCTCCCCCCCCCCCCTCCTTTTATAGGCGTGGGATGACATAGAATGAGTTTCAGGCTTTTCTCATGGACAGTGATAAGTCCTTGAAAGGTCACCTCGCGTGTCTTTCTAAGGCAATCTAGTCCCACTTTTTAAGGAAATGGAGGGCAGTCTAGTCCCACTTTTTAAGGAAATGGAGGGCTGCTCATGGCAGAGAAAAGTGATGTATGCTGCTTTTCGCCGAATTAGCCATTGCTTTTTGCGGGATTTATGGTAGGCTTGATTAGATGGGATAGCAGGAGTATTTATTGGTTTTATGGGTAAGGTGCAAGCATGAAGTGTTGTCAGCACCTTGGGGGCAGAGAAAGGTAAGGTTTTCTGGAGGTGGTACAACACATGCGTGGCTGGAGAGTTGCCATGTCCAATGAACATCACGTTCCCCAAGCAAAACCGTTGGTTCATGGTAGCAACTTCTCAACCCTTTGGATAAAACTCCCCAACCACCAAACCTGTACTCCCATAGTTCCTGCAGAAAAGAGAAAGAAGGAATTAGGATTACGGGCTTGGGCCGTATACTTAAGTTCCTTATCAAACCGTGTTGATGCATTTGGTGTAGATTAGGGCCCCGCTGGAGCTTGTTGCAATAATAAGTGTGAAGCCCAAGTATTTTGCAGAGACTTTGTAGTTTGCTTGGTTCATGGCTTTGGTGAGCCTTTTGTCATTTGGCCTCTTGTAGCATCCCAAAGACTTGTTGGATCTTGATGGTATGGTTTAGCTTGACAAGGTGGTCCAAATCATAAGATTTTAGCCTTAAGTTATCCTCCTGCCTTGAGCTCTTTTAGGCTTTACCATGCTTTTGGCTTTTTATGTGTAGAGAGTTATATGATCCTTTTCAGTTGGATTTTGTGGGGTTATGACTCCATTTATAGTGGTGCTTGGTTCTTGCGTGGGAGTGGCTTGAGGATTTGCTGTGGGAGTGCAACGACCATTGTTGGCCTTATAGACCATATTAATCTTTAGCTCTTCCGCTAGAACATCCATAGAACGTACAATAAGACCTTTGTGGTGGGCTTCATTGGCCTTTTGGGCCGTGTACATGTTAGGGCCTTTGTTGTAGGCTTGTGGGCCAGTGGGCCCATTACATTTCATTTCATTTCATTTGGGCCTTGCTCTTGCCGTGAACTAGGCTTGGGTAATTGGCTTTACATTAGCCATTAGTTTCACAAAAATGACCATCAACATTTAGCCCCCCGAGCACGTGTGCCACGTGAGGGGCAGCATGTGCGAGTAATGGACTTAAGTTGGTTTTGATGGAGATGGTGGCACGGAAACCCCATTGATCTCCCTAGTGGAGAAATTTCCTTTTGCTGCTTGTAGCTTTTCTTGGGTTGGGTTTGTCTTCCTTCTCATTTTCTTTGTCTTCCCCATAATCCTTTTTGTCTTCTGACTTGTATCTTGTTCTTACGGGAGAAGCATTGAGAGGGTAACAAAGAAATGCCCATTAATCTTTCTGCAAGGGATGGCACTTCTACTTGTGGCAGGTAGAAGAGAGGCATTGAGGGCGAAGGCTACTGCAGGAAGGGTTGATGTAGTAGGAGTTGAAGAGACTACCGCAACTCAGGGATGAGTAATTGTTGAAGTTGTTATGAGAGAGTTCAGTTCCCATAGTGAAAATAACACCAGTGCTTGCAGAGGGAAGGCTCTTGCTGGACCTATTGCAGGAGAGGTCTAGGCTGAGGAAAGCGCCACAGGAGCAATAAGCTTCTTGAACTTTGTTTGGATGTTGGTGACTTGCACATGCACCAAGTAAATGAATGTATATTTATGCACCTGTTTTCATGTATCTTCATTACATGTGTTCTGCCATTCTCTTAAATGTTCCTATACTCTTTCATTCAGGCTCATAATGTTGATATTGGAAGTAGTAATGCTGATGATGAGGGAATTGCTAATGCTTGTATGAAAGTTCTTCCCATTGTTGGAGGGGAAGTTGTTGATACTTGCATAGAAATTAGCCCATTGTGATTTCTTTAGTTGGTTTGCTAGGAAACCCATTCGTAGGAGGTGCCACCACCTGTGGGATCATTCACTGATTTCCCATTTTGATCTTCTTGTTTTTCTTCTTTGTTGGAGCAATGACTTGTAACTTAATTTCTTCTTCCTTTTGTTCAAGATGTAGTGACTAGACTTTTGAGGCCTTACTTTGCCATAACATTAAGCATTATCAATGAAGATTTTGTGTGGTATCCCAAATTGGAAATGATGTCCTCACAAATGGAATTGCTACTACAGTACCAGTTGCTTTCTTCAATGGTATGCTCCCACCAATTTTGTGAAGTACTCTGTTATAGTAGAATTGAAACATAGACCCCAAAAGTTGGATTTGATTGGGCTAATGAGATAAGTGTGGCATACTTTGACAAGTTTTGCTTCATCTTTCTTTATAGTTGGCCGAAATAACCTTGAATTAGGAGTTGTTGATTTCTCCTCCCAAAGCCCTTTTGAAGGAATAAGCCTTCCTTTGGAAAGTAACTTAATACTTGTCTGTTAAGTTTGTAGGATTCTTCGAGAGTCTCTAGCGAAACACTTTCAAGGAAGTGGTCCAAGAATGGTATTCGCCAATCTTCTACCATTAGCATTGCATGATTCTGCTCACATTTGAATTCATGTTGGCGAGCTTTGCATTAGCTATGAATTGCCTTTCCTGCTGCGTTACTCATGAAATTAGGTTCTGATCGTGCGGCAAGATTTCATGCAGTAGTGCTTTTTGCGGTAGCACTTCTTGCAGTGCCCTGTTGATGGTTGTTGGCTTGAGTGCTCTCATACTTGGATATTTGTAAAGCTATCTTGCAAATCTACCAGAGAGAACCACGTGCTATAAGAGGGTTCTTAGAAGATGTGAGATGAACTTGATGAGCTAGAAAGTAACGCTCGAGATGAATGAGGCTTTTGAAGGCCATAATGAGCGAGACCATTAGAGGCCTAAATTAGTGAGGCCGTTGGAGGCTGAGCTTTGTGAGACCAAAGAGGTCGAGCTTTGATTTGGGAAGCCGCTGGAGGCCAAAATGGTTGTGGCCGTTGGAGATTGAGATAAGCAAGGCCATGGAGACCGAGCTTCGTGAGCCATTAGAGGATGAGCTTTGTGTGGGGCCGTTCGAGGCCAAGCTTTTGTAGGGCCATTATAGATTAAACTTGATGAGGCCGTTAGAGGCCAAAATGCTGGAGGCCATTAGAGACCAAACTTGATGATGCCGTTGGAGGACGAGATGTGTGACTTGGAGAGCTTGATGTTTAGCTGCTTAGTTGCTATAGTAATATCGAGCACCATGAGCGGCTTATGCATCTTTGTTTGCAGTGAGCTTTCCCCTTTTGCAGTAAGGGTGTTATTGAATTGTTGAAGAATATAGCGTGTGTCTTTGAATAGAAACAAACCCTCCATAGATCTTTAAAGTATGAGATGGAATTTGAAGGTGCAATCTCATCTTGTGCATTGATGATAGCATGAACCATGTGGCTTTGTTGGTGAAGTACCATAAAGAAAAATACCAATATTGCATCTGTAGTGTACTTTCAACGTTTGACTCTGTTTTTTGTTGGATCTCTTTCTATGGCAACGATAGGAGCATAACCAACAATTGTGGACCAAAGCCATATTGGAGAGGCCTTGCTTCTTTTTCAATAAAGATATGAACACACTTGATTATTTGCCAATAAAACCTCTGCGGTAGGAGGAATGATGTTTCTGCCAAAGAACTTCTAGCGGTAGCCAAAATTTATTTGACGGCAAGTGTAATTGGTTCAGCAAAAGACACCATTTGTTCAGCCGTAAGAAGAAAGGGCATGCTTGGCATGTGTTGATAAATCTCTAGATAACAAGAGCCCCCAAGTGTTTTCTTTTGGATGAGCACAATGAAATAGACTTGATTTATGATGGAAATAATCCTCTTGCGGTAGCTTGACCCATCGAATTGCAAGTGCCTGGTTATTGCTTGATATTTGATAGTCCACCATACAAGTTGTTGCATTGCTAAATATATAAGTTGCACTTGTCTTGGAATTTTAAATCCCACTGAGTGCTTATAAATTTGGCAAAGGATATGTTGATGATGGAGAAGTCAAGACTAGCAGTAGTCCAAAGATGTTAAGCTAAAGCTTTGCTTGAGCCCATATAAAGTCTAAGAGAATGGGAACCCAATGGCTCAATTTGTCCATGAGTTTATATGAATGCAGATGAGTAGTTATCCACAAGTATGCGAAGCAAAAATATTCTCAATATTCTAGTTTAGTAAGTTGTTGGGCATAAGAGCCAAAATTAGCCGATGTAACCCTACTTATTCACATTAGCTATGGAGGTGTTTTCAGGCATAATGCACGAGGCTTCCAGTGATAAGAGGTTCAAGTACCATTGGAGATGCCAAAAGGAAAAGAGAACTCACCTTTGTTTTGCAGATGACTTGCTCATCTTCTGCAAAGGAGAGGAAGCAGTGGTATCAATTGTGAAGAATTGCCTACTCCAATTCCCAAAGAATGATTATCAAACTGCGGTCATCGCTCATTAGTTGAATCTGGTGAGGGAAAACCAACTTCGAAAAGGTGGTTCTAAGAATTGAATTCCACAAGTTCAAACCACAGAGGAAGGTCTAAATCCTAGTTATAAAGTCGGGGTTCGGGCTTCCCGTAGTGAGTTCATCGATCGTCAATCTCAAGTCTGTAAGCGCCTTTTCCCGAGTCTGCCCATTTGTGCCTGGTTAATAAAAAAGCTCGTACCTTCTAGCTCCTCCTAGTTCGACAAGTGAGTCTGCTCGTCCTGCTGTAAAGGTGAAGATAATTCATGAAGAATTTTGAATATGTGTGGAGAATAGAAGCTTTGTAGTAGCTTGAATGATGGATCTAGACATCATGCCATTTAAATGTATTGAGGAAAGAGTTAAACTCCTTTTGGTCAAGTATTTTATTTTATTTTATTTTTTTTTTTTATGGCAAATACTATATGGTTTGGTGATTAAATAAACATTTCAGTAGTAATGTTTACTTAAGGAAGCAAGTGTGATAATAGTCTAGTGAAGTATAAGGTATTTTGGTAGCAATTATGGGCTTAATCCATTGGAAGGATTTTTTTTTCAAATGGGTGCAAGACTCCATCATAAAGATTTCATGAACTAAACATTTGATAAGAATTTTATAATGGTTGTATTGATAGATTAGCTAACCTCTGAGCATTTGATAGCTTTGCTTCCAGCTGAACAAAAGAAGGTTGCTAACTGATCCTGCAGTAACATTGTTGGCTGTTCCGCGGGAAGGTTTTGACAATAAGCTTTTGATTGTGCTGTAGGCTTTGGCAAGCCCTCAGAGTCACCGATAGGCTTTATTTTGTGGTTGTACACACTTGTAAAATCTTCATTGTTGCTTTGAATTGAGCTAAACTTAACTCTTTTGCTTGAATGTAGTATGCACTTGAGTAGAGTAATAAGTTGTCCGTAGCACAATTGCCTCCAATTTTTTCCCGTATGCATCATTTGTTGTTGATACCGCTGATTGCGGTTTTATGGAAGCTCCATGGCTTTTGAATATTGAGGCTGTGACGGCTTTGAATGTATGTTGTTGTAACAACTTTGTGTGCTATAGATCGGATTTGGGCAAGCCGCATTATGTTTGGGCTGTTGCTTCTGTAGATTATGTTTTGATCTTTGCAGTAGATCAAATCTAGCCAGCAGCATTTGTTTAGGCTGTTGGTGCCACAAATTGTGTTTTGATCTTTGCAGTAGATCATATCTAGGCCAGCCGCATTTGTTCGGGCTGTTGATGTCGTAAATTATATTTTGGATCTTTGCAGTAGATCGGATTTGGGCAAGCCGCATTGTGTTCAGGCTATTGGTGCCACAGATTATGTTTTGATCTTTGCAGTAGATCAAATTTAGGCCAGCCGCATTTGTTCGAGCTGTTGGTGCCGTAAATTGTATTTTGGATCTTTGCAGTAGATCGGATTTGGGCAAGCCGCATTGTGTTCCGGCTGTCGGTGCCGCAAATTATGTTTTGATCTTTGCAGTAGATCATATCTAGGCCAGCCGCTTGTTCAGGCTGTTGATGCCGTAAATTATATTTTGGATCTTTGTAGTAGATCGGATTTGTGCAAGCCGCATTGTGTTCGGGTTGTCGGTGCCGCAAATTATGTTTTGATCTTTGCAGTAGATCATATCTAGGCCAGCCGCATTTGTTCGGGCTGTTGATGTCGTAAATTATATTTTGGATCTTTGCAGTAGATCGGATTTGGGCAAGCCGCATTGTGTTCGGGCTATTGGTGCCACAGATTATGTTTTAATCTTTGCAATAGATCAAATTTAGGCCAGCCGCATTTGTTCGGGCTGTTGGTGCCGTAAATTGTATTTTTAATTGTATGTCACATACCTTACTCTTGTGGCAGAATAGATAATATCATGGTTGAATCATGATGACTTGAATTTTTTGTTGGATTACAACCAATGAAATTGTTGCTGTTGATAGAGTACGTTATTGATGAAGTTCATCAGATTGTGTTGATGTTGAACCGCATTGAACTGAACTGCAGTAAGTGATTGTGTTGTTGAAATATAGCAAATGGCTTGGCTGCTAGTTTATGACATTAGGCATAATAGTTGCACACTTGTTTGCTTGGAGGACTTGATTGTCCTTCTGCTTAACTCTTGGTTTATCATGCTTTAGATTATTGCGGGCTTGCAAACTGCCCTTTTGACTGTTTGGCGAAGGAGGATATTCAAGGTAGCTTTTGAACAAACCTTAACCCCCAGTATCATTAACTTTGCATATCAATCGCTCCGCGGGAAGATGAGTTGAATGTTGCTTCTTGCTAACTCAGCAGCGCTATATTTTATAGGATTTCAATGGCAGCATGTAGAACTGCCAAATGTACTCAAGTAAGCATTCCCTTGAATTTTGCTTAGTGTTGAGGAGATTACCGAGAATGCAAAGTAGATGTGGTGGCATGACACTAAGATTTCGAATAATTGACTGCCTCTTTTGCTCATGTCAAGGCAATGGTAGCATAAGAGCTTTAAAGTTTTTTGTATGGGCTGATTGGGCCCTTTGAATTTGTAAGTGTTGTCCAGGACTTTGCTCTTTAGTCCTTGTTTCCTCCTAGGCAATAATGTGATAGATATTAGATATAGGAAAATTATTTCAAAGAAAATTGTATTTACAAGATATGTAAATAATGTTGACATGTGCCTTGCATGTGGCTTTAGTACATAAATGGTAGCAACCACATAACATGTAAGTAGTTATGCTAGTGATTAGTTGCTATTTAACAAGTTTTAGTGAAATCATTTATGTTTTGTTTCATGATGTATCCAACAGAAGAATGTAAGAATATATATGATAGATGTTGGTATTTTACCATTGTTTAGCTTATCTCTTTATTATTTGTTTCAAGCATGCCATACTATTATAAAGCTTGAAAATGATGAAATAGTTATACCCTGTTTTGGGATGTTTCAAACAGAGGAACATTATGATGAGATAGTTCTTAGAAATACTTAGTGCACAATGATAAATGATGGTGTGCAAAACTTATCTTGAATGTTGTTTTTGTTTGAGATATGAGCCTTTGTCGCTTGAAGCATGTATTTTGCACCAGAAATGTTTGCATCAGAAAGTTTACACTCTGCGGTAGGAAATTTGTGCTCTACTGCTGCAAGAAGTTTATGCACTGTTGTAGGAGACTTATGCGCTGCTGCAAGAAATTTGTTCTACTGTTGTTGCAGGAAGTTTGTTGTACTATTGCCGCATGAACTTTGTAATTTGTTGTTGCAGGAAGTTTTGTGATTTGTTGTCGCCGGATTTTTTTTTTTTTTTTTAAAAAGAAAGTTTTGCTTAGCTTGTTGTTTGATTGTCTAGTGCTTTAATCAAGCATGTAAGATTCAAGATAGCTTTCATTGGATCACATGATAGTGAGAGCAACTTAAGGCGATAAGAAATGCTTTCAAATCAAGTAAGAGATATTTTTTGGAGTTTATAAATGACAAAGTAAGTGTTTGGCCAAACAATTGTAAATGACTTTTTCAAGCCTTGAATCAAATCTTCTTAAGTGATTTATGAGATAAAGAATTTGATGTATATTCTAGTATAAGTTGGTATAATTTTCAATGTAAAAAATTGTTCTCGAAGTGCATGTCTATGCAATGAATTGACTAATAATTATATATATATATATATATATATATATATATATATTATGGAAAAGCCCCCAAGTAACTAGCAATGGTAAACAAAATAAGGCTACATCACATCCTATAGATATGAATGAATAATTTTTTGAACATATACATTATATTTATGATACCAGTGCCACGTACTTAATAAATGCATAAGCATCAGAGATATAAGAAGAATAGTATCAGAATACTTCCCTGGCGTGATGTGATGAGAAGTAAGTTTTTAGTAGTGTTGGTAGTTTGCATACTTGCTGCGTCGTGTACTCACTTCGACTATTTGGAAGAGTTTTGAAAAGAAGTGACTTTGGGTTTTTCAACACCTGTAGGTAGCGTTGCCGCTCATGGTGAAAATTTTGGATGAACAGGTATGGATTCCGCTTTGTGTATGGGTTCATGTGTGAATGGGCATGATTTTGGCGGCTTTGATTGCTGTAATCTTGGATCCTGTTGTGATGCTGTTGCGAGATAGCTACTGATTTTTGTTGAAGCCATTGTGAAGGTTGCGGCTTGCAAAATATCGATCATAGTGGCAATGTGGTTGGCAGAAAGTGTTGTGAAAGAGATTTATTTATTTATTTATTTTTCTAATGATTTTGCTGTAAGGCTTTTGAGGACTATAGAGCTTTTGGCTTGAGCAACATCTTTGATGTCACGAATCTTACTCCCTTGTAGAGTCGCCATTTAAATGTGGGTGATTTTTTGTGGGATGATACTGTAGATGGAATAGGTAAGGAAGTGAGACCAAGACTCACACCAGGCATCCGCAGTGGGCCTCGTGGCTAATGGCTGTGATCCAAAGATGATGGCCTAATCTCATGTGACCGGGTTTTTATGGTTAGCACTATTGTTGGCTCTTGGTCAAGTCTCTAAGTTCTTCCGTCTACTTGGACTTTGGTGTGCAATAGCCCAAACTTGGATTATGCAGCAAATGATAGCTTGAGTGGACAGCTACCCATTTTGTATAACAAGATGGGCACTATAAGAGAAAACTTAAAGTATATATAAAAAGAATATATGAGAATCGTTTGCAAAACTCGGTTCTGCAGTAAGATGTGAAGGTCCTGCGGTAGGGCATGTAGGTTCTGCAAGAGCTTCTTTGCCATGATATTTACGGCAACAATGACTTGCTTCCATGAGTTTTATTGGTTAGTTTATACTACAGACTAAAAGCCCAAAGTTATTCAACTCATAAATCTTAATGAATAGATGGTTATCTTTGCAACATAGTTTTGGTTTTGCCGAAACAAAATCTTGTTTATGCAACAACATTTAAGTACACAGCATTTATGTATATATATATTATAAATAATGGGAGTCAAGGATTAAATGAGAGAGAGAGCTTATCTGTGTCTCGTAATAGTGGATCCTTGCGGCAAGAACCATTGTTGGTGTTGGGCTAATGGGTTGAAATCTAAAATTCCTCCCTTAGCCATATCTGCAAAGTGAGAATGGGCTCTGCAAAAAGATATATTGGCTCCGTAAGAGTTCTGGTTGGCTCTGCAGGAGTGCTAGTTTGATCCGCAGGAGAACTGATTGGCTCCGCAAGAGTGCTGGTTGGCACTGTAGGTCAGTCCTGCAGAAAGTCATGTGAGTCTTGCGGCAAGGCCTGTAGGTTCTGCATGAGCTTATTTGCCATGATATTTAAGGAGAGTAAATGTTGTATCTCTACAAAGACTTGCTTCCATGGGGATTTAGTTGGTTGCTTTGCACTGTAGGAGCCCAAGTTAGTTAACTCACAAATGAATAAATAATAGTAGAATGAATGTATATGTTGGAAGTAATGGAAGTTGAGGATTGAATGGGAGAGAGCTCATCCAAAGTTGCATGTGTTGCATCTAGGGATTTAGGTGTTTTCCTTGTGGGCATGGAGAAGATGAAGTGTTTAGTTTATAGTATTTGTTGGCTAGCTTTTATGGAATGTGATGGTGATCTTGCGGTGATCTCATGATGGCTTGTGATGGTTTTTATGATGATGGTCTTGTGATGACCTTGTGATGGTTTTATGATGATGATGGTCTTATGATGACCTTGTGGTGGTTTCTAATGATGTGAGATAGTGTTTGCGGTGAGCTTGTGGTGGTCTCTAGTGGTTTGTGATGGCTTTTGTAGTGACCTTATGATGGTCTGTAATGGTAGTATTTTTTGCCTCCCCCTTTTCCCCCTCTCTCCTTTTATAGGGGTGGGATGACATGGAATGAGTTTCAGGCTTTTCCCATGGACGGTGATAAGTCCTTGAAAGGTCACCTCGCGTGTCTTTCCAAGGCAGTCTAGTCCCACTTTTTAAGGAAATGGAGGGCAGTCTAGTCCCACTTTTTAAGGAAATGGAGGGCTGCTCATGGCAAAGAAAAGTGATGTATGCTGCTTTTCGCCGAATTAGCCATTGCTTTTTGCGGGATTTATGGTAGGCTTGATTAGATGGGATAGCAGGAGTATTTATTGGTTTTATGGGTAAGGTGCAAGCATGGAGTGTTGTCAGCACCTTGGGGGCAAAGAAAGGTAAGGTTTTCTGGAGGTGGTACAACACATGTGTGGCTGGAGAGTTGCCGTGTCCAATGAACATCACGTTCCCTAAGCAAAACCGTTGGTTCATGGCAACAACTTCTCAACCCTTTGGATAAAACTCCCCAACCACCAAACCTGTACTCCCATAGTTCCTGCAGAAAAGAGAAAGAAGGAATTAGGATTACGGGCTTGGGCCGTATACTTAAGTTCCTTATCAAACCGTGTTGATGCATTTGGTGTAGATTAGGGCCCTGCTGGAGCTTGTTGCAATGATAAGTGTGAAGCCCAAGTATTTTGCAGAGACTTTGTAGTTTGCTTGGTTCATAGCTTTGGTGGGCCTTTTGTCATTTGGCCTCTTGTAGCATCCCCAAGACTTGTTGGATCTTGATGGTATGGTTTAGCTTGACAAAGTGGTCCAAATCATAAGATTTTAGCCTTAAGTTGTCCTCCTGCCCTGAGCTCTTTTAGGATTTACCATGCTTTTGGCTTTTTATGTGTAGAGAGTTATATGATCCTTTTCAGTTGGACTTTGTGGGGTTATGACTCCATTTACAGTGGTGCTTGGTTCTTGCGTGGGAGTGGCTTGAGGATTTGCCGTGGGAGTGCAACAACCATTGTTGGCCTTATAGACCATATTAATCTTTAGCTCTTCCGCTAGAACATCCATAGAATGTACCATAAGACCTTTGTGTTGGGCTTCATTGGCCTTGTGTGCCGTGTACATGTTAGGGCCTTTTTTGTAGGCTTGTGGGCCAATGGGCCCATTACATTTCATTTCATTTGGGCCTTGCTCTTGCCGTGAACTAGGCTTGGGTAATTGGCTTTACATTAGCCATTGGTTTCACAAAAATGACCATCAACAGAAACAATGGCGGCATTGGTTGGGTTAATTAGTGAGTTTTCTGACAGAACTTAATTGACTCTAATATTAAGGGTTTGTAGCCGGCCCTTAAGGAATTTTGGGGCCTAAGACAATAATTTTAAGTGAGTCCTTATTGAGGAACGATAATTCATATTTTAAGTGAGACGATAATTTTAAGTGTAGGTGTGTGTAGGAGATTCAGAACGTATATGGAAAAATCTAAACAGTCTAAAATAAAAGGTATGATAAAGTAAACTGCAAAACCTACTAAGATGGATATTTTAATTTATTAACTAAAGAAAGACGTAACTTTTGTGCCACAAATTTTGCAACAACTCTGAACTGGCAAGCAATGAGTGGTCGACTATCACATTTAAAAATATGGGATTTAGTTTGTCATAATGTTAAAAACTATAGGGATATATATTATATATATATATATATTTTTTACATTCCCCAAAAGATTTTATATTATAATTGAGATTTGTTTTTTTCCAAAGATTATACTCTATTTATTTTATTATTATTTTTATTTTTTTGGGGGGCTTGTTCCACTTAGGGATCTTAGAGCAACTCTAATAGCCTCTTCATTTTTTTCTCCATATGTGGAGAAAAAAGCAATTCTCTACTAGTTTAACTAATCTCACCTTCCAACAAACAGACTCTTTATTCTTTCTCTATTCTCATTTAAATACTATTTCCTCATTGTTTTTTATTCAATTTTATTCAACCAAATTCAACTCCAACAACCATAAAAAAATCACCCAAAAATCCTTTTGTTGTTGTGCAAACCCAAAAATCACTCGCTATGCAAACCTAAAAATCACCCATCAACCAAAACCCATAAAAAATCACCAAAGACCCAAACCAGCAAAATCAATATTGTGAGACCATAAAAAAAATCATCAAAAAACCATTCAAAATCAAACTAAAACTCATGTCGGCAAACACCCAAAACCTATTAACCAATTCCAAAATCAACTGGCTTGGAAGTTATTTGCAAACAATCACTAGGAATTAATGGAGGACCCAAGCAACAAGAGACGCATTTTCACTGGCGGAAACACCCGCCCATACCAGGCGACTTCCACCACCATCTTCTGCTGCCACCACTTCAAACCCACTTGTTGTCACGGCCTGAGATCGACGCCGACTACCCACAACCTCCAACAAAACCCACAAAGCCAACCCACAACCTCCATCACCTCGTGAGGAGAATGGTGCTCAAAATGAGTACTGGTTGGGTTTTGAAATGGCCAAGAAATGGGTTTTTAGAGATGGGTTTTTTTGAGATTAAGATGGAGATGAGTTTTTTTTAGATGGAGATGGAGATGGAGATGGGATGGAGATTTGAGCACCGGTTTGGGAACTACTCTTCCTTTGTCACCAGAAGCCGGGAGGAGAGAGGGGAGAGAGAATCGGCTAGAAAAAAGAAACAATAAAGAAAACTTGATAATATTTTTTTAACCGGCTGGAGAGCTACAGTAGCTCTTCCTTTGTGGAAAGCTACTAGAGCCTTTAAGAAATGTGGAGAGCCTCTATAGAGGCTGTTGGAACACCATTTTTGTAGTTTGGTTCTCCTCATTCCCAATACAGAGCCTCTTGGAGGTGCTCTTAGGCCATTGCCTAAGTGAGCAATGGGTTCAGCCTGCCCTGGTTTGTAGTAATAGTTCAAATGGGTTTGAGTTCAATTTTTTAAGGCCGAATTACAAAAACACCCAATACAGAGCCCAATACAGAGTCTCTTGGAGGTGCTCTTAGGCCATCGCCTAAGTGAGTAATGGGTTCAGCCGGCCCTGGTTTGTAGTAATACTTTAAATGGGTTTGAGTTCAATTTTTTAAGGCCGAATTACAAAAACACCCACTTCAAACTAAGCAATAAAGACGGTAACCTGGCCGGACCTAAAATGGTGCTGTTTCTACCTCCCTTGATAACCAACAAGTCCAAACCAAAGAAAATGACATTCATTGCCATTGGAAGTGGTGTGGGCTTCTTAGTGGTAATCACTTTAGTGGGTTGCATGGTTCTCTGGAAACTAAGGAAGACCAATCGCTGGTTATGGCGTGATCCATACAAAGGAAAGTAAACAAGGAAAAAGGCCTCATCATTGCCCGAAGAATTATGCCGCCACTTCTCACTCGACAAAATCAAAAAAGCAACCCTCAATTTCCGCAAAGACTTGATTAACAGTCGAGTGGTTTTGGTTATGTGTATAAGGGTTTCATTGATGATTGGTCCTTGATGATGGTACCATGATTATGGCAATCAAGCAGTTGAAGCCTGAGTTCGGATAAGGTAAGCAAGAGTTCTTGACTGAGATTGAGATGCTCTTTCAACTTCGTCACGTCCACCTTGTCTCTTATTGGATACGACAACAATGAGGGAGAGATGATCCTGGTCTACGAATACATGAGAAATGGGCACCTCAACGACCACCTATATGACACAAACTGATAAGTCAAACAAGAGCTTAGCTACAAATTAGGAGAATATCTCTTGGTTTTGGTTTAGGAATTGTTTTCCCTTAATTTTAGGAGTATCACATATTCACTCCTTAATCTATGTAACGGCTAGTAGTGTGCATAATGCACTCCTAAATTATAGCTATTTGATACAATGTAATCTCCCTATAAATAAAACATCTATTGTCAAAGCTTCACACGTTTTGTGTAAAAGCCTTTTCACTTACACGGCAATATCAAAACCAGGAAATTCTTCATGGTATCAGAGCCCTAAGCTCTTGATATTCATATTAAAACGTGAAATGGCCTCCTCCTCATTGTCTTTCTCTCTCTCTGCTGCAAACCTCCACAATCTAATCACCATTGTTTTAGTCAAGCTAAAAGCCAGCAACTATCTTATATGGCGGATGCAGATACTTCCATTGATTCAAAGTCTCCAACTTACGAATCATTTGACAGATGAGGCACCTGACTCAATGATTTTAAAAGAGTCTGGTGAATTAAATCCAAACCCAAAGATTCAAGAATGGAGGAATACTGACCTATTGCTACGAAGCTGGATCATAGGCACACTATCAGAAGAAGCTCTTGGTCATGTGGTTGGGATGACAACCGCACGAGAGGTATGGACTAGTCTGGAAGTCGCCTACCTTCAAGCAACCAAGGAGCGTGAAATACAACTCAAAAGACAACTTCAAATGCCTAACAAAGAGGGAACCTCATTAGGAGAATACTTGATGCAGTTCAAGTCTATATGTGATAGTCTTGCAGCAATACAGAAACCGGTTTCAGGTGAAGATAAAACTGTCCAATTGTCGCACTGTTTGGGAAAGAAATATGAAGTGTTCAATACCACTATGCTATCTAAACCTCCTTTTCCTACATTTAATCAATTTATCACTGCACTACAGGGTTATGATATGCGTATTCAAGGAAACTAGATTGAAGAAAAGGAAGAAACCAATCATAATATGGCCTTCATTGCTCAACGCAATAGAGGACGAGGGAGAGCGTATAGCCGTGGTCGCACCCATGGACATTCTTTTTCTTCTCGAAGGCGTGGATTTGTTCCTGTAAACTTTTCTCCAAATTCCTCTGGCCGTGGACATAGTCCTTACTCAAGTCAGTTTAGTCCACATGATAATCATAATGGAACCTAATCAAAAGGAAGCACCTTTCAAGCAAACCATAATCCACAATCTCAAAAACCATCAATCCAATGTCAAATATGTGACCGGTTTGGTCATCCAGCCTCAAAATGTTGGTACAGGTATGACTACTCTCATGAATCTATTGATAATTTATCTCAAGCCCTTGTCTCCACTACTTTGTCAGATACATAGGACCAGGTTCCTACTTGGTATACTGACACTGGAGCTACATCTCATATGACTTATGACAAAGGTAACCTTCAGCATTCTTCCATTTATAATGGTTATAATCATGTTATTGTTGGCAATGGGACACGTTTGAAAATATCTCATCTGGGTGATACAGTTTTATATTCTCCTCGTGGAAAATTAAACCTTCATGATGTGTTAGTTGTCCCTGATATTAAGAAAAATTTAATATCAGTAACAAAATTAACAAAAGATAACTCATGCTTTTTTGAATTTCGTTCTTTTGATTTTAAGATAAAGGACCAAACAATAGGGAAAATCTTGGCAATGGGGCATAGAAAAGATGGCTTATATGCTTTGGAGGAAGGGGGAGCAATTGAAGCTTTAGTAGCAATAAAGTCCGGTAAAGCACTTGTGGATCTTTGGCACCAAAGACTTGGACATCCTAATTCTAGGCTACTTCATGTCTTAGACTCAAAGAAATTCATTGATGTGTCTAGTTGGTTAAAAAATAAAAATATTTGTAATAGTTGTCAAATGGGAAAAAGTTGTCGTCTCCCTTTCTCTTTAAATAAAAAAATTGATTCAGCTCCTTTAACTAAGATTCATTGTGATTTGTGGGGACCAGCCCCTATTTCTTCTGTTCAACAATTTAAATTCTATGTTATCTTTATTGATGACCATTCTCGCTTCACTTGGTTCTATCCATTAAAAAATAAATCTTCCTTTTTTAAAACATTTGTTTCTTTTCAAAGAATGGTTGAAAATCAGTTTAATTCAAAAATCAAAATTTTTCAATGTGATGGCGGAGGTGAATTTGAACTTAAAGAATTCATTACTCACCTAGATAATCATGGTATTGTGAAACATATTTCTTGTCCAGGCACACCTGAACAAAATGGTATCGCTGAGCGAAAGCATAGGCACCTTGTGGAAACTGGTCTTACTATGCTTTTCCATGCCCAATTGCCAAAACATTTATGGGTTGATGCCTTTACAACTGCTGTGTACCTTATAAATCGACTTCCATCTTCCGTTCTTCAAATTCAAACCCTTTTCTATAAGCTTTATGGTATTCATCCTACTTATTCATCTTTGAAGGTTTTTGGCTGTTGATGTTTTCCATATTTAAAGGACTATTCCAAGAATAAATTTGGTGCCAAATCTTATCCATTTATTTTTCTTGGCTATAGTCCTACACATAAAGGGTACAGGTGTCTTCATCCTCCAACCAAGCGAGTGTATCTCTCTAGGCACGTTGTTTTTGATGAAACAA
This sequence comes from Fagus sylvatica, assembly GCA_907173295.1. Lineage (NCBI taxonomy): Eukaryota > Viridiplantae > Streptophyta > Magnoliopsida > Fagales > Fagaceae > Fagus > Fagus sylvatica. Next base: position 26,191,668 of record OU015768.1, read on the forward strand.
TTTTTCCGTATGCTAATCCTAAACTATTATACTCTCCATCCTCATGCAATAGTACACTCTCTGCTTTCTCGGATTTTTCTAATGATTTTTTGCAGCATCACACTAGCTCCTCCAGTTCTCCACGGGTGCAATCCACTCCATCTCTTCTTGGTTCACCTGCGCCTGCCACTTGTCCAGCACCTCCAGTTGTCTCCACTCCAGCACCTCTAGTTATGTCCCTACCACCTCCTGCTCCAATTTCACCCAATATTTCTGCATCAGTTACTGCTGGTTTGGAAGCGCCTCAACTTGTGCCGTGTGCACTTGAATCCTCATCGCCTTCCACTGATGTTTCCGTGGCACTTCAGTCTGTATCTCCTGCACCTGGTCCATCCACAACACCTTCCATGGAATTATCCTCTTCAGATGATCCTCAAACCTCAACAGTCGCTGCTCCAGCATC
>OU015768.1:26192209-26290501 GCA_907173295.1 Fagus sylvatica
TGTGTAGGCTCTATCATCAAGAGACTTTGAAAATTCTCGAAGGCATAGATCACCATTTCCGGCATAAGCCCCCATTGAGTCTACAAACTTGCTGATGTGGACAAGGGCACTCCCCTTTCGGCCATCAAAACGTGAGAAGGTTGGGGCAATATACTTCTCGGGGTAAGGCTGTTTTAACAACTCAGCAGGATAGGGAGGCTTTCTTACAAAGAGTCGAGGCTCCTTTGGATTCTTTTCCCTTTCTTGTTTGAGGAGGTCTGCTACATCAGACATTGTCACAAAGGTAGCCTCCTTTTGGTGTGATCCTGAGTCTTCATAAGGCTTTTCCTGGTCTCCATCTTCGTTTTGAGGAGGAGTCTTTGTACCAGCATCCTTTTCTTTGAGCTGTTTGATGGCTTCTGCCAGCTCACTCTGGTTCTGCTGCAAGCTCTGTATCAGTTCCAGCAGCAGGTTTGTTGGTGGTACCTCCTGGTTGTGATTGCTTGGAGGTGGTTGCGGTTGATCTTGCCCTTGTACATTGACTGCAGATTCGGCTTGGGAGTGTTCCATGTGGGCTGAGGGGAGGAGGCATGGCTCTGAGCTCTAGCCTTCTTGGAAGTGTTAATCTCGACTCCCCAGTGGAGTCGCCAGAAATGTGAGGGGTGTTTTTGTAACAATGCCACGTGGCGTGCCGAGGGCGATCACGACATGGACTTTGATATAGAGAAAGGGGTAGCCGAACCCAAAACTCAACCGAGGGCCCGAAGTTTGGCCCAAGGGCTAGTGGGACACTTCTCAAGAATATTCAAAAGCTAAAGTCACTAAAACCCAAAAATAACATGAACAAAGATCAAGGGGAAGTTCAATCAAAACGTCATTACCGATAAGAAATCCAAAGAACAGTCTTGGGCCGAGCCTCTCGCTGTTTCTCAGTTGAATCGGGACTTAAAACGACGTAAGCTTTGATCACCTCAACTTTAAACACGGATTTTCTGTGCTGCTGATGACATCTGCCAGAAGAGCTTTTAACAGTAACAAATTTTGTTGAGACCAAAAGAAGGTTGACTTGTTGGGAGAGAGTCACTTCCGATGAGACATGCATGAGGGTCAGGGGAGAATGTGTTTAGGCCTTTTGTGGAGCTAAGACTAAGGGTAGAGAACCATTGTGGTCCTTATAAGGACATTTTAGGAAATTCTGCCCAGACATCTGCCAGGAGAGCTTTTCCTGAGAAAAAATGGATTAAGTTATAAATCCTAATCTTTCGAACAGGATTGCCTTTTCTTGGTTTAGATGGGTGTTTCTAAATGGTAAGGGGCCTTAGAACATCTATTCTCAGAGACTCTTTCTTGGAGAAAATCCCAGAGAAAATTCTTTCTCTTGGGTTTTAATTGTGGTAATTTCTTGAGTTATTGGAAGGGCTGTTCTTGGTTTTTCTGAGGCTAATGAGTCTGGTGAATCTGATGCCCTGAGAATGCAGTCAGTTCTCCATATATAGAATGATTAGTGTGGCTTAATCTCTTGGGAAAAACCGAGGTTATCCTTCCCTTAAGCCTATTAACTTTTTGTGTTAGTCTTCTATGACTTGTTTTGTCAAGAAGAGTATGGTATAAGTGAAATGATTAGAGCCTTTTTCTGGTGTCAGGGTAAGGTTTTCTCCTTCCCCGAAAATGGCTTGTCAGAGGCACTCATTGCCTCTTGTTGGTGGGTTTTTGTGTATGGTTTTGTCCATGCATGTCTCACGTGTCTTGGCACCCATGAATCCATCGTTGAGTCTCCCAGCAGACTTAATGACAGTAATCCATGGCCACCTAAGTCTCGGAACTGACTCCCCTCCACCAAACCACACTCCTCAAGTCGGGATCAACATAAGGAGAGTAGCTTCCTCACGGGTCTGGGCCGTGGGAGCTACTCCCTGAGTCCTTTTGGGACCGAGATGGACATGGTTGTGGATTCTCTATAGTATTTCTTCACTTCCCATGCATTTTGGTTGCTGTCAGTGATCTTGGAGATGTTATGCAGAAATCTGCTGCGTGAACAGTGCTGGAAATTATAGTTTCCGGTGGAAGTGGATAGCTGGGATAGGCTGTAGAAGCTTGTGTTAATTTGAAAATGGTGGGTTGGCAGCTCTTGTCACGTTGGAGAGGATTGCTTGCTGCTGCCTTCCTTCTTTTGGTAATAATAGGACATAATGCAGGTTCTGCCAGCAGCAGACATGCAACCCTTCTTCTGTCAGCTTGAACTCAGACCTCATGGGGCCCACGGATTGGCTGTCTTCAGCTGTTTTGGGTGCTGGGCTGACCAGTGTTTGGGTTCCAGCTGCTTTCCTCTACTAATTCAATGGTGTTTGGACTCCATATTTGTATTGTAAAGTACATTTTGGACCATAGGCTTTTGGTAGATTTCTTTTGGGCTTGTGAATAGTGTCGGGGCACTTAAAATAGGTCTACATGGCTTTTTAGGCACTGTCTAAGGCTGGGCCATGTGTTTTCGGGTTGTGGGCTTTTAGAATGGTATTAAGGCACCTTAATGATGAGCCCAAATGATTTATTTAAAAGTTGTTTAGGATGCTTTATTGGGCTGGGCTCATTGGGTTAATTAATTGAGCTCCAAGGATTCCATGGGTATTATTGGGCATATTTAAATAGGTTGGGCTAATTGGGTTATTTTATTTAGATGGTCAACTTAAGCCCAAGTATCTTATTAGGGGTTGTTTAAGGTATTTTTATCGGGCCGGGCTTATTAAAGGGCTAATTAAGCCCAAACATTTTATTTGGGAGCCCATTTAAATTATTAGTTAAAAAATGGGCATGTACACAGTGTATATACAATGAACACCAAAAAAATTGAGCAATAAAACCAACTGAAGTCTTTTGTTTCTCGCGGCACCGCTCAGTGAAAGACGAAGAAAAGAAAGAAGAAAAAAAAGTAAAAAAATGAAGAGGGGGGATGCGTCAAGAAAGAAGAAGAAAAGAGTCACTGTTTTTTTTTTTTTTTTTTTGGCTATAGGGAAGGAGCCGGCAGTGTGAAGGGCTTAAAGGCATTTGATAAGTAATTGTTTTTTTTTTTTTTTTTTTTTTTTTTTTTTTTTTTTTTAAGGTTTAAATACATTGTTGGTCTCTTACACTTATTAAGCGCTATTGGTCCCTAAAATTTAAAATAAGTATTATTGGTCCCTTAAGTTTAAAAAATAGTGATATTAATCCTTCCATCCAATTCCGTTAATTTATTTACTTATATGACTAACGGAAAAATGATATGTCATTTTTAATATTATGTTGAATAATATATTTTAGTAAAAATTGACACTAAAAATAAAAATAAAACCTGGCTCATTCTATAATCCATACCCAATTTATTCAGTAAACCTCATACTCATAGGCCATATTTTTTCCTTCCCCTTTACCAGATCAGTCCCACGCCATAACCGCCCTTAACACATGACGGAATAGTAAATTTCAACAAGGGTTCCGGCCAAGGTTGTTAAAATCGGGATCCGGATCGTAGGATCTTATCATATATTGAAAAAGAGTCGAAGCGGGGTAGGATTGCACACCCCAATAGGATCGGCAGTAGGATCGATAGGATTGTCCAATCCTACGATCCTACTCCAATCGCACTAAACATACTATTTGGGCTAATTTATATTATGAGTTGATGAGAAGCACACGAGCCTAATGGATAGAAATAGCCCAAATGATTAAAACCAGTCTTTTAGTCCAAAAAACTTGTGAAATAACAAAGAAATCCCTCTTTATTCTCAATTAAAATCCAGCTACATCCAACACAATACTCAACTCCCAAAATCTTTAAACCCACACGCTGTGTCGCTGCTGCTATGCCTCCGTCACTACCTTCATCGCTTCCAACTTCACCTGCTCGCCTTCAACTCTTCATTGTCTCAAACTCTTAATGTATCAGTATGTATTCTTAACGTTTACTAATATTTTTCTGTAGATTCAAATTATGATGATTATGATGATAGGAATCATAGAATGGATGATTGAATGTTTAGCTTATGACTTATGTACTGTTGATATTGAATGTAGTTATTCACTATTTCACTTATTTTGTACTTAATTACTAACTAATTAGTAATTACTTAATAAATTTTTGGATAAATTATGTTGAGAATTAAGCATATATCTTTTGTCAATACAGATGTAGCGAATAACGATGCATCAACCTCATGTATGATACAAATTACATTATCTTGAAGCAAAAATCTTTATTTTTATTTATTTATTTATTTATGGTTAATATCATAATTCTAATGAACATTTAACATACAAAGCATTATTAATGTGTTTTTACACTTTTTCTGACAAATAAGTAGGATCTTACGATCCACGATTCGATCCTACTATCCGATTCATGAAGTCCCTCCACCGATCCTACATAGGACCCCGATTTTAACAACCTTGGTTCCGGCAACTAATGGACCTTTAATAGCTTTGGCCTTTGACTTAATTGAGGCCAAAGCCATTTGTCGTGCTTGCTTTTCCCCATTTTGTTGGAGATCTCTTAGTTCCACCTCTCTTTCAATGCCACTGTAAAAATTGGAGGCAAGTAGTCATTACCCTTATAAACAATAATGTAATCCTTGTTTCAAGAAATTGGTGTGCCCCTTGTCAATTTCTACGTGCACAAAAATGCAATTATCAACAAGGAAGTGCTATGAACAATGGAGTATCCACAATCTGCCACAATTAGATACGCAACACGACAGAAGGAATAGGGGTAGTTTCTAATGACCAATAGCGCACTAATTGATTAGGTGTCAATTTTAATTAAAATTTATTATGCTACATAATATTAAAAATGACATATCATCTTTCCGTTAGCCATATAAATAAATAACTAACGGAATTGGATGGAAGGACCAATAGTATTATTTTTTTAAACTTAAGGGAATAATAACGCTCATTTCAAATGTTAAGGACTAATAGCGCTCAATAAGTAAATTCTAGAACCAACAGTGTATTTAGGTTTTTTTTTTTTTTTTTTTTTTTTTTTTTTTGTAATTTCCCATAAAGCATGACATTTTAGTCCTTTCACTTAACCTTAATGGATGCCTTTAACCAAACCCATAAAACAAAACAAAGGCAACCATCACCATCTGACGTGCTTTAAGCAAAAGTTAAAAAGCAATTTTTAGGGAAAGTAAAGGTATGTTTGGTGACTGAATTTTGTTTTTATTTTCAAAAATTGTATTTAGTCTGTTCTCAATTATTAAATACAAATTCAAGTTTTGTAGTGTTTTCAATCCTATTTTTTTGTTTGGCAATTGTTTTCATATAGGTGTTTTCACTTATAACTAACACCTGTTTCCTTCCCTCCATAAATAGAACCACATCCATACTAAGACATTTGAGTAAAACCTTTTACTACAAATAGCTTGTGACAACCACTAGATCGACCAAACACCATCTACCACAACCACGAGCCACCCCACAAACCCACCAAGAAACACCCCGCAACCCACCCCGACCCACAGCAAGCCAAAACCCTCGATAGAAACCCACCATGACCCACCTCGCAACCCACTGAGACCCACTGCACAAAACCCACAACCAAGCACAAAATCAACCAACTCGGCAACAACTAAACCCATCACCGGCAACCTCACAAACCCAGAATCGGTAAAACCAAGAGCCACTACGGCAGATCAGACAAATCTAAAAAAGAAAAAAAGCCACAGAATCATATTTGCTCCACCGATTGACTCCCACACACAACCCCAACCTCCAACCCAAAACAAACCCAACCTCCACCCTAACATCCACCGCGAACCCACTAAACAAGCCCATGCCGTCACCGAAAAACCCACAAAAAAAACCTACTCTGCCACCGAAAAACCCACAAAACTAACCCACACTGCCACCGCGACCCTACCGCAACCACCATGATCATCAGAGAACCAAGATAGAGGAAGAATAGAGAACCAAGAAAGAGGAAGAACAGAGAAGATTGAGAGGGAGAGAGGCGCTGCGTGAGGCCAGAGGAAGCAGAAGGGATTTGGTGAAAAAGATGGGTTTGGAGGAAATGGGTTTCATGGCTGTTGAGTAGGTCAGAAAAAGAAATAAATTTGTCCGTTTATTTACTAAAATGCCACCGGTCAATTTGTGCAAAAAATTGCAAAATTGCCACCGGTCTTTTGAACAGTAATCGAATTCAAGTGAAAACAGCTAAAAGTTGTTCTCATTTTCGACCAATTGAGTATCAGTTGTATAGTAAAAAATTTTTAATGCAAAAACTAAGTTCAATTGCCAAACAAAAAATTTTCACCCCGAGCCCACCATTTTTTGGATTCAAACACAGAAAACTGTGTTTGAATACAGAAACCAAACATGCTCTAAAAGGCATGAATTGGGAAGAAGTTAACGTGAGACATTTTGAAAAAAAGTTGGTTGGGCGTGATAGGTGAATAGATGGGCTGGTAAAAAAAAAAAAAGTTGGTTGGGTCTGATAGGTGAATAGATGGATTGGTGAAGAAACCGGAGCCACTCCAGATTCTCACCAAAAATCCCTAAATTCACAGTAACATTATTCCAAAATCATGGCAGTTTTCTTGTCATTGGGTATGCATAGAATTGAAGGGTGGGTTAATGGTTTTTAAGATGTCTAGTGATGGTGATCCTCATGTATTAGTAGCATCATTTTGGGCGCTGGAATTATGTCCACTTGAGGTTGAAATTGTAGAGCTTCTTGTTGGCAAGGGATCTTCATCCCTCTATGTGAGATTTTGATAATGTGAACAAGGACATTATGCCTGGTAAAGCGAAAGAACTTTTATTGTACATAGAGAGTTTGGCACATGCAGCTCTTATTTTTGTAAACAAAAAACTTCAAGGTACGTAGTTATGTATTTGTGCGAAAACGTGACATGAGACTTCAATTTGGATTTTTGTTGTTATTTTTATACACTGGTATTTTGGTCATTAAGCAAATGTTTGAGGATATTTTAGGAATTTAGACCATAAAAAGTATCTATGCGAAAATGTGACATGAGACTTCAATTTGGCGTTTCAAAAAATGCAGCCTACTGCTCCAGTTTTGAAACGCTGTTTTTCAACGTTTTTCAAAACGCACTGCCTTTAAAATCATGGGGCCAAATACACGATTTTCACGTTTTTATGTTAAAACGTGATTTTATGAGACTTCAATTTAGATTTTTTGCAATTTTTACACACTAGTATTTTGGTCATTAAGCAAATCTTTGAGGATATTTTAGGAATTTAGACCATAAAAAGTATCTGTGCGAAAACGTGACATGAGACTTCAATTTGGTGTTTTTAAAAAACGCAGCCTACTGCTTCAGTTTTCAAACGCTGCTTTTAAACGTTTTTCAAAACACACTGCCTTTAAAATCATGGGGCCAAACACACGATTTTCGCGTTTTTCTGTTAAAACATGATTTTTCTTAGTGCAACTAGGGTGCCAAACAGACACTTAATGTTTGGGTCAAGTAGAGTCGGAAAACCCACTAAACCCAACCAATGGCCAATTTTTCTACATTGAAACTCAATAAATCCAAAGTCAGACATCTGGATTGAGTTGCACATTGTTACGGTTCTACCAGTTGAACATGCTTTAGGAGTTGGTTTTTGTTTAGGAGTCCAATAAATTAGGGATAGTTTGATTGTATTTGGAGTTTGCTTTGTTTAAGAGTTAGAGTTTGCATAGAAGTTTCCATTCAGGAGTTGCTAATTGCTTGGGAGTTGTTAGCAGTAGTTTACGTTTCTTTCTTTGTAATTCAAAGGGCTATTTAAGGCCACATTAATGAGAAATAATCAATAAAAAATTAATCAGTAAAATCAAGCATTGCTTGTTAGGAGGTCTAGACTCCCTCGAAGTATTCCATTATCAAATTAGGAGGTTTTGGTTCCCTCGAAGCAACTAACAAAAATTGGATTCGTAACAATTTGGTATCAGAGCAGGTTATGGAGGCCTGCATTGAGTGATTAGAAGCTAAAGTAAAAGTCTAGCTTCAGAAAAACAAAGTATGATCAAAGAGATGCACCTAATGCTTGTTGCAATGCATTCCCACCTTGATCAAATTGTGGGTAATCAAAGCTGCGATCATACGAAAAGCTCACACAACCAGGGTGAAATGGGGAGGCCCAACGACAACCAAACCAAATATGGACCAACGAGTTCAAGTTGTGTTATTAGTCCAAATGTAGCAAAACTTGATTCTTCATGTTTCAATGGCAATGAAGGGTCATAAAATTCTAGCAGGATTGCAGGTCTCTAAATTTAACATGTAGAGTAAAAATCTCAAAGGGTGAACAAATATGTGGTCACAAAAAAATAAATAAAAAGGTTCCAGCCTTTATATTTGTTTGCCGTTCACCTACGAAAGCTAAATATATGTTGTTGCAAAATGAAAAGCTTCAAGAGTACATGAAAGGTGAGCTGACCAAAACCAACATGTTGAAAATTAAGAAACAAAAGAGAAGTAGTTCATGGTGAAGGAAGAAGAAGAAGAAGGATCCCTTGAGGACAAGGGATGATTGTAGGGGGAGGGAATGTTATCGTGGTGCTTGTTGAACATGATTTAGGAGTCCAATAAATTGTGGATAGTTAGATTGTATTTGGAGGTTTTTTTTTTTTAGAGTTTGCATAGGAGTTGCTATTGAGGAGTTGCTAATTGCTTAGGAGTTGTTAGTGTTACCTAAATATCAACCTAAGAGGGGGGTGATTTAGGTTGAGGCAAACTTTTTCGATTTAAATGCGGAATTAAAAACTATTTTCAAATAGCAAAAACTGATTTAAACAAATTTAAGAACACAATTCAATTGCAATATAGATATGATAGAAAATCAAACACAAACATATATAAGCAATTGAATAAGTAAGAGATAGAGATAGAGAAAATCAAACACAATGATTGTTATCGAGGTTCGGCTTCCCCGCTTATGTCCCCGCCTCAAGAACACTTCTTGAGGATTCCCAAATCCACTATTTGACAATCTTCTTTCGGGTGAAGATCAAAACCGTTACAAATCTTCCTTACACAGTGAAGAGTAACCACCGAGTGAAAAATCCTTTTCACTCCTTAGGATTTATACCAAAACCCACAAATCTTCCTTACAAGGTGAAGAGTAACCACCCAGTGAAAAATCCTTTTCACTACTTAGGATTTATACTAAAACCCTAACAAAAACACTCAATAGTTTCAACAAAGGATTTGTTGTACAAAATATGGCTCTCTCAAAGAGTAGTTGTACACAATATGCTCACTCTAATAGTATATCAAGGATTTGATCAATATGGCTCAAAAAGTGTTTAGAGGAATTTGATTTTCAATCAAGGATTTTGAATGATATGAAAATATAAGCTTGAGAATGATGGATTGATGTAAAACATATTTTCTTTTCTTTCTCTGATTTCTCTTGTATTCTCTATGTTTAGAAATGAAGAAAGGGTAGTATTTATAGCCATAATTGTTTTCTTCCCGTTATCATGTTGTCTTGCATTCTTCTTGATTTTCAATCAATCTAGTTGTTTTCTTTGAAAACTTTTTTTGCTTAAGAGATTTTTCAACCATAATTGATATGGTTGTCTTGCAATCAATCAAGTTGTTTTCTTTGAAAACTTTTTGCTTAAGAGATTTTTCAGCCGTAATTGATATGGTTGTCTTGCAATCAATCAAGTTGTTTTCTTTGAAAAACTTTCTGCTTAAGAGATTTTTCAGCCGTAATTGATATGGTTGTCTTGCAATCAATCAAGTTGTTTTCTTTGAAAACTTTTCTGCTTAAGAGATTTTTCAACCGTAATTGATATGGTTGTCTTGCAATCAATCAATCAAGCCATTATCTTTGACTATGTGAATATTTTTTGAAAGCTTTTCTGTTTCAAAGATTTTTAGCCGTGATGATTTCATTGTTGTCTTGCATATTTGAATCTTAATCAATCAAGCCGTTTTATTTGACTTCTGTTAAGATTTTGAAAGCTTTTCAATTTCAGAAATTTTTCAGTGTAAGATATTTCTTTGTGTTCACATTGGATATTTTTAAATATCAATCAATCTAGCCATTAATATTGACTTTGTCAATGTTTTGAAAACAATTTTCTGTTTCAAAAATTTTTTCAACCGTAAGAGATTTCTTTGTGTTCTTCACATGGCTATCTTTAAATATCAAAAATATCTAGCCATTAATATTGACTTTGTCAATGTTTTGAAAACAATTTTCTGTTTCAAAAATTTTTCAACCGTAAGAGATTTCTTTGTGTTCTTCACATGGCTATCTTTAAATATCAAAAATATCTAGCCATTAATATTGACTTTGTCAATATTTTGAAAAATTTTTCTATTTCATAAATTTTTCACCGTAAGAGATTTCTTTGTGTTCACTTGGCTATCTTTAAATATCTTTTGAATTGCAATCAATCTAGCCGTTATTTTTTAAAATCAATTTAAGTTGGTTTTAAAGTTGAGCCTTAAAGATCAAATCTTAATAAACTTTACAAAACCTAACTCTTACTTCTCATATGTCTCGGATCATTGATCTTTGAGCTTGATTTCTTTGTCTTGAGTCTTGATGACTTTGATCTTCAATGAATTTGCAACTTGTCAACTTTGCATTTGCTTGATATTTGAATTGGCCATCTTGGTCCAATTAAATCAATAGTCAAACATTAAGCTTTAAAACATAAATCATTAGTTCATATGAAAATATCATTAATGAACAACTTAAAATCATGGTTATCATCAAAACTACATGAATGTCCTTGGATTAATTAGCCAATTAATAATTATTGAAACCTTGAGGCTAACAATCTCCCCCTTTTTGATGATGACACATATGATATGATATTTTTATACGATTTATGATTTTGAAGCTTTTCTTGAAAAGCTCCCCCTAAAATAATGCATATCTTTATATTAGAGATTTTTAAATCTCCCCCTATCTTTATGCATAGATCAATTTGTCATTTAAGTATTATCAAGCAATCAATATATATATTTTTGCCATTTTATTGCAAGATATGATAATTCACCAATAGATATGAAAATTCATGTAATAGATAAAAAAAAATGTCATATCTTTCTCCCCCTTGGCATCATCAAAAAAATAAATATTATATTCAATATCTCCAAACATCACTCAACATTTTAAACAACCAAAATTAAACAAAAAATATATTTCTCCCTGATTTGGTTCAAACTACCCCAACTAATATAACATATTTTTCTCCTATTTGGTATAAAGAAATAAAACAAATATATTCATATTTGTAAGATTCTTCATCCTAGTGGTTCGGTTGGATTGAGGGTTCGGTTGAAGATGCTTCAGGAAAGGATATGATGTCCCTTGCCATATGCCTAAAATGCTGATGATTTAAGCAATCTGGAAAGGACATGGGATGATGCCCATATATTACGTACTCTCTCTCTTTTGTCATACAAAGCTTCAGGTGTATCAACAGTTGTATGAACGGGATGATTCGGATGAGGAAGATATATTTGGAGTGTATGCTAAAGATCTTCCCATCAACCTGGTGTATGAGAGAGGTACTTCAACCGAGAAGCATGATCAATAATAATCTTGCTTCGTGGAAACTTGATCAATAATAATTTTGCTTCTATCTGAGAAGATCAAGTATTTGATTTTATGAATCTCTAAATGATGCTGCATCCTCTTAGAGTGTTATCTAAAGAATGAGAGAAAATATTATCGGAGAGGTGTGAGTATGTAGTGGAGAGGTGAAGCGAATTTATAGGACAGACGCGCTGTTTAAAGGAATGGTTCAGATTTTGGCTACGTGTCATAAGTGTGAATGAATGGTTCAGAAGACGCTACGTGATTTTCTATGTGTGACTTATCCAATTGCGCACGCCAGAGACACCGATAAATCAGGAAGTTTGAAAAAAAATATTCTGCTTTTTCAGAAAAAAGATCTTGTCGACGCATCGAGTTCTGAGTCAGTGATATTTCCGTATACGTTAAATCTCGAGATTTGAACGTTGAATTTTGAAGAAAAATCTCGGGAGTCGGGATGATAGGTACAGGCTGGTGTTCAAAAATCTGAGGTTTATTTAACACACACTAATTTTCGATGAACTTCATCATTTTCAAACTTTTAGCTTAATCTCTTATTAGATTTTCTAGAATGGCTTCCTCTTCTTCTCAAAACAAACCAGAAACAATTAATCTAAATGATACACCTAGTGTGATGCCAGAAGTCTGGCGTCCTTACTTCCTTTCAATTAATGGCCCTGTGTCAGTAACTGATTCAGTGATGTTGAATGGTGAGACTGCCACCGCAGTAGCTGCCAGGTCTTTGTACTCCGGAGGATGCAAAGGTTTTAGCTGGGAGGACTGACCCACAAATAATAAATGAACTCATTGGCACTCACGATTCAGTGTGCTGCCACTGTTTCTAACATGGGACGTCGTCTTCATGTTAGGAATCTTGGAAGTGAAAAGCGCTGCGTTCTCAAGTCACCATTTTACAAAGGTTGCTGAAGGAGAGTAAGAAGAAAGTAGGGGAGGTCAAGGAGGAGAACAAAAGGCTGAAGGCGCTCGTGGATTCTTATGCCGATGATTTGGTAATCCGGTCCACAGAGCAGAGCAAGACCACTAATAAGCTGCAGAAGCAGTACGAGAAGCTACTAGCTGAGGTGAAGGAATTGACTTCTCGCTCTATCCCCAAATAAATGTAGTGGGAAGTGTAGTGGTTTTTCCTTTTGTGGTGACTTCTCCTTTATGGCTTTCTTTTTAATAAACTCAAGTTTGTTTAAATGATGAGTTTTATTTCTTATTTTATGCATGAACATATACGCAAATATACATAGAACTGGGCATATAATCTAATGTTCAAACAATATAACTAGAAAGATATAAAATGAACAATTTTATGAACATGATATGGATAAAATCATTTTATATTCAATTCTTAAGGTATATATAGATTTAACATAGTTGAATCAAATAGAAGGATAATAAATTTCAAGCTTATTTGATATCAACGTATCTAGCCATACCTATTTCACGTCGAATTGTGCAAAATCGTTCTTCAATGAGAGGTTTCGTGAGAATATCCGCCCATTGACTATCGGTGCTCACAAATTCAAGTTCAATGTCCCCTTTTTGCACATGATCTCTTATAAAATGGTATCTAATTTCAATGTGCTTTGTGCGAGAGTGTTGGATAGGATTTTTACTTAAACTTATGGCACTTGTGTTATCACACCTTATGGGAATATGATCAAAAAGAATTTTAAAATCCTCTAGTTGTTGTTTTATGTAGAGAGATTGAGCACAACAACTACCGGCCGCTACATATTCGGCTTCCGCCGTTGATAAGGCCACAGAATTTTGCTTTTTACTAAACCATGATACTAGTGAGTGTCCTAGAAAGTGACAAGTACCACTAGTGCTTTTGCGATCAATTTTGCAACCAGCAAAATCCGCATCCGTGTAGCTTATTAAGTCAAATGAATTTGACTTAGGGTACCATAATCCTAAATCAATGGTTCCAAGCAAATATCGAAATATTCGTTTGACCGCAATTAAGTGTGATTCTTTAGGACAAGATTGAAACCGGGCGCAAAGACATACGCTAAACATTATATCGGGTCTACTTGCGGTTAAATAAAGTAAACTACCAATCATACCTCGATATAGCTTAACGTCCACCGGTTTACCTTTCTCATCTTTGTCAAGCTTTGTTGAAGGACTCATGGGAGTTCCATATGCTTTAGCATTTGTCAATCCAAATCTTTTTAGTAAGTCTATGACATATTTGGATTGATTTAAGAATATCCCATCTTCGGTTTGCTTTATTTGAAGTCCGAGAAAGAATTTTAGCTCACCCATCATACTCATTTCGAATTCATCCTGCATAGTCTTAGAGAATTCTTTGCACAAGTTTTCATTAGTAGAACCAAATATAATATCATCAACATAGATTTGCACAATAAGCATGTCTTTTCCATCAAACATTAGAAATAATGTTGTGTCAAGTTTTCCACGTGTAAAACCCTTTTCAATAAGGAAACCACTTAGTCGTTCATACCAAGCTCTTGGAGCTTGTTTTAAACCATATAAAGCTTTTGATAATTTAAAAACGTGGTTTGGAAATTCATGATTTTCAAATCCAGGAGGTTGTTCTACATAAACTTCTTCGGCAATAAAACCATTTAAAAAGGCACTTTTGACATCCATTTGAAATAATTTAAAATTTTTAAAACATGCAAAAGCAAGTAACATGCGTATAGCTTCTAATCTAGCAACTGGAGCATAAGTCTCTCCATAATCAATACCTTCCTCTTGATTATAACCTTGAGCGACTAACCTTGCTTTGTTCCTTACTATTATACCTTCTTCATCCTTTTTGTTTCGGAATACCCATTTTGTACCAATGACGGAGTGGTCCTTGGGTCTAGGTGCAAGAGTCCATACCTTGTTTCTTTCAAATTGGTTTAGCTCTTCTTGCATTGCCAAGATCCATGATTCATCTTCAATAGCTTCATTTATGTTCTTTGGTTCAATCTGTGAGAGAAACGCCATGTTGTTGCAGATGTTCTTGAGCTTTGATCTTGTGCTTACTCCACGTTCAATTTCACCAATGATTCAATTCTTTAGGATGACTATGGACTACGTTCCAACTTTTTGGTAATTCTTCATTTGTTGGTTGGAGGAAGCGCTTTTTCTTCATCTTTTGGTTCATCTACTTGATCTTTGACTTTTTCACTTGAATCAACTTGGTTAGATGAACTAGCTTTATTTATCAAGAGAAATTGGCTCATCATCACAATTATTTTTGATATGGAATGGATTAGTTTCATAAAAAACAACATGCATAGATTCATCAACAACCATGGTTCGTTTATTGAACACTCTATATGCTTTACTATTTGTAGAATAACCAAGGAATATACCTTCATCGGATTTAGCATCGAATTTACCAAGATTATCTCTATCATTCAATACAAAGCACTTACATCCAAAAACTTTGAAATATCCAATGTTAGGTTTTCGATTATTCCATAGTTCATAAGGAGTTTTATTTAAAGTGTTTCTAATGATGGTTCTATTTATAACATAGCAAGCGGTGTTAACAGCTTCAGCCCAAAAGTATTGAGGTAAATTATGTTCATTAAGCATAGTTCTAGACATTTCTTGAAGTGATCTATTTTTACGTTCTACTACTCCATTTTGTTGAGGAGTACGAGGTGCCGAGAAATTGTGTCCAAAACCATTTTGATCACAATATAGTTCAATATCTTGATTATCAAATTCTCTACCTCTATCACTTCTAACATTGTTAATTGTATAACCTTTTTCATTTTGAATTCTTCTACAATGTTTAACAAATGCTTTATGAGCTTCATTTTTGTGAGCAAGAAATAATACCCATGTATAGCGAGAGTAATCATCAACAATTACAAATGCATACAATTTGCCACTTAAGCTAGCGGTTCTAATAGGACCAAATAAATCCATATGCAATAGTTCTAGAGGTCTTGAAGTAGAAATAACTTTCTTTTTCTTAAAAGATGACTTAGTTTGTTTACCTAGTTGACATGCATCACATATTTTATCTTTAACAAATTTAGTAACCGGCAAGCCTTTTACTAAATCAAGTTTAGACAATTTTGAGAGTAATTCCATATTGACATGTCCTAATCTTCTATGCCACAACCAACTATTTTCATTTATGGCAGCAAGGCAAATTGATTCTTTTGAATGTCATATTATCAAGATCAATAGTGTAGACATTTTCATTTCTAAATGCCACAAATAGAACTTGATTATCAATTTCATTTACTATAATGCACATGATTGATTTGAATATTACATTATAGCCTTTATCACACAATTGGCTAATACTTAGCAAGTTATGTTTCAAGCCATCAACCAAGAGAACATCTTCAATAACAAGAGAATGTGTTTTACCAATATTACCTATACCGATGATCTTTCCTTTTGAGTTATCACCGAATTTGACATTTCCTCCATCTTTTAGAGTAAGAGAAGTAAACTTGTTTTTGTCACCTGTCATATGCCTTGAACATCCACTGTCATTGAGAAACCACTTATCCTTGGTAGATTTGGATATCAAGCATACCTACAAGACAACTTCAAATAACCTTCTTTGGTACCCAAATTTTCTTGGGTCCACTAGGGTTAGCTTTTGGAGGAGTAGTTCCTTTGACTACCCAAATCATATTTTTCATGGGACATGTATGAATATTATGCCCTAATTTTCCACAATGTTTCACATATGGGAGATTTTCAAGAAGTTTTCATTAATGAAAGAATTTTTGATAGTGTTTTTCTTTTATTTTCGGGTTATATCCAATACCCGCTTTGTCAAAAACACATCTTTGACTACCTAACAAATTATCCAAATTTTTCTTTCCATTTGTAAAGTTAGTCAAAATTTTGTTTAAGTTTTCAACTTTGAGTTTTAATTCTTTATTTTCATTTACCAAAGAGATTTGAATCATGAAGCTATTTGTGATGATGTTTCCACATCTTTTGCTTTCATTTTCTCAATGAAGCTTTGTGATTCAATTTTCAACTTAATTATTTCTTTTTCTAAAGATAGATTTTTATCATTTAAAGAAATAATTTGTTTTTCTAGAATTTCATTTTTGCTTTTGAAATCATCTAATTCGTTTGAAAGAGATGTGACTTTCTTTTTAAAAACTTTATTTTTCAAAACATTCTTCTCAAATTCTTCAACCTAATTCTTCAAAAGCATTTTGTAATTCATCATAGCTATAAGATTCATCTTCTAAAGAATTAAGTTTAGAAGTTACCTCATCTTCATATGCCATTAAGCAAAAAGCTTCGGTAGAATCTTCTTCATCGTTGGATGTTTGAGGGCTAATGCTTGTACATTCATCTTTCTCTATTTGAGGCAATTTGTGATCATGAACAAGCATGCTCATCTTTGATTCTTCAACTTGACTTGCTTCTTCATATGTAGCTTCAAGTCTTTCCCAAATTTCTTTAGCTGAATTACAACTTGAAATTTCATCAAATTCCTTTGAGTCAAACGCACAATATAAACAATTCATAGCTTTATAATTTAATTCAATGAGTTTGACATCATTTTCATCCCATTCAGTTTCTTGTTTGGGTATTTCTTGTTCTTCTACTATTTTAGTAGGAACATGAGGACCATTTACAATGATTTTCCATATGAGATAATCTTGAGCTTTAATGTACGTAGTCATTCTAGTTTTCCAATAACTATAATCACTACTATTGAACAAGGGTGGTCTATTTGTAGATTGACCTTCAACCATTTGAGGTCTAGATGTGTTTGCCATGATCTTAACTCTAAGATTGTTAAATCTATATGTAGAGCCTTGGCTCTGATACCAATTGTTACCCAAATATCAACCTAAGAGGGGGGGTGATTTAGGTTGAGGCAAACTTTTTCGATTTAAATGCGGAATTAAAAACTATTTTCAATTAGCAAAAACTGATTAAACAAATTTAAGAACACAATTCAATTGCAATATAGATATGATAGAAAATCAAACACAAGCATATATAAGCAATTGAATAAGTAAGAGATAGAGATAGAGAAAATCAAACACAATGATTGTTATCGAGGTTCGGCTTCCCCGCCTACGTCCCCGCCTCAAGAACACTTCTTGAGGATTCCCAAATCCACTAATTTGACAATCTTCTTTCGGGTGAAGATCAAAACCGTTACAAATCTTCCTTACACGGTGAAGAGTAACCACCGAGTGAAAAATCCTTTTCACTCCTTAGGATTTATACCAAAACCCACAAATCTTCCTTACAAGGTGAAGAGTAACCACCCAGTGAAAAATCCTTTTCACTACTTAGGATTTATACCAAAACCCTAACAAAAACACTCAATAGGTTTCAACAAAGTATTTGTTGTACAAGATAAGGCTCTCTCAAAGAGTAATTGTACACAATATGCTCACTCTAATAGTATATCAAAGATTTGATCAATATGGCTCAAAAAGTGTTTAGAGAATTTGATTTTCAATCAAGGATTTTGAATGATATGAAAATATAAGCTTGAGAAGGATGGATTGATGTATAAGATGTTATCTTTTCTATCTTCTGATTTCTCTTGTATGCTCTGATGTTTAGAAATGAAGAAAGGGTAGTATTATAGCCATATTGTTTTCTTCCCGTTATCATGTTGTCTTGCATTCTTCTTGATTTTCAATCAATCAAGTTGTTTTCTTTGAAAACTTTTCTTCTTAAGAGATTTTTCAACCATAATTGATATGGTTGTCTTGCAATCAATCAAGTTGTTTTCTTTGAAAACTTTTCTGCTTAAGAGATTTTTCAGCCGTAAATCTGTAATTGATATGGTTGTCTTGCAATCAATCAAGTTGTTTTCTTTGAAAACTTTTTGCTTAAGAGATTTTTCAGCCGTAATTGATATGGTTGTCTTGCAATCAATCAAGTTGTTTTCTTTGAAAACTTTTCTGCTTAAGAGATTTTTCAGTCGTAATTGATATGGTTGTCTTGCAATCAATCAAGTTGTTTTCTTTGAAAACTTTTCTGCTTAAGAGATTTTTCGTAATTGATATGGTTGTCTTGCAATCAATCAAGTTGTTTTCTTTGAAAAACTTTTCTGCTTAAGAGATTTTTCAGCCGTAATTGATATGGTTGTCTTGCAATCAATCAAGTTGTTTTCTTTGAAAACTTTTCTGCTTAAGAGATTTTTCAGCCGTAATTGATATGGTTGTCTTGCAATCAATCAATCAAGCCATTTCTTTCTTTGAATATTTTTTGAAAGCTTTTCTGTTTCAAAGATTTTTAGCCGTGATGATTTATTGTTGTCTTGCATATTTGAATCTTAATCAATCAAGCCGTTTTATTTGACTCTGTTAAGATTTTGAAAGCTTTTCAATTTCAGAAAATTTTTCAGTGTAAGATATTTCTTTGTGTTCACATTGGATATTTTTAAATATCAATCAATCTAGCCATTAATATTGACTTTGTCAATGTTTTGAAAACAATTTTCTGTTTCAAAATTTTTTTTCAACCGTAAGAGATTTCTTTGTGTTCTTCACATGGCTATCTTTAAATATCAATCAATCTTGTCATTAATATTGACTTTGTCAATGTTTTGAAAACAATTTTTTGTTTCAAAATTTTTTTCAACCGTAAGAGATTTCTTTGTGTTTTCACATGGCTATCTTTAAATATCAAAAATATCTAGCCATTAATATTGACTTTGTCAATATTTTGAAAAATTTTTCTATTTCATAAATTTTTCACCGTAAGAGATTTCTTTGTATTCACTTGGCTATCTTTAAATATCTTTTGAATTGCAATCAATCTAGCCGTTATTTTTTAAAATCAATTTAAGTTGGTTTTAAAGTTGAGCCTTAAAGATCAAATCTTAATAAACTTTACAAAACCTAACTCTTACTTCTCATATGTCTCGGATCATTGATCTTTGAGCTTGATTTCTTTGTCTTGAGACTTGATGACTTTGATCTTCAGCAACTTGTCGACTTTGCATTTGCTTGATATTTGAATTGGCCATGTTGGTCCAATTAAATTAATAGTCAACATTATGCTTTAGACATAAATCATTAGTTCATATGAAAATATCATTAATAAATAACTTAAAATCATGGTTATCATCAAAACTACATGAATGTCCTTGGATTAATTAGCCAATTAATAATTATTGAAACCTTGAGGCTAACAGTTAGCACGTTTCTTTCTTTGTAATTCAAAGGGCTATTTAAAGCCACATTAATGAGAAATAATCAATCAAGAACTAATCAATAAAATTAAGCGTTGCTTGTTAGGTGGTCTGGACTCCCTCGAAGTAGTCCATTATCAAATTAGGAAATTTTGGTTCCCTCAAAGCAACCAACAAAAATTGGGTTCATAACACATAAGCATCTCTTATAAGCAAATTATTGACCAATGTAAACCCTGCATGCACCTAGTCATCATTAAGTAAGTAACTGCACTTGCTGGTGATCATCTACACAATCAAATATTCTAGCTAGTAAAATGTTTGTAATCTTGGTTAACAAAATTTAACATCTCGTCAACAAATTTAAAAGAAACACATAATAATTTAAATTATGAAACAAAAAATGAGACATATGTACAGGCTTGCTATATTATTATCGTTTGTCCAAGAAGATTAAAACCAAGTTCTTGTCTAAGACCAGTAGATAAGGAGTATATATAAATGACAGCATAAAATATTCATGTAAAATATATATAATTATATGTGCTCCACAACTCACATAATGCATTAGACTATCCCGAAATTCGTTGTCATGTGTACAGTCTGTACAGAATGGCCTGAAAAACATAAAGTGGGAGAGAAACAACTTTAAATCACACACAATCAAAAAAAAAAAAAAAAAAACTTTAAATCACACTCATCCTGAACTAAAACCAATATTTTTTTTTCTTTGACCTAACCCCGTAATTAAATGTTCATCTTTGAACTTCCCTACAGTCTAGAAATACATATAAGAAACCTTAACTTTTAGTGTTGGAGTTGTCCTTGAAGATGTCTCGACTTGTGCCAGTGACATTATCAGAATCTGGATTAATCAATCCACTAATGGTCGTAGTTAGCCCAATACTACTATCCGATTCCAACAGGGGTCCACAGTAAATGTCAATGGCAGCAGCATGAAGTGATAACATGTCTTCCGGCATTTCCAAGCCCTTTGTCCTTGTTGACTTTCCTGTGTACTTCGATAATGGACAGTAATTAGAACCATAGCGCTTGGCCTTCCTTAGTTTCAAGAGAAGTACGCAACACATTGATGTGAGTACCACTAAGAAGCTCACTCCACTTCCAATGGCAATGAGTGTTGTTTTCTTTGTTTTGGACTCTTTGGCTGTCGAGGCAGCTGGTAGGGAGGGTACCATTTCAGAACTAGATCCGGCGAGGTTACCATCTGGTTTGCTCAGTTTGAACACTTCTACACCATTTAAAATGGCATCGTTGAAAGTACCATCTGATCTAGGATGTAAATCAATGGAGAGAATATGATTGTTGTTGTCCTCAACTCCCTTTTTTCAGATCATTACCACGTAGTCCTTGTAAAAAGGCTTACCGCTATTGTAAGTCCACAATATTACATCAGCATTTTCTTCCGCTAACTGATAGTCTACATAGATAATGAATCTCCTTTCACCAACGAAGTTTATATTGGAGTCTATTTCACAGAAATGGAGCCTCACCAGGTAATTGAATCCCGAATCAACGGGTATTCCCCAAGTCAAATTAGACTGCAAGTTCTTGGTGGGATTTGGGCCCATTGACCTTGCAGACCGATAGAGATCATCAGGTGCAGTGTAATTTCGTATTTCTGAGTATTTGGGTATCAATGATGGATTATGAGGGATTACACCTCCACCCAAGAAATAATCGCTATCTGGGGACCATTCTCTAAAGAAGCCAGTGTCTTCCGTTGGTGAAATCAAGCCCCCACCCACGTTTAATCGAAAAACCATATTGAGTGCCATGCTGTAGTTTATGTAGAATTGAGGACTTTGGCCGACATAAAGAGGAACTTTCTCACTTTGAATTTGACCTTCGGGACTGTAGTACAGGTGTTCAGGCATAGAGATGATCTCAATTCCATTAATGAAAGCATAAAAATTACTAGAAGTAGTTGAAAACGGGATGAAGGTTAAATTCAGTTTTTGATTCTCTTCGACGTTGATGCAGAACTCTTTTACAAGAGTATGTTCGTGCAAAGAATCAGCAAGATTAATGGAAGCACTGAAGTTTCTAAGTAAGATGAACGAACCTGCTTTGACAGTGAAAAAGTCCTTCGACCCCTCAAAACCTGAGTAAAAGGCAGGGTGAAAGAACAACCGAACGAATTTGGGGCCAAGGGTGACCGGAAACACGTAGGTGAATTGAGAATAAGATATACGTGCAGTGGTGTAAGGGGCTCTTTGGACGAAGCCTTCTTTTGGGGGTTTAGAGCTTTTCGATTTGAGATTATGTTCTTCTGGGAGAAAGAACTTGGAGTTAATGTCTCCACTCCAGTCCCGCCCATCTAAACCCTTTGAGTTGCCTGAAGTTCCACAGTTGAGGGTAATATTATCAACAGCTATGCATCGAGGTGTCGAAGAAGCTACTGTGATCTGATAAAGAAGGAAGAATAAGCAGAACACGAAAACAATAGGTGTGAGCCTCATGGGAGGAAGAGATTTTTGACTGCTACCAATTGAGAAAAAAATAAAATAAAAAAAAAAATTTAGTGGAGGAAGACCTTTCAACTATACATGGTAATGGAACTATTATTTAATTATTTGATCAACCTATCTACCTTTTTTATTTTTTGATTTGATTAACCTATCTACCTTTTTTTTATATGATGATCAACCTATCTACCTGACTGTTCTTTTCAACAACTAAAGTTTGAAAGAAAAAAATAAACAACTTTTTTCACGAAGCGGGTATATTGGAATAAAACAAAAGTGCTATGAATAATAGAAGAACGTGAAAGTCATATGACATTATTCAAAACCTAACAACCTAACATATAGCGGAAAATATTATGAAATGTTTGTATATTTAACATTGCTCTATTATTTTAGGTTTTCGTATATCTATAATTTTGGGTGAGGAGAATGAAGCAAATATTTAGTGACGTGAGTAGAGGAAGAAGAATCATCAACTTGTGCACCTGTGAAAGCACAAAAAAGTCTCAATTTGTGAATACCATAATGCATGATGAAAGATTTCAACCAGTGAATGAATAATGCAATCATAAAAAGTAGGCCAAAAGTGTAGAAAAAGCGGAAGAATTGAAGATAAATCAATTTCAGCCGAGTAAATTGGCAACGTGTTTTCCATTTTTATTTTTATTTATTAAAAAAAAAAATTAAAGGGCAATGGTAGAGCTGAATGCTGATTACAATTAGAAATTGGCTTTACCAAAACGGATTTTGACACTGCTATTCCGTACATCCCCAATTATTTTGCACGAGGGTAAAGCAAAACAGTTCATATATTTCTATTATTTTTTCCAAACAATAATGTGCTCCATTGCCTTTAATGACTTCAGATTCTCACCACATCGCGAAAGTGGGATAAAGCAAAAGTGGTAGCCAAGGCCAAGCCCAAGTGATGCCTTATGTTTTTAGCTTTTTATCTCTTCTCTTATCTCTCGCTGGTTCATTTTTTTTCTTTGTCCTTATCCATGTTAGTTTTCATTTTCCCGATCACTTTACCATTATTACTTTTCATTGGCCATCATGTTGCTTTAGTTTTGGCCAATCACTCAGTAAAGCAGGACTGCAAAGTTCCTTTCATTCAACTCAGGGATGGCAACCTGGACTACGTGAATCATGCTAGACAACCTTCGAAATTGTTGAATAAAAATATAGAGTAAAATTATATCCTCAATTGACAAGGGAAAAAGATAAGGAAATTGTATAACATTTTTTCTTTCATAGTCTTTTCTCGTTTCTCCGTATCGTCCTTTATTGGCAGAACATGAACTCATATGACGCGTAAATAATGCCAAAATTCAATAACAAAGAGGAATAACAAATAGAAATTGAAACGTGATGGCACCAGATTTTCCTTGAACAATAAAATTAGGGTTACAACAATTTCACAACACCACCCAATTTATCTACCAACTCACACATGGGCCATTAAATTTTAAATTTTAAATTATGATTGGTTCAGGTGTGAGGTGATACACAAATTGAGGGTGTTGTGAAAATGTTGTGAATTTTTATTATATCTATAACTTTATTGTTTTCCTTACAGATTGGGCATAAATTTACCAAAAGAGCATGTGCATTCACTTGTGCACTGCAAAGCCTTATTGTAAGAATGGAGGCCTTGCCCCATGCACAATTCCAAGCCTTAGAAAACTCGCCCGCTTATAAGTAAATAAATACGAATGCCACATTGGTGACGAAGCATCACAAGAATTTTAGATGTGATCTAACTCACTTGATGAAAAAGAGCAATAATACAGACACAATATATTTCACAACATTTCTCATTTGGAGTCACTACTAACACCATTTTATTATCTACCATTCACAGCTTGACTTATTGGATGACAAATGCATTAGACTATCACTAACAGTGCATTTGAAAGGGAGGACGGAGATGGAATGGATTGATTGAAAATGACTTATTTAAAAAATATTTCATTCATTCCCCTTTTGCAATGAAATGATTATAAGGTTATACTTTTGTTTAAGTGGGTAACTTAGTAATTTTAATTGTGGGGTAAAAATACAAATAAATCAATTATTTAAGAAGTTTGTAGAAATAAAAATAAATAAGTTGTAACCCTAGCAATATTAGAGTATAAATAGAGTTATAAACTTTATTCAACACCTATAGACACTTTTTGACGGCAAGATTTGAAGGATTTCAAGAAAAGATAAATTGGAGAATTCTTTAAGGTAAGAGCATAGAAAACTTTTCTTTTAGATTTAATTACTATTGATGAATATCATAGTCTGAATCAGCCAAATTTAGGAGCAATACGTAGTAGAATTGCTGCATAGGAACTATGAATACCATATCTATATTTACTGTTTGATTTCCTAGACTAGGCATGAGTATAGGTTTGACGTGATAGAGATTGATGGCCACTGTACATGCAGCAGTAAAAGAAAAAGAAAGAAAAGAAAAGAAATAAAAGGTAGCCTAGTCCATTGACGTGAAGAAAGAAAAAGAAACAAAAAGAAAATATATAAAAGATAAACAAGTCCTAGTCTTTAACGTGAAGTATGGGTTAATATTGCTGTACATGCAGTCAAAGAAAAAGAAAAAAGAAAGAAAAGAAAGAAAATAAATAAAAATAATAAAACTTGTCATGGCTATAGCTATTGACGTGAAAGAATGGAGAAGGATTTAGGCCAATATTAGGCAGTCTAGTGAATAAATTAGTTGCTAAGTAAATAGCATTATTTATGTCAATTAATGTATTTTGGTTATTGTATAATTGATTAGGATCTGATTTGTGAGATTTGAAAAGAGAAGATAGGAAGGATTATGTTATCTTTTACTCGCTAGAGGTAAGTAACATTTATCCTTAACTAGTATTTTCTCAATTTTATATATTAAATATCCCTATTTGTGAACTTATTATTATTGTTTATTATTCTATTATGCCAAAATCAGCTTTGTTTCGAAATATCAGAAAATCATTGTATTTGTAAAGTATTGTTTACTTCAAAAATTCGGATCAAGCATGTGATTATATGTTACAAGAATCTTTATAAAGCTTATTTGTTAAACTGATTTGTTTAAGGTTGTACATAATGTTTTGGAATGAATTTTAATGTGTTTTGATATTTGAAAACTCTCAATCACTATGTTTTGGAATTCAAATATATTTTAAATGTGTTTTGATATTTGAAAACTCTCAGTCTGACTATGTTCTGGGCCCCGCCAATGGGGATTATACGTTCGTACCGAAACTAGTTTCATTCTGGGGTTTGCCACTGACCTATGTGTGGTTTTTGGGCCTTGTCACAAGGATAATGTGGCCGTAGTCACCAAGACTGTTTAGTATATGTATTTATATCTGTATCTGTATCTAAATCTGAATCTGAATCTGAATCTGTATTTGAATCTATATTTGTATCTGTATTTATTTTTTAATATGTTTAACTTGCTATTTGCAAATGAAATTATATTTTATTTTGTCAACCAAACCAAGTGTTTTATCAAAATCATTGTTTAAGAATTCGTACTACTTATGTATATATGTTTTTAACAAATGTATGTTTGATCCGGCTGGATAAGGATATTTGGTTATTTACTGGGCCTCCCAGCTCACCCCCATTTATTTCCCCATTTCAGATTTTGAGGATTAGTTAGCGCAAACGTTGCAAGGGAGCAGTGTGGGAAGAAATTTAGACAAGATTATCAAGCGTATCATGATTGCTATTTTTGTGATTTTGTGAGAGACCTTTGTTTAAGAAAATTTTGGATTAGTGATGTTATGAAATTTAATTATTTGATACATCCTTGATTAGTGGATTATTTTGGAGATTTTAATTTCATTTGGTGCTAGTATTGTAATTTGTTAGTGAGGCTTGGCACACTTGTAAGGCAAAGCTTTATGGGTGTGCGGCCGTTGTCACGTGTCGAGCTCATGCTTTGGGTTCGGGGCGTGACAGATTGATTGAAAATGACTTGTTTAAATAATATTTCATTCATTCCCCTTTTGCAGTGAAATGATTATAAGGTTATACTCATTTCATTTCATTCTGTTTTAAGCATTCCTCCCAAAAGTTAGAGAAACACTCGTGTCTCTTTAGTGAATTAGAAGAAAAATACAAACTTTATTCTGATGTGGAGAACAAATAAATAAATAAATAAATAAGTGATGATAAAATAATAAAACTATATATTTATTTAATTTTTATTCAACATTTTATAAACTCTCAAACACGCTAGAGAAAATATTCATGTTCTATCCCATTATTTTGAAAATTCCTAAACATAGTGGTCATCTTCAGAGCTCTTTAAGGGTAATTCGTCTTCCACAAAACCCTAAAATAGAAAGTCTTGTAAAATGAAGAGTATTATATATGTGAGGTGTGTTTTGTAAAAGTTGAACTCTAAAATAGAAAAATGGCATTTTGAAGACATTTGAAAGAGAATAGAGAAAATTTGGTGGTCCAAATGTGAATGCTTTAAGCAGTTGTGAGGGCCATGACCCACTACTACAAGAAAATAGGTCTACAGTAACAAAACCTTTTCGTCGCACAAAAGTCTCAATTTTGTCGCTTGATGTACTAGGCAACGAAATAGTACATTAGGCGACAAAAATCGTTTTGTCGACTAATGCTGGTCGCTGAATAGTCCTAGCGACGAAATATTTTTTTCGCCTAATACTTTCAACATTTAGCGATAAATTTTTTCGTTGCCTATTAATTTCGTCTCCTAAATAGTATTTAGCAACAAATTTCTTTTTGTCGCCTAAAGTTCATTTGTCAACGAAACATGGTTCGTTGCCCAAAAAACTATAGGCGACGAAACTTATTTTTGTCGCCAAATATCCTTTACGTGAGGAAATTTATATCCTTGCCTATTGAATTTCAGGCGACAAAACATTTCGTCGCCTATTGTTTTTTTTCCAAGCTGTTAGGCGACGAAAATGTGGGTCGCCAAATGATATATATATATATATATTAAATTAGGTTTTTGCATTTTTAATATTTTATACCTACTCATTACAACCTGTCATTAACAAATCAATTCATTTTCAACAAAATATCCATAAACAAATCTTCCATACATTCCAAAAGTAAATAATATTTAAATTTAAAATTATCATAAATACAATCAGTACAACAATTAATAGAAATGAAAAAAATGTCATCTAACAATACCAAAAAAAAAAAAAAGACTTCACACGAGAAAATATGTCTTCATTCCCCCAAGCTCATACAATCTGCACAAAATATTAAAAAAAAAAAAAAAAAAAAGAAAGAAGAAGACTAAAAAGCAAAAACATTATTTCTATAAGAAATATGAGAAACATTTTTAAGCAAACTAATGACACCATTTTTGTAAATTCATATGTGTTACTTTGGACCCAACGATCGTGTTTATGTAGGTCCACAGGTTGTTCCGTGGTCACTTTATAATTTTTTACCCTTTGGGAACTCATTCTAAGCTTAATTTTTATTAAACATGCATTTGCGCATATCTCTCTAATCGTGAGCTCTATCAAAGTATTATAAGTTCCTACGTTTTACTTTGGACCCGATGGTCAAGTTCATGTCGATCCACGGGCAGTTCCGTGGCCTTTTTATGTTTTTGCCCCTTTACGGGACATTTCTAAGCCTAAGTGTTATGAAACGCACATTTTCACATAACTCTCTAATTGTGAGTCATATCATCAGTCTGTAAGTTCCTACGTGTTACTTTAGACCCGAGGGTCGTGTTCGTGTTGATCAACGGATTATTCCGTGGCTTTTTTACATGTTTTTCCCCTTGGTGAGACATTTTTAAGCTTAAGTTTTATGAAACGCACTATTGCGCATAACTCTTTAATCGTGGTCATTTTACATTTTTTTTTTTTTTTCCTTTGGTGGGATATTTCTAGTAATGAAAGATTATATTTTAATACACGAACCCCAAGTAGCTAGATTACAACTTAGGCAAAAAAATAATAATAAATTCTAGGTTGTTTTGGTGAGAGAGAGTGTGTTAAAATCAATATAAAATGGCTTACCACTAGATGTATTTTTCTTCTTGATCCCTAAAAATCCAAAAAAAAAAAAAACTATAGAAAATTTATACATCTTAAATCATCCATAAAATTGCCAAATAAAAAAGAAACCAACAAAAGTATAATATATACTCACAGAGAAACAATGGCCTCACTCCTTGTCCACGTAGCGTCTATCTAACATATATAATCAAACATTAGAAACTCAACAATCATGTTTCCAAATACACAAAAAGCAATAAACACTCCCAATACCAACTTAAACCACCTTATAACACCATGCATGCTACCACAAAATCAGATTTAGCAATTATCAATTCCAAGATAAGAATTACACAACAAGAGGGTATGTTCTTTTAATTTTACATGAGAGGAGACCAAAAACAAGTTCCATGAAATTAGTAAAGAAGTAAATTAGTTAGTCATCATTTAGTCGAAAAAATTAGGGTTAATTATAGTAAACCCACCTGTGGTTTGGCCGGTTTTAACATTGCCTATCTGTGATTTAAAACGTGTCACTTTACCTACCTGAGGTTAAAAACGTTAGCAGCCATTACCTACCTAGCCCATTTCCATTAGAAAAACAAGTCGAGTATAAAAGCAACATTTCAAATCAATTTTTAGGATTCTAACTCAAAAAACTTGCTCGGATTTCTGGGCAGCTTTGGGATTTTTTATGGTTATAAGCTTTGGATTTGAATTCAAGTTAAAACAAATTTTTTCCAGAGATTGAAGAACATAATTTCACATATTGAAGAACATAGTTTCACATAAAACTCACTCTAGATCAAGCATAAGTGGCGGTCATTGATAACAAGTTGGTTTTGTCAAAACCCAGGCTCGGAGCTCATAAAGCCTTAAATAATGGAACCAAAGCAAAATGATAGAGAGAGAGAGAGAGAGAGGTAGCTAGAGAGAGAAAGTAGTGAGAGAGTGAGAGAGTGAGAGAAAAGGATGGGTCAGTTCGTGAAGAGGAAGGAGAAAGGGAGGCCATCGAAGGCAGATTTGGAGCGCCGAGCCGTGGTGAGGCGAGTCCATTGAAGGCAGATCTGGCACGCCGAGCCGTGGTGAGGCGAGGCCACCCTGAGGCGACGACAAAGCTAGGTACAGCGGTGGTGAACGGCGGTGGATCTCGGCAAGGTGAGCCCTCTCCCTCTCTCTATGTCTCATCATTGTTTGCTTGGGTGGTAGTGGTGAATGGCGACTCGTGACTCGTGATTTATGGGGTTTGGGTGGTGCTGGTGAACGGCGGTGGATCCCGATCTTGGGTTGATGTTACGTGTTTTTTTTCGGTAGTGGCTTCTTTGACCGCCACGATCTCCTCGGAAATCAAAGCGATGGCGGTGGCGGAGGTGGTGGAGGATGGTTCAGGTGCTGGCACAACGACATGTTGCAAAGCTCCATGTGTGATTGTTTGATTTTGTTTTTGGGTTGAATGGTACAGTGGCATGCGAATGTTGTTTGAATCAATCTCGCAAATTGTTGTTTTTTGTGTTGCCCTTGTTATGTTTGTTGTATTGCTTCAAAGGAAATGAAGGGCATTTACATAGACTTGTTGTATTGTAAGTACTCTAGTTTTGGATTTTGGTGTTGGGGTTTGAGTATTTTTGCTGTTGGGGTTTGAGTTTTCAAGAAAATTTCTTCAATTTCTTGTTGGTGTTGGTGTTAATTTTTTTTTTTGTTCTTTGCTGTGTTGTTTGGGAATTGAGAATTTAATTACTCAAAAACTCCATTTAAACTCAAAAAGCAAGGAAAAGCAATTGTAGAAATTTGAGCTTTTTAGTTTTATTTGGTTTGCCCTTTTTGAGTTTTATTTGAAATTTATGTTCTTCAATTTTCTGAGAAAAAGTTGTTTTGAATCCAAATTTTTTTATGTTTTGCGTCTTTATTTGTTTTTTTTAACGGAAATGGGCTAGGTGGGTAACGACCGCTAACGTTTTTAACCTCAGGTAGGTAAAGTGACATGTTTTAAACCATAGGTGGGCAATGTTAAAACCGGCCAAACCACAGGTGGGTTTACTGTAATTAACCGAAAAAATTAATGGACTCCAAACAAACTTCATAACAACACTAATTGAAACCTCTAAATAAACAAACTCCAATTAAAATCCATCATTCCTGGCAACCCACATGCAAAACCCAACACAAATCACTTAGCTAAAAAAATTAAGCAAAACCCATCTTACAAAAACAAAAAATTCCCTCAAATCATTCACATAGATATAAGCATGTGTATATATTTCAAGCAACCCACATAGAAATTCACACACAAAACCCCCCAAAAAATAGGATTCGGAATCAGACTGGCATGAAAATACCAAGTCACTATATAAGAGTAGCATGTGTCCTAGAATTTTCAGCTCGAGTTAACATTTCTGTAATTTATTAAAATATTCACAAGTCCGTAAACTCAATTCTATCAAACAGCTCATTTCAAAAGAGTGTAACACACTTCTAAACATCATTTTCACTATCAAAACACATCAACATTTGATACTAATTTACAGAGACCCTTCATTATGTGTCTCAAACACAACATACAAATTTCAGTTCTAAATGAGCATCCTATAAGTTTCTAAAATTCATACAAGTCATCAATAACGAATTCGTCTGACAAATTCTAGACTTTTGTAAATAAATTCACTAAAAATCATATAGTCATTCAAAATTGTTCCAAATTAATCTAAAGGGTGTTATCTTTCATTCTACACATAATTGGTCTCAAAATTCCTCTTTTGTAATTTATGGAAAATTTTACAACACAAGGTGTACAAAACTGTCCAGTAGTCAGATTTGACCCGTTTTCTTGTAAATTCACAAATAAATATCAAACGATGGTATTTTCTTATGAAATTTAATACAAATATACTAGACACATGATATAACAATCCACAACAAACTGTTTTATCATATCTATTTTCAATAAAATCAGAATTGCAATTTAAATTTACTGTTCACACAGCAGCAGAAAATTCAGCAACAAATTTGGTTCACTTTTAATAACTTAATAAATATTCATATATATGACACCAATTTCACCAAATCTCAACAATATACAATAGATAACATATTTCTTAATTCCAATTTCAAGAATCCTTACAAATCAAATTAGCAAATTGATTTTCCCCAAACTAGAACCCAAATACTCAAATCAATCTTGATTTATCTATCCACAAATCTCACCAACTCATGATTACCTTCAAAATGAAATTTAGCTCATCTTTTTTCTCATCATAAAGTTTTGATAAACTAATATAACAATTCTTAAAAAAACACAAACCCAAATGTGTAGGTAAAAATAAAAAATAAAAATAAAAACTTTTTAACAAATAAATGTTAACATAGATAGAGAGAGATTGAAAAATGAAGAGAAAATTAAGAAGGAACCTTGAATGTGATGGAAAATGAGGACTAAAGGATCACTTGAGAGAGAGATTTGCTGAATGAGAGAGAGAAAGGAGGAAGGAGACTTATGAAATAAAAGAGTTTTGATGTTTAAAGTTTAAACACATGTAATAGGTGACGAAATATTTTGTCGCCAAAAGATCTCACTTTTCGTCACCAAATGTTTTTACAATTTAGGCTCCAACATATTTCAAAACCGGCGCCTATTTTTTTGGGAACATAGTTGACGAAAATTGGTTTTGTCGCCCAATGTTATCATTGGAGACAAACCTTTTCGTCGCCAAATAGGTTCCTAATAGGCGACGATTTATATTGTCACCAAAAGGTCACATTTTTCGTCGCCGAATATTTCACAAATTAGGCTCCAAAATATTTCAGTATTGGCGCCTATTTTTTTGGGAATATAGGCGACGAAACGTGGTTTTATCGCCCAAGGTTATCATAGGTGACAAAAAAGTTCATCGCCAAATAGATCCTACTAATTTTGTTTTCAAAAAATTTAATTTGCACTTTTTTTTTTGAACTTTAGAGTATTTGTATTGGATTAACCAAAATTTTATTCAAATTATACAATTAGAACCTACTTTTTTTTTAGCTAATCATTTTTCAAAACACCCTACATCCGATTCTCTATTCTAGTAATCTAAAATTAATAAAAAAAAAAAAATGTTGTTTTCTGCAACATAATGTGGTCTCACTTTGAAATATGATAGCGTTTTATTTTCTATTTTTAATAAATGTGAGCAATGAAAGATGAGTTTTTAACGGACTCATTGAAAGAGAAATTGCTGCGACGTTTAGTACGGATTCAATCATATATGATTTCAATAATTTAAAAACACGTCAAGTTTCATTTTATTAGATAATTCTATTGTAATGTATTAAGAAATAGTTATTATGTGTCTTTTCAGTTGTTGATATTTTGGTCATACTAAATGGATAATACTTTAAATTTTCATGAAAAAACAATTGTTCATATATCGGCCTACACTCTATTAAAATCTTGGCTTTGTCCTTTCCTAGAATTGGAGCGGCGACATCTAAATCGGAGCAGGAGCTTGAGGGAGGCAAGAGAGAGATAGAGAGGTCAAAATTGGTGAGGGCAAGGCTGGCTCCACCCTATAGGCAATTTAGAGCGCCCAATGAGTTTTTCGTAATGCTAAAACTATTGCGAATGCATTTATTGTCATTAATGCATAAATAAAGCTTTTACAAATTAAAATACATGTTACAGTTATTTTGCCAAAAAAAAAAAAGTTTTTACAAATTACATTTGATTAAATCCTATCTAAAATCGACTATGTCACAAGAAAAGATTAAGTAGATTAGTCATTGTATCAATTGAAAAAGAGATGTTGGTAGAACTTGAATACAAAAACTTAATTAGTATTTTACATCTAAAAAAAATAATAAAATTTTAAAAAAAATATTATATAGAAAATTAATGACATTTAATATATATTTAAATATTAGAAAATGTCTCATTTAAATTTTCTTCTTAGGTCCCAAAATCCTTTCGAACTGACCCTGGTGTGGTGAGGGTGAGGGTGGGCGGTGTACGGTGGTGGTTGCAGTTCCGGTGAGAGAGAGCGAGAGAAAAAGAAAAAATATCCACCTAACATTACTCTATAGTTATTAAACCCGGACCAAATGTTAATCCGGTCTAGAAGTCGGGTCATTGGGTCAATGGTTTAACTAGTCTGTCATTAGTCGAACCACATGATCAAATAAAATTAATATTAAAAAAATACCCACCTAATGTAATATAAAATAAATATTTCACAATCAATAGAAAATTTTAAGATTTGTAAACTTTAATTTAAATAGTAGAGAAGTAAAAAACAGTATTGCAATAGAAATCATGGTTGCATAGGTGGGGTTTATAGGAAACAACCTATAAGCATATTGACCAACCATACCAACTTAGGTACCAGTTCACTGGATTAAGGGTCGACAATGGCTTGGTGGGCTAGGCTTGGCATGGTGGGCCATTGATTGGTCAACGAGTCAGGCCAGGTCAGTTTGGGCCAAAGGGAAAAATCCTAGACCAAGTCTAATATGATTAATATATAATATTTTGAAATAAAATAAAATATATCTACTAGTAGTTAGGTGTGTACTATCAAAATGTCAAAATATATGAGTTTTCACATTCATATTAAAATGTCACCAAGTGGGCTGGGCTAGTGGACTACCGGGTCGAGCCATGGGCTTTTTTGGTGATACTTACACTGGGTTAACGATTGCAACCGAGCATATGACATTACCTTTTTTATGAAAATAAACATTGGTTTCCTAAGCATATAACACGTACTAAGTACTTCAAGGTTAGAAGTTCAATCACACATAGTGAATAATTGTATGTATTTTCTCCATATATAATCAAAATGTAAACACAAATTACAATAATATTTTTGGGCAACGATAACAAAATTTTTTGTCGCCAAATTGTGAAAACAAATTACTTTGGGTGACGAAAAATAATTTTTTGTCACCTAAATCTTATAAAAAAGAGGTGAACTAAAATTTTTTAGAGATGAAATTTACTTTTTGTTGCCAAATTGTAAATACTAATTACAAATAGGTGACAAAAATGAAGTTTTGTCGCCGAATTGTAAATACAAATTACATTGGGCGACAAAATTTGATTTTCGTCGCCTAAATCTTAAAAAAGGCATACATTAGGTGACGAAAATACAATTTCGTCGCCAAAGTATAAATTCAAGTGATATTAGGCAACAAAAATTGAGTTTCGTCGCCAAATTGTAATTAGAAATAACATTGGGCGACGAAACTTGATTTTTGTCGCCTAAATCTTAAAAAAGGCATACATTAGGCAACGAAAATCAATTTTCGTCGCCTAAATATTTAAAGAAAAAACCGGGAGACTAACATTTTTGGCACCATATTCATTACATTCGGCGACGAAAATCAAATTTCGTCGCCAAAGTGTAACTTCAAGTGATATTAGGGGACAAAAATTGAGTTTCGTTGCCAAATTGTAATTACAAATAACATTAGGCGACGAAACTTGATTTTCGTTGCCTAAATCTTAAAAAAGGCATACATTAGGCAACAAAAATCAATTTTCATCGCCTAAATATTTAAAGAAAAAACCGGGAGACTAACATTTTTGGCACCATATTCATTACATTCGGCGATGAAAATCAAATTTCGACGCCAAAGTGTAAATTCAAGTGATATTAGGCGACGAAAATTGAGTTTCGTCGCTGAATTGTAATGTTAGTCTCCCGGTTTTTTCTATAAATATTTAGGCGATGAAAATTGATTTTTGTTGCCTAACGTATGCCTTTTTTAAGATTTTACAAATAACATTGGGTGACAAAACTTGATTTTCGTTGCCTAAATCTAAAAATGAGATATTTTGGGCGACGAAATATTTCGTCGCCAATAACCTGCCATTATTTTGGGGTGGCCAAAAAACGAAGGCGCCTTTTTTTTTAAAAACTTTAGGCGACGAAAAATGTTATTTGTCGCCCAATGTAATCTTTGTTTTACAATGTAGCGACGAAATTTATATTTCGTCCCCTAAGATTTATATTTGGCGACAAATAAAATATTTCGTCGCCTAAGATAGATATTGGGCGACCAAAAAAAAATATCGTCGCTAGATTTCGTCACCAAATAAGCATATTGTTGTAGTGCACATGGGGCATGGGTCCAATGGACCTCGAGACTGTGACCCAACTAATAACGATGTCTTTCCCCCTAAATTGAGGTTTTGACATTTTATGGAGTTGTCACTTATTCTTATTGATCAAAAGGGAAAAATAAGAAAAACCTTACAATGGTTTGATAGATGGAATTCCTCATTTTCATTGATTTGAATTAATAATTACATTTTTTTGAATAAAAAAGAGAATAACGTGATATCGATCCTAAATACAATCTAAGAAAAATACATGACTTTGATCTTAATTACTTTCTAAAAAATGAAACAAGGATAGTGCAAAATTTACAACCATTGTTCTAAACTCGGAGACTAACCTCACCCAACCGTATTTGGTCTTCTAGAATATAGTGGTCAATTCTCTTGTCATGTAATCCCAAACATGTTAAGAAAAGTATAAAAATCACATTATAACTTGAAAATTCGAGATCTAGCATCTAGGGTTTGAAAAATATTATACATATTTCTAAAATAGCATGCTTTTTTATATAAATTAACTCATATCAACATCCAAAAACAAGTTTATTGACAGCAAATTAAAAGTGAAGAGGATTATAACTGCATGCACAAAGCTTTTACTCGACTTCTTCAAGCATTTTTTGTGTTCTTGATTTTTTTTTTTTTAAGTTCTTGGTGGAAATCCATACAGCACTTCCTTTCTTGAATCTTCAATGAAAGGTCTTAAATGAGGCTCTAAAAGGGAGTATATGAAATTAATAAAACCGTTAGTCCTATCATCAATTCTATTGTTAGCTAAATTCTGTCAAAGTTATTTTGGATTAGTTATTTAATAATTTTTTAATCTTAAATTTTAATTTATAAATCCCAAGAAAAACCTTTATCAATTCATTTAAATTAAAACAGATTTACGAAAATCTTATATTTTATCTTTAAATTTAGTATTTGCGTCTCATATTGTCTTTCCATTATATGTACACATGCAGTAGTACATACACGATTTATTTTGAATTATTACATTACAAGGAAATTACCACGTAATGGAATATAGAATAAATTGATTACTCCATAAAATTATACTTCAAAGTGTGCACATGGAAATAATAGTTTAGAGAGTAGGTATCTTCAAGTATTTGGGGGCTACTTTGGGCTGTGAGGGTTTGTGGGGTTTGAGGTAAGATGCAAGTCCTTTAGAGTAATATATTACGTATCTTATGATATTTGAAAAAAAAAAAAAAAACATGTATATTTGGATGGGAGAGAAAGTGAGAAACTGGTGCACACAATGAACTCTAAGGCCTTCTAGAACTTATATATGAAAATGGGGTTTAGATTCAAATAATTGAGTTTTAGATATAGAGTTTCTAAGGTTGATAAGCCATGGCTATTGTTTTTTTTGGTGGTTAATGTCGTACTATATTCTCCTGTTCTTTTTCCTTTCCCCTCCTTTTATAGCATAAATCATCATAATTCTTAGGAAAACCCATATCCTTCTTCTTTATTTAGTTGGCTTCATGCCCAATGTATTAGGCAGAACCCTCACACCATTTTCTAGAGATGATGGTGCTTTTTCACGGATTTGGCAAGATCCTATGACAACTTGATTTTGGTTTTGTCCCGAAGAGGATGAAGGTTGTTATCTAGTTGGTGGGTTCTCATAAGAAGGTTGCCTTGGGTCAACAATGTTGTAGCTAGGGCATTAAATGACCATTCCTCTTTTAAATAAGGAGAAAAAGGAGGAAGAAAAAGGTTGTTCAGTTGGAAACACTACATGCACTGGATTGACACACCTCCTTTTTTGGCTAGAAATCCTTAAGCTGGCCCCTATCAAGAAGGAAAAAAATACATCAGTAGAGAAGTCTTACACACCCCTAACCATCCAAACCTTACCTCATTTGAGTAAAAATTGCAGGACAACTAATAGGTTCAACTGACCACATTAACAAGTCTCTTTCATTTTGACTGATGCAATTGTCAATGTGAAGTTCCTTTCATATCAGCATTGGGTACTTTGTGTCAACATGAAGTGGCTTGTGCCAATGTGAAGTGGGCTTCTAGTGGCTGTTGGACACAGTAAGCTAGGCCTTTATGGGTTCAACATAACCCATCCGTTTCGTGGAGTCTTTGTCAATGTGGTAAGGGCTTCTCATGGCCGTTGTATTTAGGCTTTTGTGTTCGTCTCGTGAAGTCTCTTTGTAAGTGTGAAAAAGGCCTTTGGTGGTCGTTGAACCTTGGTCCTTATTTTTTGGTGTCCATGTGGGCTTTTCTTGACCTTTTTAGGATTAGGCTCGCCGCAGAAATAGCCCTTAACAACTTTATGTAAAAAGTTATTACCTTTTTTAAAAATAAAAAATACTTCTTTTTATTGAAGAGAATAGTTTTAGAAACTCGTATCTTTTAATTTGAAAAACTATGCATTAGTCAATAACCTTGTAGCTCAACTGGTTGGCACCTCTTGGTGTTCACCAAATGAGATATCCATAGTTCAAATCCACCATAGCCCAACTATTGATTTTTTTTTTTTTATAAAAAATGTGGATTAAATGAAGTTTTCTTGAAAATATTAAGATTAAATTACAGAACGACGTCATTTTGGAAAGTAAACTAGACGGAAGAACCATATATATATATATATATATATATATATATATATATGGGTAAAACTTAACTACAGTTCCTTAGGTTAAGTACATTAGGTTTCTTAATTGAATTCAAACATATAACTGCATTGAATTTAAATATTCTTGGAAAAGATAACATTGTTTGTATTTCATTGGTTAATACAACCATGTGTTTGAATTCAATTGGGGAACCTAATGTACCTAACCTAAGGAACTGTACCTAACTTTTACCCCATATTAATCTAGATATTGTCTATTTCTTGTTATTATCTTGTCTATTTCAAAATCTGTGTATCACCACCCAAACAGTGAGTCATTTTTCCAAACAATAAGTCCCAAGAGAGGCCTGAGCGGTGGGCATGAACGGACGTGAGGCACAAGTAGAGAAAGAAAACATGATAATCATAAGAGAGAAAACACTAGAAAGATTAATCTGATAAACTCAGAAAACTGATAACTTTAAAAGAAGAATAGATTGCGCAGATCTAACTCAACTGTCAGCACTAAATCCAGATCTAGTCTGATGTCTTTGGAAGACATTGTTAATGAAGAAGATGAAGTTCTTCATTCTGATGCAGATCTCCAAAATTGGAGTATCCCAAAAATTGATAAAAAAGAGGTTTATAGAACCTCATGGATTCAGTCTACTTTCCAAACTGAAAACAAAGTTAAAATTGTTGAAAGAGCTTATGCTCTTAATAAAGATAAAGATGAATGTCTTTTATTTAATAAAAACGTTATTAAAGAATTTAAAAACAAAGATTATAAATTCCTTCACATTGGATTAATTCAAGTTGGTATTAAACCCTTAACTAGAAGAGGTATTAATGCCGCCGTGTTATTAAGATTATTTGATGGAAGACTTACTGATTATAGACAAGGAATATATATATAAAGTGTGCATTAAATGAAGTTTTCTTGAAAAGATTAAGGTTGAATTACAAAACGACGTCGTTTTGGAAAGTGAACTAGACAGAAGGACTAAATTAGAAATGAGTTGGCTCAGGGGTAAGCCCAGCAAGACTTTGGGCTTGGTAAACCCTCCCAATAGGGCAACCATAGGAAAAATAATATATTAGAATACAGCAAAAAAAAAATAAATAAAAAAAAAAAAAAAAAAAAAAAAGCATCAAAAGCAATAGACTTGGACCACACATTTGGAGATTTTTTGTCTCTCCAACTCCTTGAAGACAGTCCTTTTATCCAGTGGTAGAGCCACTAGTTGATTGGGTTAGGATATGGCTTAGTCTAACTTTAAAATAAAAAATAAAAAATAAAAATTTACAACTGTATTTTTTTAAATAAAAAAAA
Organism: Fagus sylvatica; assembly: GCA_907173295.1. NCBI lineage: Eukaryota > Viridiplantae > Streptophyta > Magnoliopsida > Fagales > Fagaceae > Fagus > Fagus sylvatica. The sequence goes on from OU015768.1 coordinate 26,231,365, forward strand.
AAAATTAGCCAAACCTATTAGCAACAACATATGTTTATCGCTGATGATTATATATTTGTGACGATATTTGAGTCGCCGCAAATAATGACATATCAGCGGCCACTTATCGACCTATGTTCTTACGTTATTCGCGACGACAATAGTCATCATCAGCGGCGAAATATGTCGTCGCTGATGGTATAGTATTAGTGTCTACAAATATCGCCACAGAAAATCGAACAGCCAAGGGGCAAACGCAACCACTGTTAGCATCGACATGTCGCCGCAGATAACATTAGCGACGACTTTTAAAGCATTATCAGCGACTTTGAGTCGTCGCTAAAGATCAAATTTCTTGTAGTGACGGCAACCGTTGATCTCTTTCTCTCTCTTTATGTGGTCTTCTTTCTTTTTTTAAAAAAAAATTCTGCAGTGTGTTGAGTTCTTAATTTTGATTATAGAGTCTCTGTGTTATATCACAAATTACAATAGTGTTATACCTAGTATGTAGTGAATGAGTGCAATACAACTTATATTTACTGAATAAGCCAATAATTTTGTCAATAATTTACTGTTTGTAAGTTTAACTGATATAATAGGGGTATAATATATTATAATATTGATTTAGCGGCGGATGTACATATAATATATAATATATATTATATAATGTAATGTTGTTGTTTATGATAGTTAATGTATTTATATTTGATAACAATTGTGTGGTTTTGTCACTACACCTAAATAATTAATAGTTTACACTTAGTTGTTGACTTTTTTTTTTTTTTTAAATAAAAAATTACTATATAATTAGTTTATAAAATTTAATATTCAGATTAAAAAGTGTGAGTAATTTATGAGAAAACCATCTACCATTGATAAATACTTTAATTTAAGGGAAAATTGTTCAAAATTCAGAAACTACTGCACAATCTTCTCTTATATTTAGCTTTGCCTCTACATTGGTCGATGTTTGATGATTTTTTATTAATATTATTGTTTTTTTATATATTGTGTAAAAATTAGTTTTAATTTAGATGTAATTCAAGCTAAAAACAAAATGTAATTTTGATTTTGCATATGTAATTTTTGTTTTCTACTTTATACTTTTTTAAAAATATTTACTAATAAGTGTGTAATTAAAATTGGGATGGGTTTGGACAATTCAAATCTTAGAGCTGACCCTAATTAGAAATAGATTAAAATTAAAGAATTAAAATGAAAAATAAATAAATAAATAAAAATATTGAATTAAAAAACATATGAAAGTTAAAAGGATTTAATTTATGCTTACACTAAAATACAAAGGATACCAAGAATCCTTTTACGCAAACAATTACACACAGGAGTTATTTAATAGAGTTGCCCATCTCAAGACTTAACAGCACGTATTGCTCAATGAGACCAACAATTGTTTTTCCGTCACAGGAACACTCATATATACACATGTTTTTATCACCCCAACAACCTTAAGAAAGCCTACATAAAATAACTATCAATGCAACTGCCATTGATATAGGTGCAGTTATTTCGCTGACTGCCACAGGCCGTGTAACAATTTCTTGACAGTGTTGTCTGGATTCAATATCATATGTTGCCACATATCAAAAACCTTGGCTAAGTACTGCGTCGTAGGACAACTATTAAATTTTCCACTTTGCTATTAAAGAGTCTTTTTTTAAGGAAGTTAAAGTATGGTTTTCATTTCTGATAAAGGTAGATAAAGATATAGCGGTAGGCGTCAGGCCATCTTCTTAATTTGTTACTTATTCCTTCTTCTGTCACCACCGAAAAATAGCCTGAGTAAAAGTTATACAGAGCCAGGAATTGGAAGTATATTAAAAAGCTAGAAATTGGAAATAAAAGGAAGAGCTAAATTACAACTCCTTAAAAGTAGCAAGAAAACCAGCCCAACTCATCAAAGGCAGCATCTCGAGGTCATTAATCTTAAATCGAAGGGTTTGCAAGTCTTGTTCAGCTCTGGAGATTAACTCTACCCCTCGAACTAATCCTTGACTCTCAGTATGAACAGTTTGAAATTCCAAACACTTTTGGATACGTTTGGACTTCCAAATTCGGAGTTCAACCTTGAGAGACTTCACCTTCTCGTCAATGGATTTCAATTCTGATGCTTTGGTTTGAAGATCAAGTTGGTGAACTTGCAGCCTGGAAACCTTCTGCTTATGATTTGCTTCTTAGCTAATGGCTCGACTCCTTTTCTCCTGAGCTGTTTAGAGGTTAGAAATAGTGCTATCCAGGTTTTGCACAAACAAACCCAAGAGAGCCTTGCCATTCTCACTCAAGGCAAAAGGATGGGTAGTCAAGAATCGAGTCACCTATTGGAATTGGTCCACCAAACTAGCATCAAGAAGGACTACACCAGCAGGCTTTTGCAAGAAATCCTTCAGCTGGTCAACTGTTGCTTGAAGTTGATCCCTTGTTGGTTCTAGAGGAGTAAGGATAGAAGAAGTCTTGGTGGGAGTCTGGTATTGTTGAAGGGTCAAAGAGACATCTTCAAGAAATTTGTCAATGTCCCCAAGACCCTCTGGCATGTTTTGAGCCTGAAAAAGGAAATATAAGTTAGTAAGCAAGTTAAAGACATAAGGGACAAAGGATCAAAGCAAAGTTTATACTGACCAAGGGAGTGGTAGCCTCGATAGAAGAGGTTGCAGCCTCAATCAAGGTCTCAACCTCGATAACCGGCTGTGTAACCTTTTGTGATGGCATTGCAGCGATTTCTCCAGCTTGTTTTGTCACTTTTCCTTCCCCTGGCACTACTTGTGCCCTTTGATGTTCTACCTTTCTACTAGCAGCCTTTGCTTCTTCTTTCTTCTCCTTCTCCTTTCTTTCAACTTCTTCCTTCTCTTCCTTTTCTTTCTTCTTTTTCTCTTTTTCTTCTTTTTCTTTCTTCCTCTTCTTTAGCTCTTGCTGTTTCTTCTGTTCAACTTCAGCCTTTTCCTTTTTCTTTATTTCCAACCTCCTCTCGATCTCAGCAATCCTCTCCTCAGCCTTCTCAGCTTTCCTGCTCTCCTCCACCTCAACTTCCAAACGCTTCCTTTCAGCTTCCTCAGCTCTAGTCTTAGTTTCGAGAGCAGCAATGAATTGTTTAGCCTCTTTGTGTTCGCGAGCTACCCTTCGATCTTCAATTTCTAGAGCCTCTTGAGTTGAGCCTCGATAATACCACCCAAGACTTGTTTTTGTTCATTTACTTCTCTTATCAAGACAAATAAGGTGGTAGTATCATCGAGCTCCTCATCCAAAGGCTCGAATTCAATGATTGGAGTTTCAGGAGTGACCTCAACAACCTTAGGCTTCTTAGTAGTGGACTTCTTGGCCACTATCTTGATAAGTTTTTTGCCAGAAGGTTTAGCACCTTTGACAGAGGCAGCAGGGTCGACTTTTTCAACCTTAGGAGTTTTGCGTTTGGTTAAAATATGAGTCCCTTGCTCGGAGGAAGTTGGTAGTCTAAGAATGGGAGCTTAAAGCTTGAAGCTCTCTTTGGCTTTTTTGAAATCTGCATTTCTAAAGCAAATTGGCTTGACAAGACCTCATTAGCTGATTTCTTAAATCAAAGGCTACTTCAGCAAGTTCGGAGTTATATGCAGTAACTCTATCAATGACTATATCAACAAGACTGATGAGATGATCAGAACTTACTTCAGTAGTGGTAAATTTCTGAGATGAGGGGTCACCATTTACTTTCTTCCCAAAATAAGAGATTTGTTGAAGAGGTTAGGGAGTCACATAACTAGCCATGTGCTCCAAACCAGCACCTAAAGGAAACAAATGGTATTCATACTATGCTTAAAACCATACAAGCAACAACTCAATTAGAAGAAGTATAAGAAGAATACTTGCAAACTGGTATAATAAGAATGAAGGGCAACAACCCTGAATGGCCTCGATGTGGGTCATCCTTGTTATTGAAATGAGCCATGTAAGTCTCCCACTAGCTATGGAACGATGAGGAAGACACTGATTGAACCTAGAAAGGCGTGAAGATAAAGCTTGTAACCCTTTCCCTGGCCAAGACGCTTATTTGTTGGGCCTTATCTTTGGAGATAGAGACCCGAGAAGTCTAATCTTTGTTCTTGGTCTTGATTAGGGGAATGGGCAGCAATTGGACGGGCCCAAATTGTCTCGCCACCAACGAGGGACAGTATGCCTCGACACCAGCATTGGTGAACCTGATAACCACCAAGTCCCTCGATTGGAGACAAGCGCCCCATGCCGAGTCCCCTCTAAAGAAGCCTTGACTTGAGAATTTTTGGAAATCCTTAGAACCATATTTCTTTACCTCAAAAGGCATAAAATCTTCAGGTGACGTCCTCTTTGATGCGTCATTGAAGAGCTTGAAGCAGGTAGGATAGGAAGGGACTTTTTCAGGGTACCTGGCATGCATCCAGGCTTCTCCGTAGGACCACGGAACAATAGTGGGATGAAGCTCAGGAGTAATCGAGGGAAAGTATGAATAGGCCCACACTTTTCTAAGCCAAACGAGCCCACCATGGGATTGTTTAGGCTCAGTGCTGAGCAAGAACATGGCTTGATAGAGCTCTCCTAGTACGAACGAGCTCAGATCGACAGGAGCACCGTTTGCTAGACATCAAGTGTGATGCCCCAAATTCTGATAAGTGTGTTTGTTTGCTGAGTCCCACATCGGACAATTATTGGGTCGAACTGGGCTTTATTAACAATTGCAAGGAGCCTCAATTGTAACTTGACTAGTCTTTTTGGGGTATAAGCGCAGATGTGGCTAGCGCTTTCCTTGGGTTGTTACAAATGGTATCAGAGCCAACCTAGTAATCCCGTGTGGGCTCGGACATATGGGCCCTAACGAGGACGTTAGGGATTTAAGTGGGGGAGATTGTAATGCCCCAAATTCTGATAAGTGTGTGTGTTTGCTGAGTCCCACATCGGGCAATTATTGGGTCGAACTGGGCTTTATTAACAATTGCAAGGAGCCTCAATTGTAACTTGACTAGTCCTTTTAGGGTATAAGCGCAGATGTGGCTAGCGCTTTCCTTGGGTTGTTACATCAAGTGATGGGCAGATAATAGTTAATAACCCGTTTGGAGGAAGTGCAAGCCAAGAACTTGCATATCTAGAGTAAGTAGAAGCAGCACTCTTCTTTGTAAGTAACGAGTGAGTTGGCAGAACCCTTCATTTCTTTAACAAAATCACTGTAGTTGAGGGGCATGCCATTAAGGATGTCTTCGTCAGGGCTTTTACCAACGACCATTAGGTTGTGGGCAAATGCACCCATAGGAAGTAAACACATCAGGGCAAAGACATTAGCCACCGTTAGGGTCATATACCTCTTAAGAAAAGAAAAAGTATTGATTACTAGGGAACAGAAAGATAGAAGAGATATCAATAAGCTTGGATTGATAGGGATGTCATATTTAGAAGCACGGATTGCTTCATTAATCCCCAGCATCTTCCACTTTTCAAGCTTGGTGATAGCCAATCTTGCCACCCAGGAAAACCAACTGTTAGATGCCTTGTACCATGTTACAGAGGTGGAAAATATGTCCCATTCTCCCCACTTCATCTGTCTCTTTTGGTAGGAGGAAGCAAAGTGGGAATGACAAGGAAAGATTGGAGAGAGATCTTCAGGAAAAGATAAGAAAGAAGGACCTAAGCCAAATCGAGGTGATGTAGAGGCAGAGGAAGAAGAGGATTGTATACTCTCACGAGGAATAAGGACATCCGTGATATGTTGAGCAGCAGGAAGTGCCTCGATTATTTGAATAGCACGACCACAGGGATCGGTGTTGGAAGAAAACTTCACCATTTTAGTAGTTGAAAAGAGAAATTGAGGGTGAGAATGAAAACAAGGGTTTACAGTAGAACTGAGAGGAAAACGCTTGGAAGCAAGGGTTTACAACAAGTTTAAGAGTTGGTAGGATTTTGAAAGTCGGAATGATGAAATGACTACTGAGTAGTGAAACGACTATATGTTGTCATTCATTCATTTAAAAGCCGCATAAAAGCTAGCATAACCGTCAGAAGGCAAAGCGTACCTTAGAGCCTTGAATTTACACGATTGGTAAAGAATCTTTTCCGAATCGCGTGCAAGGGGCATATGTTAGTACAAAATTCAAAATAATGATATGACATATGATTTGGCAAGAGCACCAATTAAATGGCGACATGTGGACTAAGCAGTGGTCAATACGTGGTCCAAATAGAACGAGACACCTAAGTCAATAAAGAGTAACGCGTGGATCAAGTAGTGAATAGAATGCAAGCCAATCAAATGGTGACACGTAGACAAAGTAGTGGCCAGAGCAGGGGCCAATCATAAAGAAACACGCAAATCAGTCAAGGAGCAACACGTGTTCGATTTTCATAGCCACACAAATGACATCTAGTAAATGGAGTTATGCACGATGCACGTTCCTGGATTTTCTAACAGAAAGACCATGATTGAAGCAATTAGCAAGTAACAGGGGCTATTTCCATGGGATTTGAAGAGAAGATCAATGCTTAATCAAGGCTTGAAACGTAACCGTTGGAGTTGGCTTATAAATAATGAATCCAAATACATTTCAAACACACACACACTCCTAAACAAACCCAAAGAGCACTTGGTAGATTAAAAATTACTGTTTCTTTAAGACCTTAGAAAGCTTTCATTTGTAGGCTCTAGTGTTTTCTTAGAGAAAGGTTATTTAGGAAAGAGAGTGTGTTGAGTCACTTTACATGCTTGTAAGTATTCCTTCGATTGATGTCTTGAATACATAAGAATGTATCGTTTACGTGAATGTTACCTTATTTGACGCTTTAGTTATCTTGATTGCATCATGTTTCTTTAGTTAAGGCGTAGTTACCTCAATTTGCATTGTTTAGTTACTTTAGTTTATAACTTATGTTTAATTATGAATGTTGTGATCTTTACTCTAGATTTAGCTTAATTAGTTAGTTTAATTAATTAATTAGTTGCCTTAGACTACTTAAATTAGTTAATTGTTATTTGCCTTAGCTTAGTTAATTAGCTAATTAATTGTTATCTACTTTATTATTCTTTTATTTATTTGCATTAGCTTAATTAGTTAACTATGTTAATTGCATTTCACTTTAGTACCATTTTCATTCTTTTTGCTTACTTGCATTTTTAATTGAAAGTCCTTTGGGTAAAGGCAAGCACTGAGCCTACTAAGCCCCTTTTAGATCGAAGTTAGATTAGGGTTCTATAGTAAGGTACTAGACTCCATCTAGCATAATTATTTGTTTCCTTCAAACAAATTGGCGACCATTCTTTGGAAATTCTAGTTTGACAGCAAACAGCACCATTAAAATATCCAATGCCTTAAATTGGCCATGGATTCCTAAATAACCAATACAAAAATCATTCACGATACATAATTCCATCAATGACCAACCATAATTATCTAAAAAATCAACACGGGTAACAAAGGAAACGAAAGAACAGCAAAAAATCATCAAGAGCATGCACCCATGGCCGAAAATGTCATGGGACAAGAAAGATTGAAATTTCATTTTCAAAAACAAAAATAATGGGAAAGTGGACTTATTCGTTGCTTGAAAAAGATTTGTGGTTACTTGGATCTTTGGAGCAAACCTTGATCATCCAATGTCGGAGGAACAACATACTTCTTGATCTTTGTTTTGCTTGGATAAATGGGTGTGTGAGGTTGGCTTTGGGAGGATGAGGAAGCCACTCATGATAAAAGATGCGAAACAATTAACAGACAAGTTTGATATCAAAACAATTCATGAAAGGAGCCAAAGAGAAAGAAAAATCAACGACTATTGTCCTTAGATTTCAAACTCTCCCTCCCTTGGCCAAAAACATTTAAAAAGGAAAATGGGTTTGGGCTTTTGCCCAAGGACCCATCCGAAATTTATAAAGAAAGGGCCAGATGGGCCCTTAAAAAATTGACCCTTGATTTCAAACACCCAAAAGGAAAATGTCCAAATGCCAAAGCCCTTAAGTTTAAAAGCCATACCATGAGTTTTTAGGCCCAAGCCTAGCAAATAAATGATCAAAAACCCAAAATACTTTCTCAAGATTTTCAAAATGTGCTAAAATCAGAACTTTCCACTTGAAATTTAATCCAAGAATTACACTTTGATGGTTATAATCCTAAAATTCTAATCCAAGAATTAGTCCTTGATGTTTAAAGTTCCAAATTCTTAAAATTATACCTTAATGGTTAAAATTTAAAAATTTTCACACTTGACTTGCACCTTAAAATAGTTAAAATTCATCATGAAATTACACTAAATAGTTAAAATCCCCCTAAACCTTTTAAATGCCCATGTTAAAATTCATTCTTGTATTACACCTTAAATCGTTAAATTTCATTCTCGAATTACACCTTAATTAGTTAAAACTCATTCTTGAATTATACTTTATAGAATTCACTTTTCAATTATACCATAAATGGTTGAAATTCACCTTTTGAATTATACCTTAAATAGTTAAAATTCATTTCTTAAAGTATATTTTAAATGGAGAAAAGGGGGGGGAGGAACCCCAACTAGCTAGGTTAAGCATATATACAAGTAAAATAAATAAATTATTCATAGGATAAAAACTCATAGGCATAGAAAAGGAACCCCAACTAGCTAAGTTAAGCATATATACAAGTAAAATAAATAAATTATTCATAGGATAAAAACTCATAGGCATAGAAATTGAAACGAAACACATATTTGATTAGATTTCATATACTTAACAATCGTTTTTACTATGCTCACGCTACATCCTTGTGGTTAGGCTCAGAACCACATGCAAACCAGTGATAAGCCCAATATATATCCCTATTGGCTGAGTCCTAAAATATAGTTAAATTGTACAGTTACTTTCTAAAATATATCCAATTTTGTTTGGGTCCATATTCAAAAATCATATCTCACCTTTTCTGAAAAATATGGCGATTTGGAGGTAATTTTGATGCATCCTTGTTGGCTACAACAATAATGCAAGGTAAGGTGGGAGTAGAATGAAATATTAATTGTAAGATTCAAGAGGCTACTGTGTATTAATGTTGTATGCTATTATTTTAGATTTGAGATTATAGTTTGAGAGAGAATATGGTATGAGTCTAGAAAACATCAAAGAGAGAAATGGGGTCTTATCGATGAGATTTTACATTTTTCTATAAAATTGTATTTGGAAGATAGCATTTTAATCTTTTTGTCAACCTATACTGAAATTGCGTTTTAAAGGATGAAATCAAAATGAGATTTCAACTACTCACCATTTAGTCAAATCCATTTTCAAGATTCGATTTGATCAAATATATTTCATCTAAGAAAGAAATCACATCTTCATGATACAATTTTACGTTGTACACTTAGATCATGGCAAAAGTTCTGATTCAAAATGTTGTAGGATTTCACTCAGCATCGCATAAGCAAAGGATTTCAACATAAGAAATCGTCTCTGTAAGATGCGATTTCACTCGGGCATCATAATGCAATATCAAAAGTACTCTAGTTTTGCAAATCATTATTTTATTTTTTTTGGTTGATAAAAGCAAATCATTTCAAAACATTGGTAATTCTACAGTTTGATAGTATATAACAAAACGAGTGAACTCCTAGTCCCAATTGGGCACACCCAAACATGGCCTAAGACCGTTAGTTGTCCTAAACGGGGCCTAAGACCAGTAGTTGTGAATTGTGATAAGTGGCCCCTATACATTTATGTGTGAGCTAGTCCTTTTAGTCTCATACCCATCTACAATAATTGTTCTTACACGGCACATGTAGAAAAGAAAGTGAAGAATCCACAATTATTGTTGATTTTACAATTATCGATGGCAGACATGAATGGAAATTAAAGAAAGCATAATGTACTATGAGAGCGTCGTGGATCATGCGAAACTGTGATGCTCAAGCTACCCGACAATGCGACATATCTTTTACAATCAGTTTGCTTTTAACACTTCGATATTTACCTTTCAGGTAGGGAATATTTGAACATATATATTTAATCTTTTTGTTTTTGCTGAGAGAACATGTAGGGAATATTTGATGTAGGGAATATAAACATATATATTTAATCTTTTCTTTTTTTTTTACTGAGAGAACATATATATTTAATCATTTATAGAGTGGGAGAGCAAGTTTATATTAGCACTTGCACAGCTTCGTAAGAGGCAAATTCGGGTAACATATGGTCAATAGTAATCTTAAATTTAGGGCTATCTTTTTTTTTTTTTTTTTTTAACTGATTACATGATTTTATTGATACCAATTTGATGAATTGGTGCAAAGAAGTGAGCTTCTCTTATATGGCTGCTTATTTGGAGATATAGTAAATAAGAAAATGTTTCTAAAATATAATAAAAATAGAGACGATTACCTTTGTATCCACTATTCATTATTTGTTTTCCCCCAAATGAGCCACAGAAAATATTGTCCGAGCATATGGATTTGGATTGGTCCAGTGCTCAATCCATTCCCCGAGCAGATTACCATGTTACTACTTTGGCACGGAATAAAAAGAAAGTAAAAGACAAAAGGAGGAAATAACTGTGACCCACTTAAATAAAAAGAGAAAGTAAAAGACAAAAGGAGAAAATAATTGTGACCCACTTAAAAAGCTAAAGTTGATAGAGAAATTATTTTCATTGAAAAATTTGGACAGGAAAGGATTTGTGGACAATAGATGCCCCGTGGATCATGTCCAATTATTGTATATTGTTATGAATAGTTAAATAATTGAGTGTCGGCAAGGAGTGTCAGTAGACACTGTTGACACTAATTATTGAGTGAATAGTGACATAAATTATTAAGTGAACAGTATTTGTATAGTAACATGAATTATTATGTGAATAGTACACTTGAATCACTATAAGCTTGTTTGGTACATACTTTTGCAAAACTGTTTTCATGTTTGTACAATAGAATTCATGGGCCCCACCAAATTTTTTTTTTGGGTATATACGGTTTCAATTTTTGTTCTTGAAAACAATTTTTTTTTTTTTTTTTATGGTCCCACGCCCTTTTTCAAAACAGTTATAAGCTATTTTCATTATTTGTTTTTTATCTCATTTTATTTTATACACATAAAATAAATATAATAATATTTTTTTAATATTTTACAGATAAATATCAACTACTCTTTTTTCTCTCTCTCTCTGTTGTAGATAAATATCAACTACTATTTTTTCTCTCCCTCTCTCTATTGTAGGATAACAATAAAAAATAAAATAAAAACAAGACTGAAAACATGTGAGAAAATAGGGTGCCAAACAAAATTTAAAAAAAAAAAAAAAAAAAATTTAAACAAGTTTCAAATTTCAATTTGAAAAGTTGAAAAAAGCCAGGAAATGAAAATAAAAATGAAAACATGTACCAAACAAACCCTATATATATATGTGGTTTCAGTTTTGTAAGAAATATAAGAAATCTTAGAATTCCATAAGAGAATTTCTCTCTGGTTATGGATGACCACTTTATAAGAAAGTTCTCAAAAGAATTTATGTTTTTCATTTCTCTTGCTTTATCTCTTTCATTTTATAACACGTTATCAACACGAAACTTTAACCAAATCTTAAGAAAGGAGTTGTTCTCACTTTATCTCCAACTCACTATAAGTTTTATTCTTAAGAATTGATAATCTTACTTATATGTTATTATCTTGATCTATAGTCTATAAATTTTATGTTTATGGATTATAAAATCCTATGGGTTTTATAGTAAAGATATTATATCTAATGATATTATCAAATATGGTCAATTATAAATTATGCAATCCCATTATACTTATGTGAGATATGTTTATTAATTTTGTATACATATCTATTAATTATTTGTGACACGTATCTTTATCTTAAGCTTATTAAGATGACAACCACGCATCCCAGCAGGATCGTGTAAAAGTAATGATTTTTATTCATCATCATCTATATGATGGATTAAAAGGACTGAGTACCTTATAATAAGGGATCTCCTAATTTTATGAAATGATTTAAGAGAGAGGTATGGATGCACCAGAAGCTACACCTTACAAGAACTTCTTATAGATATGGATACACTAGAAACTGCATCTTACAATAACTCATTATAAATATGGATGCACCAGAAGATGCATCTTACAAGAACTCATTATAATTGGATGCACTTGAAGTTGCAAAATTATAAAAGTGCAAGTGAATACAACTTTACACTTGATGCACCTGAAGTTGCAAAATTTTAAAAGGTGTAAGTGAGTAAAATTCTGCACTTTCTAAATTAGCTCACAATTAAAATTATGTGAGGGAAAATCTCTGAAAAAGACATGTTAGAAAAAGGAAAATCATATATATCATGTTTCAAAAGTGCTCTTGAAGTAGCAATATCAAGAACGTAAGTTCAAGAAGAACTCTGAACTAATGTTGCCTTCTATTGGTTAAACAAAATAATAAGATTTTGCTAAAAATCCACAAGTTCTATCCGACCAGTTATATACCATTCCCTGAAGTGAATGAAACCTCATTTGATAATTAAAGGTTCGTGGACATAGAAGTGGTATGAACAAAATCAAGAAGGATGTACTCAAATATTCTCTCAAAAGAGATATTACACCTTACCACCTGAAGTGAAATTATTAACAATAAATTTTGTTGATCCAGAAGATCAATCCAGAAGATCACATGAGTTATTTTGATATCCTAAATAAAATGGATGTCACTCATTTGATTTCTTCTAAGATACAAATGGATAATTAATAATTTGATTGAATATCCATACCAGTTAACATATTGTTCTTGATCATATTATCACATTTTGTTATGTTTTAAAGAATCTTATTAAACTGCATATATTGAGATTTAATACCATCTTCTTAAAGATCATGTGCAAAAGAAACACATCACATTTTGAGCACTTCCAATTTTTCTTTTGTAATATAATATCGATAATTTTGGCCAAGTTTCCTACAAATTAATAAAATTTCTTATGATTTTTTGGAAGATGAATTCTGAAGTTGAACACGATTTTCCCCTTACAGGCACAATTTACAGGGTATAGACAATGAGGGAAGCACCTGTAAGACTATAAAGAATGAAGGATGTAAGAGAGCCAGCAGTCATGGTGCCTGTTATTGTCAAGTAAGCTCCATAAACCACCACTACAATGACAGATAATGTTGATGCTGCATTTAGTCCTCCAAAAAATATACCAACTACTCTCTGTCAGGAAAAGCAAACCTTAAAATCTCAGAATTTTTTGTTTTCAAATATACGCATTTACAGCTTCCAATGAATGATAGAGAGAGATGAATGATAGAGAGAGAGAGATAGAGAGAGGACATAAATTAGTCTTGACACTCACAGCTTGTCTGAGACCAAGATTCAATGTCTCATCAACTTTTTCTGAGTAATTTGAGATTGTATAGGCTTCTTGAGCAAAAGATCTGACTGTTCGAATGGCCCCAAAAGATTCCTAAAAATCAATATTGCTCAGGAAGAATCAATTTTAGAACTGAAAAATTGAGTAACAATTTTTCTAATAATAAGTTACTTGTCTGGAACTAATTAACATCCACAAATTGCATAGGATAAAAGAAGTACAAAGAATCCATGCAAATCAGTTCAGAATTTTTTTAATGTTCCTATTTTCATCTTTAATTATTCTTTACCTCAACTATCATAACTCTTCCTGTGAACCTATGATTTCTATCCTCAATGGTGTTACTATATAGGAAATTTCTCCCCAATTCCTTGCATGGATTGAATTAAAGAATATATCAAAGTAGCTCATTTATCTTTCCTTAATAGAACTCTTTGATGCAATCAACATATTCAAGTCCTTACTTTTCCATTCCCTTATCTTAGCAAGTTTCAAATATCCTTCACCCTGTCCTTCACACTATTTGCCATACAGTTCATCAACACTTAAATCTACCCTCTCAAACTTCCATTTAGACTTCCTTTGTGCCACTTTGTATTTTTTCCAAAAACAATTATTTATGAAATAAGAATTAAAAAATATTGAAAATGCATGGTTCCCGGTGCCATGCATTGAGCAATTAAAAAATTGATAAATAGAAATATAAAGTTCATATTTTGCTTACAAACCTCTGCAATTGAGGCAGATACAACAGCTGCAACTTGGGTTGAGTGTGAAAGTTCACAAAGATAGCACCCAAATTTTCGTACAGCAACCGAAATGACTGACATTACGGCCAAAGCCAACACTAAGGAGGAAGATACATACAATGAGAAGAATAATTACTAGACTAAATGAGCATTACTAAAAGTGAATAAAATCACTTACATGTTAACTTCCATGAAGATGAGAACATGAAGCCAATGCCGATAAATGCAGTTGTTAGATTTCGGAGTGCCTCAGAAAGATTGGTAGTTGGAGCATTCTTTATGATCTGAGTGTCTTCAAACACTAAAGAAAAATGATTTTTAGCGTCATCTTTTGTTGACGCTAAAAACAAAAAGTTGCAGCAAAAAACATTTTTTGCATCAACAAAAAGGTTGCCGTATAGTGATGCAATAAATCGTGTAGCTTAAAATCTTGACGTCAAGTAAAGAGTTGATGTCAAAAGTAATGCTTTTTGCAGCAACTTATATCTTTTTGTGTCACATTTTTTGCCAAAAACTATTTATTTTTTCCAAATTTTGTTGACGCCAAAAACCTATTAACATTTTTTCAATATTTTGTTGACGCCAAAAACCTATATAAATCTTTTGCGTCAACATTTTGTTGAGCAAAAAAAATTTAATAAAAATAAAAAAAAAAATTTTTTTTTTTTTTTCCTTATTGCTATCACCTGATTTTTTTTATCAACATATAATTATCCACCAAAAATGTGAAGAATCTAACATAATTACATTGAAAATGCAAAGGACGGTTCCTTGAAAAATAATTATAGAATGGTTGTGTAGTTGTAACATTCTTGGATCATTCTACGGTATCCACGTGGGTACCGTACCTCTAAATAGGTAACCTGCTATAGAAGGTTACCAAAACATCAATAATGTACCATATCACATTTATGGTACCAAATCACATATGAAGTACCTTTCATATTTTGTACCTTTATTCACTTACATATAATAACTTTCACCAATTAAGGTCTGTACCTTTATCACAATTGTACCTTACATCACATATAAGGTACCTAACATCACATTGGTTAGTACCTTAATTTTGTGTACATTTGATGATACCAACATCAGCTGTACCAAATATTACATATAATAGTACCTTCATCACTTGATACCTAACATCACATTGGTTGTACCTTAATTTTGTATCATATTTGTGATACTAACATCACATTTAAAAGTACCAATATTACATATTATTACCCACTATCACATTAATTGATACCATAATTTAAAAAAATATATATATGTACATATATATTATATTAAAAAATTAGTTAGTATCAACCTCACAAATACATCACAATAGTACCTATCAATACTTATTTTATTTTATTAATTATATTAGAAAAATTAAATATTACCAAACCAAATCAAATTTCTTGTTTTGAAAAATTGTTTTTAAGAATAATACTTTAATAGCAACAAAAAGTTTATTTGGTTATTGTTTTACATGTGATTTATAGTAATGTTTTCATTTATTATTATTATTATTATTATTATTTCTTAAAAAATAAAAACAACCGGAACACCCCTCCACCAAACCCTCCCCGGCCACCACAGACCCACCCCTTCTACGGACCCACCCCCAAAGCCAACACAAATAACCCGCCGGAAATCTCACAAACATCCTCACAGCCCACCATACCCAGAAAACTCACAGACCACACAAATCACAACCCACAACCGGCGATCCACCACCCAAAAAATCGGCGACATGCACCACAATCCACAACAACCCGAGCCACCGAGCCACCACACCAACAAACCCACAACCATCAACGCTGGCAATACCCCACACCCATCAACAACCCAAACCCATAATCCAACAATACCAAAGCACCCGCACTAGACTGCAGAAAATGAAAAAACAGGATTTAAGTTAATCTTTTTCTACTGTGATTGTAGATGAACGTGCAAGAGAGGACTCAGAAGAAAGTTTGTTTGGTGAAAAGAAGTGGCTTTACGGGAAGGAGAGAGGAGAAAGAGAAAAATAGGAAAAAACAAAAAACTTATTGAACCGGTAGGAGGTAAACGTAGTTAATTAAATAAATGGTTAAGATTAAGTTTATTAAAATTAAGGGTTCAGATTTGAGTAGGTATGGTACCCACAAAAAAATAGGTGGGTACTGTAGAATGATCCAACATTCTTACATGTTGATTAACATAGAATTGAAGCGCAAAGTAATTCATATCACAATTCTAGCTTCTTTTATAGATAGGGAAACAAAGTTTCAATATAAATGCATTTATGTTCTCTGACTTGTTACTTGTTTTAAGTTATCCGAAATAATTATAGATATTTTTGTTGGGTTTATTCTATCACGTGGCATATTTTTTCTTGAATGTTGGTTTTTGAATTTAGATTTTAATTTCTGGCGTGAAAGACTTTTTAGTTGGGTTTTTATAAAAAATAAAAAATCACCGGTTCCTAACCTCCTGGCCCTCCTCTTCTATGGGTTTATTGTGTCAGCTAGAAAGTTGACGCAAAAACCATGCCGCAATTGACAATTTTTTTTGTAGTGAGATAGCCTGCTTAGGAGTTCCCCCGTTCGAGTGACATCAAAGAATGCTATTTCCTATTGAACCATGTAGGATCAACCATGCCAAATGGTATTTAGAGTTCCAATTCAATACTAATAAGATAATTATAGAACTTGGTAGTTATTGAGTTCCATTGTTTCTAATACAGCTCTCACACTAAAGAAGTTATTCACAGTTTGAATATGTATGCGCATGATATATTGATATAAAACCCAAAAGACCAGTGGTACAGTGTTTTAGAAATTGCTATAATGTTTCTATATGTCCTTTTGTGATTCTGCGTTTTTTTTAATCTCATATGTATTGTTTCAGTTTTTGTAAGTTTGAGAACTAATGGGTCTAACCTGATGGATAAGGTGACTGAATAAGTCCTTTCTCAAACGAGCTACGACTCTTTCACTAGCAGAAGAAAACAACCATGCTCGAAGTGCTGTGCACAGTGAACTAAAAAAAGCACAGTCAATTAACAGTAAACAACACAAAGCTAACATTGGCTCTTAAAATAAGTTACAAGGATAATAATCTTTAGATGGTTCTTTCTCAAAAAGTGTATTATTATCATCCTTTTCATGCCGTCATATATGATATAACCAATTCAGCAAATGCTTAATATTACCCATTTTTGGTAGAAAGCATGTTATTTCTATGAAAAGCATTGGATGGAGATCTTGTTGAATTGGTGTGTCATTGGATTATATATGTTTTCATTTTCTGGTGCTAGGATTTAAATTATAGTTATGTGATTTGGAGAAGTTTGAAAAAGCGAAGTTAGGTTATTAAATGTTGTAAGAATTTGTGCCTCTTTATTTCTAGTTGGAAGAAAATTGAGTTTCTCGCCTATGTATTTTTAATTTGGTGAAGGCCTCACTGTATTAATAAGGCTTCCTTGTTTTGGCGTTCTGAAACTTACAGTGTTTCCTATCCCAAAATAAAAAAAATAAAGGTAAAAATTATGGATCTTTTATTTCTTCTGTTCTGGCCAGAGCATTCTTTGATTTATTAAAATTTGTAAATAAGAATTACTTCTGCAAATCTATACTCTTTTATAAAAACCAATGTTGGAGTATTCAGTGAAAGGAAAAATAAATTAGGCATCGTTGATCCTTATTGCATTTTTATGTTGTTTATGTTTGTACTGTCATAGTTGTTCCTTTATTCATATAGGTTTGTTCACTTCTCATTTCCACCCTTAAAGGATCTTTATTGATGCCTTTTGTGATGTAGATTACAGTGATTTTATTTTTCTCCAAACCAGTCACACACACCCATATCATGTTCTCTTCAGAGTGTGGAGATATTTGACAGCAGCCAAAGCATTCCTATAACCTATAGTCATTAGAAACTATTTATTGTCAGTGCAGTAAAAACAAAAAAGAATATCATACCCAACAACAACTATCAGCACAATAGCCAATATGGTGTCCTTGATGGCATCCAGAGCTTGTGACTGCTGTTCAGGAGTTCTAATATCTGTTGATACAATGTCTATTATCATACCACCATATTTTGGCTGCATGGAAAGAATCATGATATATTGTCAGAGAGACAAGGATTGCAATAAGAACAAACCAATTAATGAGTTAGAATATATTTTAGATCTTTTGTTTATTTGTTTCATGATCCTATGTGGACATATCTCTTAAAGCTTATCAGAAAATTGGAGTCAGAACAAAAGCTTTTACCTGTATGTGCAACTAGCTGCTTGCAAAAGGAACTACTAATGGGAAATAGCAATATTATCATTACTTAATAACTGGAGCAATGAAAAAAAAAAAAAAAGGGCTTTCTAAAGTCAAAATCTGAACAGAATGAGCAGAGCAATATACATGCAACAAGCTAGCCAATGGACGAGGTAATGCTGTTGAAGCTCTTAGGTCAGTAGTGAAGAACTAGACAGGTGCCTGGGTTAATTAGTTTTTCAGTGATTACACAAACATCTCATAATGCATCAGGAAGTAAGAGGATTTGAAACAGAGAAGCAAGATTTCCCATATTGGACGAGTTTTTTCCTCATAAAGACTCTCACGAGATCCCCCTCTATGTCCAGAATAAATAGGTTCTTAGTCTCAGTGAGTTGGGACTCTTTCTTCTCTTCCTCTGTTCAAAGTATTCTTCCGCAAACGCTCTCGGATCATTTTCCTGTCCTGCTTGATAGTGGTTGAATTCGAGGTGGGAAATCTCATTTCAAATTTGAGAATATGTGGTTGAAATCAGAGGGTGTGTGTGTGTGGCTTTTTTTCTCATAAAAAAACAAAATTTCCAGTTTTCTTGAGTCACCAACATATACAGGATTGACAATAGAGCATAGAGTTCCAAGTGAGCCAACGGAAATCCTAAAAAGGTACTTGGAAGTTAAATTAACAATCCTTTCACTATATTAGCATTAGATGAAGAAAAAAAATGAGACAGAGGTCTCTGATGGCAACTAATAGGTAAATCAACATACAATCAGAATACTTGACGTGGATGCTATCAACAATGCAATGGTGGCAACAACTAGCTTCCCTGCATCCGGTTTTGCCTGTAAAACAGGAGGTTTTTCACCATTTGACATATTTCAGAATCGTTACTAACAACATTATCAGAACCCATCACGAATTTCCCACTTACCAGTGCCAATACTCTACAAAATCCAACATTTGATGCCTGCAGCATTTGACAAAACACAGTTATAACTTTTTGACAAAACAGCATTGAATCAGAGATGAATTAAATTGTAGTAGTATTGAATGACTTAGAGTAGCCTTCACCTCTACTGCATCCCCATGCTCAAGGTCTGTCGCATGTCCATCAGTCGATTCGTCTTCTTTTGCTTTCCTCTTTGCCTATACGAATCAAACCAAATTGACTATCTTTTTTCAGGACCAATTAAAAAGGACCTTATAGTCTACTTACAGTTAAAGATTTAGTATCTTCATTCTCAAAACAAATAGACAAACATGGAACTAAGAAAGAAAGTACTTATGCACTTAACCTGAAACTAATATTGTTAGTGTCAAGTGCAAACCAAAATAATGGTAAACACCAAATTCAACTTTATGTTTATTTTCAGTTTGTTGGCCAAAAAATTCTGGGAAAGGGAAAATGCCCACAAAACAGAAAAAGCAAAACAACCAATCATACTCACACTAACGACCAATGGAATTTAAGGATTCAAGTGAGAGAAAAATAAGAAAAGCACAAGATAAAAGGGTTCTGATTGTAGCTTTCATAAAATGATATGGTATTATTTTATTCCAAAAAACATGAAGAATAATAAATTGAAAGGAGAATAGATGCCTACCCCAGACACTTTGGTCGAGTGGTAAAGGTAATATGGTAGTGCATTATATAAATTCAGACCTAATGCTCTAACGTGTCACTTATAGAGAAAAACTAGTAGAATTTAGCTCATGACGCACCTCAAATGATAATTATAGTTTTTAATGTATTTTGGTATAAGAAGGATTTGGACTCCAAATCTTTATTTACCTTTTTATTTTTAAGATAAAAAACTTTATCAATTGAACTTATGGAGACCCACTAATTAATATGGACTAATCAATATAAAATAAAAAATCTCTTCTGAAGTATCTTATAGTTGTTGTACTTTTTTTAAAAAAAACTTTGTAAAATTTTAGCCTCATCATATTACTCCTAATCAACCCTTTTGTGAAACTCTATTAGAGAGCGATGATATTTCTCTTAAACTACTAATCAAATTGGGTAATAGTGAATCTTGAGAGTAGTTTAATTGGTCCGGTCTTGGGTATACTCTACAATAGTCATTAGTTCGAGTTTCCTCAGGACCATCTACCAAGACAAAACCTTACGGCTATCGATACACCTGACTAATAAGGTATTATAAGTCCCTTTGAGATTAGTCAAAATACATACAAACTAGCTCGAACACCTAAAATCATAAAAATAAATAAAGCTAACAATGAGTATTTTATAAACACTCACCCTTGATATATGTGTAAGTTTTCTTTATTTTAACAATAGCTTCATAATCAAACAAGAATCACGTCCGAAAAGAACAATCCCATAGCTTATATTCCAATTTTCATTTAAAAACGCAATCGAATTGAAGTATACGTACACGTGGGATATCCTCTTACCCACTTTACCTAAAAAGATTTCTGGTTTATACTTTTATTAGGTATACTATTAATATATTAATAAATGAATAATTTGATGAGCAGGACACAAAGTAGTACGTACAAAGTGCCAAACAAAAAAGGGTCGGCAAGATTCCTCCCGTGATAGCCTTAAAAAGTTAAGCTAATTCTGTCTAGATTTTTTTGGGCTTCTAACTTGAACATTCTTTTTGGGTGGAAGGGTTAAGGCCTTAGGCCATCTCCAGCAATCCTTTAAATTTATCTCTATCTTTATCTCTATATTACACTATTCAACAACTCTCTATTTATTTTTGCTCCAGCAGTACTCTCTATTTCACTCTCTATTCTATTTAAATATTCTTTTTTTTCTTTTATCTCATTTAAATATATATTTTTTTCATTCTTTATTATTATTTCCCACCAAAAATAACCAACTCCCACCAAATTAATTTCTCAGTAACCAAACAAACAGAGTCAAATTAATTTCAGCAACCAAAATCCTGTTCTCAGCCACCAAACGGCACGGCTCCACCACCTCCAGGCCGAGCTCCACTTCCGGTGATCCCTTTCTTTGCAAGTTTGAGTTCATTGGGAGCTAACCCACTCGTCCAGGCAGATCGGCACGAATGGGTGACCTCCAGACCGAATCAAGTGCTCCGCTGAGATTTGGAAGCCCAACCACCGAATCAAGTGCTCAGCCGTTAACCACCACCACGCCGGCAAGCCCAAGCCACCCCGTTTCGTGCTTCAACAGAAAACCCAACAGAAAGCCCAACCACCGAAGAACCACCACCACGCCGGCAAGCCCAAGCCACCCCGTTTCGTGCTTCAACAGAAAACCCAACAGAAAGCCCAACCATCGAAGAACCAAGCCCACGCCGGCAAGCCCAACCACCGAAGAACCAACCACCGAAAGAGCAAAGAGAGAAGAGAGAGCAGAGAGAACAGAGAGGAAATGAGAAGAAGAGAGAGAAAGTTTCGGATGAAATGAGAGGAGAGAGAGAAAAAGTTCGGTTGAAATATCAGAGGTCCCCACCGACAGAAAATAATTTTTTAATAAATACAAAGTGTACAGTAGCCTTTCAAAAATGAAAGGCTACTGTACACTTCGTAAAAAAATTTGAGGATGAAGAGTGCATTTGGACAACTGTTGGAGCCGGATTTTTGCTTTTATTCTCTAAAAATAGAGATGAAAAGTAGATTTGAACTACTGGTGGAGATGGCCTTAAGGGGTGACTATTATATTAATTCGACTGTTCAAGCAGAAAATCCCCAGATCACCGGTCCACGCACTAGTTATATTCTCAGTCCAATAATTATATTCTCTCTCGACCTTTTAGCTTAATGAGTTTATAGATCTATCAACAAAATAATGAGTTGGTAGATTAGATAGTCCAATAAATTGTACTTCCATCCCACCGTAAAAACAAAGAGAAAGCCAAACTCGTTTACTATAATTAATGTTTTCATTTCTGGTGCATCATGCTATAGTGGAATATTATTGGTTGCTATAACCGTCTAACAATATACAAATTTGCGAAAATTGTCTACTTCCTTTTAACTAGTGTTTAAGAAAATTTTCTTTTTGTAGTTCATTCTTCTTGTTGTAAAATAAAGTAGATATCAAGAGAAACTAACTTTAAGATGAGAAAATATTATCAGTGCTTTCTTTTCATTAAGTGGTTATCCACACAAAATAAATTTCTCTAACTGAATTTTATTCTCTCTACCGCTTGCCAATCTCTCTACACTTGTGTGTATCTTTTCATTCTTCTGAAGCCTTATTTATAGGCAAGGATTTCTGATCATGGATGGAATACTGAATGCATCCATGATTACATCCGTGAATAATTTGAATCATGTGGGTCCTGTAGGACCCATCATCATAATAATTTACAATACTTCTTGCTGAAATGGTCTGTCACCGGTGTCAAGATGAAAATTCCCTCTTGCTGAAATTGTTGACCAATTCTTCTGTATTCACAACACTCCCCCTTGGATGACCACTCACAAAGAATATGCCTTGTTAAAACCTTGCCAAGGAAAAAGCTAGTGGAATAAAAACCAATGGTAAAGGAAAAATAGTACATTATTCTTGTGACCCGTTAAGTGCCTTTGTATTGCCTTATTAAAACCTTGCAAAGGAAAACCCAGTAGAAAAAACCTTAGTGAAGGAAAAAGAGTACAATCAGCACATATCCCTCAGAGTATTTACTCCCCCTCATGAGTACATAGATCTTCAATTAAAAAAAAAATCCTTATGTCGACGCATGCCAATATTATGAACAATCTTTTGGAATGTCTGAGTTGTTTAAGTTGTCACTTGATCGTATCTACTTGACATCAATATCACCGCTCTTTTGGAGCTTATGTGTATAAAATAATTTTTGATGAGATGTGTTTGTTTCATGAATTGCTACATCTTTGTTTGCTTGATAAATCTACATGCAATAGCAGTGTTGTCATAAGTGAATAGTATTCTGTTTCTGATCATCCTTTGGTCTGGATCAATAAGATATCATGCGTCTACATTTCCCATTAACTGTGGAATTGATTAAGTGTAGTTTGCAAAATACATCAGAGTATCAATTGCACTAATGTATGGTACTTCAAGACCATAAATTTCTTTACACTCTTCTTGAGAGCGAAATGGTCATTCTTAACATCAAGTGACCAATCAACCATTGGAGTAATCAAATGATAAGTTTTATTCATATGGAAGTGCTTCAGGACTTCCTCTGCATATCTTGACTGGTGAACAAAGATTCCATTTGGAAAGTGTTCAACTTGCAAGTCAAGACAAAATTATATTTTATTGTGATCTTTCATCTTGAATTCATTCTTTATATGATTGGCGGTTTTGTGAACTATTTAGGAGTTTCAGTAAGATTTAACATATACCCCAATAAAAGCAAATCGAGATTCTCATTCTTTAACTCATGGACAAATATGGATTCTTCTTAAATCCTTCTTAAAAATATTTGCTAAGACAATTGTACCACATGCACCCAGATTGCTTTAAACCATATTAGAATTTTTGTTACTTAGTATAGTATATCCTTCAGGGATTATATGCTTGAGGCATTCCATATCCTTCAAGGATTTTAAATTATATGCTTTAAGCATTCTATATCCTTTAAGGATTTAAAATTGTATGCTTCAAACATTCTATATCCTTTAAGGATTTTAAATTGTATGCTTCAAGCATTTTATATCCTTCAGGGATTTTGAATTATATGCTTCATGAATCTTTGTTACTTGGTAGGAAATATCTTTCAGGGATTATATGCTTTAGGCATTTTAAATTCTTCAGGGATGTTTAATAATTCATATAGATATGCGCATATCCAATCTACCAAGTTAATCAAGATTCTGAATGAAATTGTATCCATTATAGGAGCATATATTTCTTTATAACTATACTAGATTTCTTCAAGAAATTTTATTACATAAGTCGTGCTTTATACTTCATAGTACAAATACCCACATGTATTTAAACAAGGCATTACACCATTAAGTGTATAGACTACAGGTCCAAAAATTTCATATTTTATTCATGAGTTTAGCTCTATTTGAATTCCACATTGGCCAATCATTTCTACTTCGATATTTTTCGACGGTTTGTGGTTCAAATTCACCATCATTACTTCTGGTAATGTTAAGAGCAAATATATTGTCGACAACAAATTTATTTCTATCCCATATTTCTCTTGTATAATATATCGAGATCTTGAAATTTCAAGTACCATTTTTCTTTTCAGGAGATTCCACTTCAGTAGATAACTCTTCAGGAGTTTCCTCTTTTGGAGGTTTATTTTCAGGAGATATTGTGCATAAGTTTTGGATAAATCAACTATTTCATTTGCCTGTTTAATGGGTATAGCCTCATCATGGGCTGTGACTTATTTTTCTTTTACAAAACTATCTTATCCAATACCTTACAAATAAATAATTCTTTGAACTTACAGTTCACATTGATTTATGTAAGGATCAAAATAAAATAGATTTGTCATGCTTCTGGCAACGAGTTTTCTCGCCATAACGATGGGAAGACTATTTCTCGTCATGCTTATGGCAACAAATTTTCTCTCCCTAAGAGCATTCCCAATGGGTTTGCCAAAAGCCAAAATAAACTCAAATATAGCTCACAAGTCCAAAAAATGGCTCCCAATGGATGAGTTTCAAGTGAGGCAAAATGGGTTTTTGCTACAGTTGCAAGCCATTTATGCCTTACACTGTTCATTTGCCATTTCATTTTTTTATTATTTTGTTTTTTGAAACCTCACTTCCTCTCTCTTCCTCTTTTCTTTCTTCTGTTCTGCTGGCCGTGGCTGTCCATGGTGTTCCATCTTCTCAAAACAAATTTTCTTTGTTGACAATCAATCTATGACTACGATCAAATACACGTCATCATTATCTTCATGCCCCAATCCCTTTCTCTCTATGTAGCTAACAACACAAGCTCACCCTGTCTAATCCTTGTCTTTCCTACAAACTGAGAGCACATATTAGAGCTGTGTGTATATCAAATTTTGATGTGTATTTGTCAATTTTGAAGCTTTGTTTTTGTTTGACGGGACTCTAAGTAAATGGGTTCTCTGGAAACTGGGCTTGCATTGAAAAGAGACAATCTTTTTCGGTCTTCTTCATCTACTGGTAGAACTGAGAGGAACCCATTTGCGCATAGACCCATTTGATGTGCTGGTGTTGTTCTGGTTTTGATGATTTTCTGTAATATTGCTGTGAAAGTTTGTAAATTTACTATGATTTTCTGTAATATTGCTGTGAAAGTTTGTAAATTTGCTGGGTTTTTTTTTGCTGAAGTTGCTGGGCTCTGTTGATGAAGTTGCTGTGGGTTTTTTTTGGGTGCTTGTTTGGTTTCAGTTGAGTAGAAAATAATAATAAAAAATTTATGAAGAAATAATATTTAAATAAAATAGAGTTGGAAATAGAGAATCGGATGGAAGATGTTTTGAAAAGTGATCGGGCAAAATAGAAAAAGTAGCTCTTTAAGCCAAAATTTAGCTTAAATTTTACACATGCCATTGGGAATGCTCTAATGGTGGGGAGACTATTTCAAAATTATCATGATTGTATATAATGAAATTCATATAAAAATATAATCAACCAAGTACATAAATTCGAAGCATGTAAACACATTATCAATATACAATCATTACCATTATTTCAACAAGGAAATTAGATCAATTTGAGATATGATGACCTTTGCCGTGTTCCTGAAGTGCAGATTAATTAAGCAATCAGAAAAGGATATGGGTGGACACCCATATACAAGTAACTCTCTCTCTCTTCTGTCATTCAAAGTCGCAGGAGTATTAAAAGTGTATCCCAGAGATCTTTCCATTGACTTGGAGGATGAGAAAGATACTTCACCTAAGAAGCATGATCAAAGATAATCTTGCTTCGTAGGAATTTGATAAAAAAAATAATCTTGCTTTTGTCTGAGAACATTAAATTGTTGATTTTATGAATCATTTTGTGATGCTGCATCCTTTTAGAGTATAAAAGAATTGATGGAGAGTAAGATCTGAGAGGTGCGATATGCAATGAAGAAAAGAAGCGAATTTATAGGATAAACACGCGGGTGAATGAACGGTTCAGAAGACACTACGTGTCTGGCTTATCCAATCACACATGCCAGAGACACCAATGATTCAGAAAGTTTGAAAAATGATAGTTTCTTTTTCAAAAATGAGATCTTGTCGACGCATCGAGTCCTGAGTCAGTGACTTTTCCATATACGTTTGTTGAAATTTGAGGAAAAGGTGTCTTGGGAGTCGGATGACAGGTAATCGCACAAACTATTCTCGGGAGTCGGATGACAGGTAGTCGCACAAACTGTTTTCATTCAAAAATCTGAAGTTTATTTATTACACTGTGGTTTTCGATGAACTTCATTCATCATTTTCAAAATTTTATCTTAATCTCTCATTAGATTTTCTAGGATGGCTTCCTCTTCTTTTCAAAACAACCATGATGCAATTAATCTAAATGCTGTGCCTAGCGTAGCGCCAGAGGTCTGGCGTCCATACTTCCTATCCTCGAACGGCCCTATCACGGTAATTGATTCCGTGATGCTAAGTGGTACAACTGCAACTGCAGTAGCTGCGAGTCTCCTCACTCCAGAGGATGGAAGAATATTGGTTGAGAGGACAGATCCTCAAACCATTAATGACTCAATGGCGCACTCACTATTCAGTGTGTTGCCTCTGTTTCTAATATGGGACGATGTCTGCATGTTAGAAATCATGAAGTTTGAGCGCTACGCTCCCAAGTTACCATTCTACAACAGTTGCTCAAAGACAACAAGAAGAAAGTAGGAGAGCTTAAAGAGGAAAATAAAGGATTGAAGAAACTCGTGGATTCTTATGCTAATGATTGAGTAACATGGTCCATAGAATAGAGTAAGACCACAACTGAGCTTCAAAAGCAGTATGAGAAGCTACTGGTTTAGGTGAAAGAATTGGCTTCTCGCCCAATTCTTTAAAAAATGTAATGGCCTCTTTTTCTAATAAAATCATATTTGTTAATGATGAGCTTATTTCACCTTTCATGAGTAGACATACACATACATACATATAACTAGGCATATAATCTAGTGTTCAAAATCAAATGGATAAACATAAAATCTTTCCCGGGAGAATTAATTTAATCGGATTACTTTACACATACCGAATTCTCTATGAATTGTTTTGGAATGATTCTCTTGGAAAAGTTTCATGAGTATGTCAGCCCATTGATGTTCTTAACAAATTCAAGTACAACATGCTCATATTTTGCACATGATCTTTAAGAAGATGGTACTAAATCTCAATATATGCAATTTTATGAGATTCCTTAAACGTAACAAAATATGATAAAAAAGAATATGTTAATTGGTATGGACATCTCCATTACCAATCAAATGGTCTCTTTGTTGGGATTCTCATAAACATCAAGATGGGTGATGTCCACTCTCATGTAATCTTCTGGATCACTGTGACCTGCAAAATTCGTTTCAATTTCTTTTCCTTTCCTCTTGGAGGCTTGGTATAGGTCCACCAAATGTTTGGCCATACGAAATGTACGTGACCAATGCCCTTCCATACCACACCTAAAACACAGTTCATCATTGGCTTTTGGAGGTTTATTCAGTAAACCTTTTCCCTTTTTTTGTTGTGTTTCATTATGATTCCACTTCTGGTGGTAAAGTGTGGTATTTCTTCTTAGGGAATTGTAAGTACAACCCCCTCAATTATTTTTACCACGTCCACGCCTTTGACCATTTTTTCCTCTATTATTAAAAGAGGTTCTATTCACTTCAAGGAATGGCTCGGAGCCGGTCGGGCGAGACTGGTGGTTTTTTAATAGAAGTTCATTGTTCTGTTCCGCAACCAAAAGACAAGATATTAATTCAGAATATCTTTTGAAGTTGCATTCTCAATATTGCTGCTGCAGGTGCATATTTGAGAGATGAAACGTAGAGAATGTTCTCTCTAACATGTCTTCATCGGTAATATTTTCCCCACCTAATTTTAATTTTGAGCTTATTTTAAAAAGTGTAAAATTATATTCAGCTACACTTTTAAAATCTTGTAGTCTCAAATTAATCCATTCATATCTAACTTTAGGGAGGATTACGGACTTCTGGTGCTCGTATCTCTCCCTTAGATTATTCCACAGAATTAATGGATCTTTTACCGTGAGGTATTCTGTTTTTAACTCCTCATAGGGATGATGGCAAATAAAAATCATTGTTTTAGCACGATATTGCAGGGATTCGGCGTTGCCATCTTTTATAGTTTTTCCAAGGTTCATTGCCTCCAAATGGATCTCAACATCTAGGATCCATGATAAATAATTCTTGCCATAAATATCAAGGGCAACAAATTCAAGTTTTGTGAGATTTGACATAATTTATAGTAAAGATATCAATATATTGGTTAGTATTCAGATCAAGAAAATTTTAACTAAGCTAAAATTACTTGATAACAAAGATACTAATTTTTTAAAGAAAAAACTTACATCGGATTGAAGGCAATGTGAGAACAACTCCTTTCTTAGGATTTGGTTGGAGTTTCGTGCTGATAACGTGTTGTAAAATAAAGTAGATATCAAGAGAAATTAACTTAAAGATGAGAAAATATTATCAATGCTTTCTTTTCATTAAGTGGTCATCCACACAAAATGAATTTCTCTAACTGAATTTTATTCTCTCTACTGCTTTGCCAATCTCTCTACACTTGTGTGTATCTCTTCATTCTTTTGAAGCCTTATTTATAGGCAAGGATTTCTGATCACGGATGGTATTCTGAATGCATCCGTGATTACATCCGTAAATAATTTGAATCATGTGGATCCTGTAGTAACCACCATCATAATAATTTACAATATTTCTTGCTGAAATGGTTTGTCACAGGTGTCAAGATGAAGATTCCCTCTTGCTGAAATTGTTGACCAATTCTTCACAACACTTCTAAGATTGTGAATTATTAAGATCAACGATTTATTGGCCTACTATTGTATAATTTTCCTATATAGTAACCTGCCTTGGGGCCTGGGGAATGGAAAATCCCCCTCTCATTGTTATATATTTTTAGTCAAAATATGGTATTAATCTCTAAAAGTTCACTTATTTTATGCTTTTCGTATATAATATTTCAAATGAGCGATACTTGTTCTTAAAATTTCGAAAACGAGCCTTATTGAATCATTTGTCTAGTTCCATTAATTTTTTGTGTATGTGACCAACAAAATCATTTTTTTTTTTTGTTATTTTGATTTTGTTTTTTTAATGATGTGTAGTTTATTATTGTTCTATTACATTAAAAAAAAAAATCACTACTATAACACATTAACACCCAACGACTTAAGTCAGAGTGGGATCTATTCCATTAATTATTTTAATGATCCATCAAATTTTTTAATTTTGATACAAGTAATAGTGACTAATCAAATTCCCGTCTAAAATACGTTACAGTTAAACATTTGTCTATGTTAGAAAATTGACATATATCTAAATAAACCTAAAGGCCCACAAAATGGAGCGTCCCTTCTATGAGAAATACAAGACTTAAAATATCCAAATAAACCCAAGGATAGTTTATTTACGAATGTAAACTAATTTTTAAAATTTTCAGATGTTTGAGTTAACGTGAAAATATAGTCAAATTGAAAATAACATATTTTTAACAATAATTTTAACTTTGAAACCTAAAATATTTTAAGTCCTGTATTCTATAATGTAAAACAATTATACTTATCGAGTAATTTATTTTTATCCAGTTATCACTCATTCAACACTCAATCGCAAATATTATAAAATATTTTTCGAAAAATGTTTTAAAAAAGAAATTATTTTATGTTGAAACAAACAGACAGACTTGGCAGGTAAAAAATTGAGCATCTTATCTAAATCCCTTGCTTTGAAACCTGAAAAACCAAAAATATCCATATAAACCAACGCAAAATAAGAAATTATAAAAGAATTAAAGAAAAAAGAGATTTTATTATAAAAGAAAATTGAACATCTTATCTACATATACCACCATTAGTACTTTTTTTTTTGTTGGTATTATTTTCTTCCTAATCGACGATGAATCTATTAATATGTGCAATATACCTAGAATCAATGCACAGCTTTTTCTTGAATTAACAAAAAAAATGATTAATAAATACATTTACAATAATGAAGCAAATCGAGAAAGAATTGATAAAACAAATCAAAGTATAATTAACTTTTGCTCGACTATAAAAAAGTCACGTTGTATTATTAATAAGAATTCAAAGATTTTTGGGGACTTAGCTTACTTGTCACAAGCATATGTATTCTATAAATTATCACAAACTCAAGTCAGTAACCTAGATAAGTTAAGATCTGTCTTTAAATATTACGGAACATATTTTTTTCTTAAAAATGAAATAAAAGAGTATTTTGTTGGAACGCAAGGAATATTTGATTCCGAATTACGACATAAAAACCCTCGAAATTTTAGAATTAATGAATTGAAAAACTGGCTAAGGGGTCATTATCAATATCAATATGATTTATCTCAGCTTAAATGGTCTAGAGGTACTTTAAAATCAGTGGAATTAGAAGTGTTGGTATATATTAGTGGCATGAATTTACAAAACAAAAGAACAAAAAAGTGTTGTCATTTGTTTTTAACCTTTTTTTGTGAATGTGAATAAGATCACTAAAATAGGCAATAAGCAGAACAACTTTGGACACCACTTCATTTGGCCTTACATCAATACATTTTGCACCAACTTATCTACTGCCCTCAACAATATGATTTGTTTCGTAGTATATGCACTCCTTGCAAAATCTTTTTTTTTTTTTTTGAAAAAGATAAACATGGTTCTTTAATGGAATGTCGAAATTCGGTTAAACCACTACTAGTAGCCTATTCAACAATGGATTTCGGAGGCCATTATTTTTTTACCTCAAAATTTTTTGTTCACATCCATGACATGTTTATTAAATGCATTTTTAATAATCACAATTTTGGTTGGTAGTCTTTTCACACCTTCAGACGTAAAAACACATGACTTGGCACGTTCATAATATGCATTCTTAATAATCACAAATTTGGTTAATAATCTTTTCACCTCCTCTTCATGTGTAAAGCAAATGACTTGCAAGCTAATCATACTAGATTTTTTAGTTGCTAGCTAAGGCAATTTCACAATATCAACAAACAAAACCATCCAATGTCACCTATATATTACATGCATCAAATGAATGTTGATTAGCAAAGATTCTAGGCTAGGGACTCATACTTAACTTGGATGACATTTTCCACAATATTTTATCCAAATGGGGAAAAAAAGATAAGAGTGTATTTAACGTTAGTGTGCATGTGACGAAATTGGGTCCTACTAAGATCTTTTTTGAGAAAGCTGTACCCAGGGAAGACTTCCAAAGAGACATACGCCTTATAAGAATAAAAAAATTAATGTCTCCAAATTTTTTATTTATAGGATTTTGAGTTTTGACACTTGCACATTCATGGACTTTTGATTTTTTTGATGATAAACTTAACATTGTTTGTGCTCCTGAATTTCAAAGCTCAATTCATTTTGCTTGACCCATACACAATAAAATTGATACCTTTAAAATTAACATTGTGCCTTGTTAAAGTACCGTTTGACGTCGAAATTATGTTTCACATCAAAGGCATTCGCAATTTTGGTTAATAATTGCTTCATTCTTTCATGTGTAAATCACATGACTTGAGAACTAATCAATTCATTTTGCTTGACCCATACACAATAAAATTGATACCTTTAAAATTAACATTATGCCTTGTTAAAGTACCGTTTGACGTCGAAATTATGTTTCACATCAAAGGCATTCGCAATTTTGGTTAATAATTGCTTCATTCTTTCATGTGTAAATCACATGACTTGAGAACTAATCATATTATACTTTCAGTACATACAACAATTTCGCATCAGAAAATAAACCCCAGTGTATACGGTAACAAATTCATGCCTCCTATTCCATCAAATGAATGTTGAATTCTTCACACAAATTTTGACTAGGAAAGACCCTAGGCCATGGCCTCATGAGTTTGACTTGACTTGGATGACACTTTCCCCTACATACTATCATTTGGGAAAAAAATAAATGAGTGTGGAAGAAATTTGATCCTAGTAAGAAACAACTTTCTGAGAAAGTTTTGCCCGGCATGAGAAAACACTGGATAAGAAAATGACTGAGAAAACAATAACAAAAGTATACATACCATTGCTTTAAAGAAACTTTGCGGTCCAATATGTGGTCTCTCCTTGCCTATTATGACTTCACAAGCTAACACGTCCACCATAATTAATCTTTTTCACAATCATAAAAAATAAAAAAATAAAAGACTATACAATATCTATTTTTTAGCGTGAATTTTAAAATTGAGCCCTCTTTTTCAAAATTGTGCTTAAGAATCTTTGAAAGAAAAAGTTTTGTAAGAAATTCCTTTCTGACATTTGGTTTCTGAGCTACACATGCAACACATATGGAGCGAGATAGACACATGGGGACAGAGAGAGAAAGAGAGGAAAAGAGAAAGACTTGAACAAGTTTGAGTTGGTTCATTGGATTGGCCAGAGTGATGAGGCATGGTTGCTCCCTCTGTACTATAGTGCCTTAAATTATGGTGCTAGGCTTCAATGTATGTGAGAGAAATCTCAAAATGTTGATAGAGTCGTCGCATGCAGTTGGAGTTTAGGGTTGTTGCAGCGGTTGAAGGGGGGAAGAGCCATCACATGTAGTAGAGGTTGAGATTTGGGGATTGATGTCTCTCGGGTTAGGGTTTCTAATGGGGAAAAGCACACTAAGGACCCTTCAATTTGAGTTTTTGGGTTGGACATTAGTGGTTTACAAGTATGGGTTACGAGTATAAGTTTGGAATCCCATTTGGAAGGTAAAAAACACATTTTGAAAAAGCAAAACCCAAATTTTGTGTTTGGTAAGAAGAAAAAAGTATGGTTTGTAAAATTTTTAGCCTTGAAAAATTACTTTTTGGAAATGAAGCTCAACGCCTCATTTTCAAAATATGCTTTTAACAAAAAGCATGGTTAGAAAATGGGTTGCCAAACTCACCCTAAGTTTGTTACCAACGTATAATTGGAACAATAATAAACTAAATAGCCACATTATTAAAAAAAAGCAACATCATTGTTCCATTAACCATGTATAGAGAAAACTACTGAACTAGATGGAGAGATCAATAGTGCTTGTTATTTAAATTTTATAAACTAATATCGCTCGTTCGAAACATTAGAGATGAAAAGAACAAAAAATATGCAAACTCTTATAATTTGTGTATAAGAGTCCCTAAAAAATGTATATATATGTATATAAATATTTATAAAGTTATATATATTTATATATTTAAGAATTAATATATCAAATCATAGCCTAACTTCCTAAAACCTTAGATTTTCAAAAAAATACTAACCCATATCCAAACTATTTTTAAGCCCATGTATTAGTCCATTTATATTATGTTCCATATATAACCAACAATTTTTAAAACTAAAAAAGAAAATAAAAAAAATGTGAATCGCGGGATAAAGCATTGGTTGTCTGCCCAATGACCATTAAAATGTGTGTACCAAAGCAAGTTAGAAAAGTCAAAAACTTAATTAAAAAAACCATTAAATTGTGTGGGGTGAAGCAACAAAAAAAAAAAGAAAAAGAAAAAAAAACACCATTTTTAACTCAAAAATGCAGAGAGAGGGAGAGGGAGAGAAGAAGAAGAACAAGAAGCAACATATCAAAGAGGAGAGAGAAGAAGCAGCAGCTGATCAAGAAGGAGAAAGAAGAAGAAGCAATAGATCTAGAGGAAGGAGAAAAAGAAGAAGAGGCAGCAGCAGATCTACAGGGCTGAGGTGGAGGGATTGAGAGAGAAAGTGAGATTTGTAGAGTATTGAGAGAATAAATACTGGCCCGAAATGATGTTTTTGGCCGAAACACATAAATCCAGCTGGTACATCCGGTACACCCCAGTATAGGTTGAAATTTTAAAAGGTATGTTTCAGAGGTGTTTCTTGTACTGGTTGACATTCCGGTACGAAAAATATTGGCTATTCTGATCAGTACAGTACGAAATTGACTACCTTGATTGACATAGTACCCGTGTCATCTTTACCTAATAGACCAGCTTATAGGATGACACCTCTTGACAAAGAAGAGCTGTAGAAACAAGTTAATGACTTACTGCAAAAAAGGTATATCAAGCCATCCATAAGCCCTTGCTTAGTCCCAGCTTTACTTACACCAAAGAAAGATGGTTCATGGAGAATGTGTGGATAGTAGAGAGGCTACCACCAAATCAGAATGAGACCAGGTGATGAATGGAAGACAACATTCAAGATCCCTCATGGTCTCTTTGAGTGGCTAGTGATGCCCTTTGGGCTCACTAATGCACCATGATTGACATGTTGGTCCACATAGGTGACCAAGTCCTATTAGAGCGAGGACTCTCAAAGGTAGCTAACCCAAGTGGTATTAGTGTTGTGGCAAACCAATGTCCTATTCTAGTGGTATTAGAAGACCTTTAGTCTTATGCCTATGTACCACACAAGCTAACCGACCATGTTAAGTATATATATAGACTAGTTCTCTTACTCTCAATGGTGCCACAATACAGAATAATTAGAGAAGGGTTTTTCTCTAGGTTTATTCTTGGTGAGAGAGAGGTTAGGGTGTAATTGGGGTTTGGGTTCTTTGAGAGAGTCCTAGAGCCACTATTGTAATTTCTCTATTTTCTTAGTGAAGCTTTCTCTCTGTCACCGCCAGTGGATGTAGGCATATTGCCAAACCACGTAAATTCTTGTGTTCTTTATTTATTTGTTTGGTCTCTTTCTCTCTTCTTTAATCTTGCCCAAACAGTTATTTTTTACAACAATTGGTATTAGAGCCGTTGGTCGAAACAATGGTAATTAATGCTTCTATTGTGACGGTAGGCCTAGTTAAGTTCGATGGGACTAGTAACTTTGGGCTGTGGCAAAGAAAGGTGAAGGATCTGTTAGTGCAGCATGGTTTGGTGAAGGCTTTGTATGGGAAGATAAAGAAACTAGAGCAGATGATAGACAATGAATGGGAAGAACTAGACATGAAGGCGGTGAGTACAATTTGGCTATTATTGGTAGACGAAGTCATGTACGATGTTATGAAGGAGAACTCAACTGCAGGGATTTGGTTGAATCTAGAGAAAAGATATATGTCCAAATCCCTCATGAACAAACTGCATCTAAAGCAAAAGTTGTATGGCCTTAAGATGACAGAGGGTGCGGATCTGAGGCAGCACATCAATACCTTCAAACAAATCATTAGTGATATGTTACGAATTGATATAAAATTCAAGGATGAAGATAAGGCGATGATGTTCCTAATCTCCCTCCCGGCTTCCTACGAACACCTGGTGACGACCCTACTTTACGGAAAAGAAACTCTAGAATTAGAAGAAGTTTTAGGAGCCCTGTTGGATCACTACCAACAGAAACATAAGGATTCAGCTAAGAGTTCTGGTGAAGGGCTAGTAGTAAAGGGTTATCAAGATCGTGGAAGGAAGAAAGATAAGGATGACAAATCTGCTAGGGGAAGATCTAAATCTAAGAGTAAGATAGTAAAGTGCTACAAATGCCAAAAGAAGGGGCATATCAAGCGAGACTGTCCAAAATGGAATAAGGGGAAGGAAGAGTCCTTTACATCTATCAATGTAGTAGTAGACTCAGAATCTGATGGCGACATGCTTTCTATTTCATCAAGCACTGACGGCTTGAACAATTCTTGGCTTCTGGATTCCGCATGTTCTTTTCACGTGATTCCCCACAAGAAATGGTTCGACACTTACAGGTAAATTAATTGTGGTTCTGTTCGAATGGGTAATGATGCTATATGCACAATTATTGGAATGAGAACAATTAAAATTAAGATGTCTGATGATGTGGTCAGAACATTAGAAGAGGTTAGACATATCCCAGATATGAGAAAGAATTTGATTTCATTAGGAACCCTAGACTCAAAAGGTTATAGCTGTAAGTCTGAGAATGGGATAATGAAAGTTTCAAAGGATGCTATGGTTGTGATGACAAGTCAGAAAGTAAGTAGCAATGTTTATAAATTGCTAGGCAATACCATTCTAGTTGGAGTTGCTGTAGTAGCTGAGTCTGAGGATGATGATACACTCTTCTGGCATATACGGCTAGGGCATATGAGTGAGCGTGGTATGAGGGAATTGCATAAAAGAAATCTGTTGGTTGGGATTAAATCATGTAAATTAGATTTCTGCAAATACTATATTATAGGAAAGCAGTGTAGGGTGCAATTTAAAACTGTCACACACATGACAAAGGGTATATTGGACTATGTGAATTCAAATATTTGGGGGCCAGTGAGAACTCCTTCCAAAGGAGGAGCTCAATATTTTATGAGTTTCCTTGATGATTATTCCAGAAAAGCTTGGGTTTATTTCTTGAAGAACAAGTCTGAGGCTTTTGCTAAATTTAAGATTTGGAAAGCAGAAGTGGAAAACCAAACTGGAAGGAAGATAAAATGCCTTCGGACTGATAATGGAACTGAGTACAGGGATGGTGATTTCTTGAAGTTTTGCGAAGAGCATGGTATTAAGTGACACTTCACAGTATGGAAAACTCCTCAACAAAAAGGGGTGGCTAAGAGACTTAACATGACCATTACAGAGACAGCTAGATGTCTAAGGTTGAATGCTGAGCTTCCTAAAATCTTTTGGGCGGAAGCAGTGGATATGGCTTATTATATCATCAATCGATCACCTAGAGTTGCATTTGATGGGAAAGTCGTTGAGGAAGTATGGACAGGACAAGAAGTTGATTACTTTTTCATAAGAATATTCGGGTGTCTCGCATATGTTCATATCTCAGGTGAAGACAAGTCAAAACTCGATCCAAAATCAAAGAAGTGCATCTTTCTTGGTTTTAAGAAAGGGGTAAAAGGATACAAGTTTTAGGATCCAGTTGCGCAGAAGGTGGTGATCAGTAGGGATGTAGCGTTTGATAAGAAGTCAATGACAAAAGCATTCAAGGAAGAAAAGTCTCAAGCAGTAGAAAGCATTAATAACATTGATAGATTAATGGTGCAGGTGGAGCTTGATGAATTGGAGTCTCAGTCTGATGAGGAACCTCACAGTAATGATCAAGAACGGGATAGCACCAGATCAGATAGGCCTAAACGCAACAAAAGACCACTAGTCAGGTATGGTTTCGATGATAAGTGAATGATCCTTCTACATTTCAAGAAGCAATTGAAAGTTTTGAAAAGGATAAGTGGATGGAAGCTATGGTGGAGGAGAATGAGTATTTAAGCAAGAACAAAACTTGGGAGTTAACAGAACTTCCAAAAGGAAAGAAACCTATAGGTTGCAAGTGGGTATTCAAGAAGAAGGAAGCAGTATAAAAAAAAGAAGGGGAAAGATTCAAGGCACGATTAGTAGCAAAGGGATTGACTACGATGAGGTATTTTCACCTGTAGTTAGGCATACATCTATTAGAGCAGTATTGGCTTTGGTAGCAAATCAGGATCTGAAATTGGAACAACTGGATGTGAAGATGGCTTTCCTTCATGGGAATTTGGAGGAAGAGATTTTCATGGTACAACCAGAGGGGTTCAAGCAACTTGGTACAGAGAATCTTGTCTGTAGATTGAAGAAGTTACTTTATGGGCTCAAGTAGTCTCCTAAACAGTGGTACAAAAGGTTTGATTCATATATGATCCAGATTGGTTATACCTGCTGTAAATATAATTGCTGCGTATATGTTCATATACTTGAAGATGGTTCTTATATTTTTCTACTATTGTATGTGGATGATATGTTAATTGCTGCGAAGAGCATGTGTGAGGTTAACAGGTTAAAATCTTTGCTACACAAAGAGTTTGAAATAAAAGACCTGGGTGCTGCTAAGAAAATTCTGGGTATGGAGATTCACAGAGACAGAGGGGCAAGAAAGCTGTGGTTGTCTCAGAAAAACTACATCAAGAAGGTGTTTGAAAAATTTAGCATGTTGGATGCTAAACCTGTGAACACACCATTGGCGAATCACTTCAGATTATTTGGTAGTCAGTGCCCAAAGAATGAGGAAGAAATTGAAAATATGTCAAAGGTTCCATATGCTAGTGCAATGGGGTGCTTAATGTATGCAATGGTTTGCACCAGACTGGATTTGGCTCATGCAGTGAGTACTGTTAGCAGGTACATGGCGAACCCAGGGAGAGAGCACTGG
This sequence comes from Fagus sylvatica, assembly GCA_907173295.1. NCBI lineage: Eukaryota > Viridiplantae > Streptophyta > Magnoliopsida > Fagales > Fagaceae > Fagus > Fagus sylvatica. The sequence continues at coordinate 26,269,835 of OU015768.1, forward strand.
AATGCAGTGAAGTGTATTTTCAGATACTTGAAAGGCACTGCGGAACATGAGATCTTATTTTCAAGACAGCTAAGGACTAATTCAGTTGTAGGGTATGTGGATGCAGACTACGTAGGTGAGGTGGATGACAGGAGATCTATAACAGGTTATGTGTTTACATTATCAGGAGGACCTATTTGTTGGAAATCCACATTACAATCTATAGTAGCCATGTCCACTACAAAAGCTGAATACATGGCTGTAGCTGAAGCTGCAAAGGAAGCATTATGGTTAAAGGGGCTAGTCAAAGAGCTTGGTTTGAATCAAGGTGAAGTTTAGATGCATTGTGACAGTCAGAGTGCCATTACTTGGCAAAGAATCAGGTTTATCATGCTAAGACAAAATACATCGATGTTAGGTTCCACAAGATAAAAGAACTAATTGTTACAGGAGATATTGTTCTGGAGAAGGTGCACACTTCAAAGAATGCAGTTGATATGTTGATGAAGCTGATTATCGCAACCAACTTCAAGTCAAGATGGAGATTTGTTAAGTCGATGACTTGTTGGTCCATATAGGTGACCAAGTCTTATTAGAGTTAGGACTCTTAAAGGTAGCCGACCTAAGTGATATTAGTGTTGTGGCAAACCAATGTCCTATTCTAGTGGTATTAGAAGACCTTTAGTCTTATGCTTGTGTACCACACAAGCTAACTGACTATGTTAAGTATATATATAGACTAGTTCTTTTGCTCTCAATGGTTCCACAATATAGAATAATTAGAGAAGGGTTTTTCTCTAGGTTTATTCTTGTTGAGAGAGAGGTTAGGGTGTAATTGGGGTTTGGGTTTTTTGAAAGAGTCCTAGTGCCACTATTGTAATCTCCCTATTTTCTTAGTGAAGCTTTCTCCCTATCACCATCGGTGGATGTAGGCATATTGCCAAACCACGTAAATTCTTGTGTTCTTTATTTGTGTGTTTGATCTTTTTCTCTCTTCTTTAATCTTGCGCAAACTGTTATTTTTCACAACAGAAATATGGTTCAAGGAGAATGTGTGGACAGTAGACTTAAGGAGTGGCTACCACCAAATCAGAATGAGACTAGATGATGAATGGAAGACAACATTCAAGACCGCTCATGGTATCTTTGAGAGGCCAGTGATGCCCTTTTGGGCTCACTAATGCACCTTGCACATTCATGAGGATCATGACACAAATGTTGCAGCCTGTTTTGGGCATTTGTGCAGTGGTTTATTTTGATGATATTTCAGTATACTCCAAGACTTTAGTTGAGCATGTAATTGTGAGAACCACAACCCTTAACCAATAAAGGCCTAAACATGGTTCTCAAAATGGAGACCTTCACTATTTTCCATCCTAATCACTAGGGGATATTACAATGAAGTCACCACCTAACTTTTATAACAAAAAGCTAAGAAAAAAGTGCTATCTTTTGTTGATTGAATAAATAATACAATTATTTGGAAAAGAAACAAATTACAATATTTTGCCCTAGATACAATCTAAGAAAACAAAATACAAGGCTTTGGTCCTAAATACAATCTAAAAAAGAAAGTAAATAGGATACATTAACTAATCTAAACATCCCCTAAGATTAGGATTCGAGGGCTAGGGGATTGGATGGGAAGGTGTTAGACACCCATCCAACCTGACCTAGGTTAGTCTCTAAGGATCCATTAATCTAAGTTCACAACTTCAAACAAACCATACTCGCATTTGATTCATAGCATCACAACAGTACATACAATAAAAAATTAAATAGTGATTAATCATCAAGCATTTAAAATCATTTCAGCATGCATCTCACATGAAAAGGATAATTTAAAGTTGCTGTAATTTTATTATATGTTAGAAAAATCAGATTTGCATCATTTACAAAACAGAAGCCGAAAACAGTGCAATATAGCAATTGTGCATTAAAAATTAATCAAACAATTAAAATTAAAACCTAATCATGCATTTACACAATTAAAGTTGCTACATTAAATTAAAAAAGAAATGATTGTACCTTTTGGGATGCAACCTCCTGAATGAGTGTCCCGAATTGAATTTAATTGTGGTAGGATGCGGCCTTTTGATTGAGAATACCACCGATCCTGAAAATTGTTTCTTGAGAAAAACTGTTAAATATGATTAAAAGAAATTAAAAATGGAATTGAAAGATTGGAAATAGAGATTACAAAAAATGGCTTTTATAATCCCTAGGCTTGAATATAAGAACACACTTGTGTTCTTATTCCAAAGTCTAATCCTTTGCAAAAATTCTATTGAATTTTGCTTAAGATTACTTTAACTAATTTTTCCCACCCCCTACTAAAATGAGAATATTTTTTATTTATATGGTAGCCCTAAAATGAACCTACCCACATTTTGGAATTCATGGGAGTGCATTAGGGTTTTGGAAATTGGATATACTTCATGAAAATCCCGAAATTCTGACTGATTTTTAGGCCCTGATTGTGGGCCCATTTTGACCCTCTAAACGTTCAAATTTGGAGATGGTCATTTCATGAATACTTGTAGCCCATCATGTCATCTTTCCAGCCCAATTTGAATCAACTCAATCGGATAATTGAGTCAAATGTTATGGTCAAAATACTGATTAGTGTACAGGCTAGAATCTAAATCCGAATTGGGCTTCGGATTCCAGGTTTTTCACCTTTAGTCAACTTCTAGTGGATTTAGAAGTCCTTCTTTGGCTGAATTCAAGATTTATTGATTCTAATCAATTTATTAATAATTAATATGATAATTATTGGTCAAAATAATTATCTCATTAGTTAAAAATAAATCAATTTAAGAATTATCCTTTGATGAATATCTTGTGCATGAATACTTACCATTTTAAGGTGTTCTAAACTAATAGGAATTATTTATTAATTGATTTTAATTTAATCCTTTAGAGGACCAATCAAATTAATTAACAAGTAATCCTATGCATGTGAGCTTATGGTAAATATCATTTCAACCAATCAAATTTATTTCCTTAATAAAATCTTGGTTTTTTATCCAATTTCCAATCCGAAAAATGCACTCTCATTCTTAATTCAATTTTGATTACTTAAAATATGATTTTAAATTTATGGACCAATTTTAAATTTTCAAGCTTGTGAAATTACCATTTTACCCTTTATGCACTAAAGTGTAAAAAAGTAAAATTAATGGTTGCAAAATAGGATGTCAACAGATGCCCCTCATTGGTGGAATTTGTGCAATAAATAAACACCAATGCAAGTAGGACATCTCATTTTGTGACCATTAATTTATTCACATGGGGATGTCCTCAGACATTTGTGGGAATGCAACTCTTCAAAGTTGTCCCAAAAGAGAAAGTGTGAGAATACAATTCCACAGAATTGCCTCAAAGGGGAAGGTTTTGAAAATACAATTCAATAGAATTTCCTCAAAGAAAGTGTTTTGAGAATACAACTCCGCAGAGTTACCTCAAAAGAAATGTTTTAAGAATACAATTCAGTAAAATTGCCTCAAATGAAATATTTTGATAATACAATTCCCCAGAATTGCCTTAAAGGAAATGTTTTAAGAAAATATAACTTCGTTGAGTTGTTTCAAAGGAAATGTTTTGAGAATACAATTCAGTAAAATTGCCTCAAAGGGAATATTTTGAGAGTACAATTATGTAGAATTGTCTCAAAGAAAATGTTTTTAGAATACAACTTAGTTGAATTGCCTCAAAGAGAAAGTGTTGTGAGAATACAACTCCGCAGAGTTGCCTAAAAGGAAAGTGTAAGAATACAACTCTAGAGATTTGCCTCAAATGAAACGTTTTGAGAATACAATTATGCATAATTGCCTCAAAGGGAAGTGTGGGAATACAACTCCGCAGAGTTGCCCTAAAGAAAATATTTTGAGAATACAATTCAGCAGAATTGCCTCAAAGGAAATATTTTGAGAATACAATTCCGTAGAATTGTCTTGAAAGAAGCATTGTGGAAATACAACTCCTTAGAGTTGCTTTATGAAAAAATGTGGGGATACAACTTTGGAGAGTTGTCTTACAGTGAATATTTTGAGAATACAATTCTGGAGAATTGCCTCAAAGAGACTTTTCTATAATATGACTCCGAAAACTTGTCTTGAAGGAAATATTTTGAGAATGCAATTCCGTAGAATTACCTCAAAGGAAATATTTTGAGAATAAAATTCCGTAGAATTGCCTCAAAGAGAAAGTGTTGGAATACAACTCCAGAAAGTTTCCCTAAAAGAATGCCGGGTGAGAATGCAATTCCGCAGAATTGCCTCAAAGAGAATGTTGTTGGATGCAACATCCACAAAGTGCTTTATGAAGAAATGTTTTGATGACATTGACTTAGGGTCACAATTTTGATCTTGGATTTTTAACTCAGGGTCAGATTTGATTTTTGACTCGGGGTCGATTTTTTTATTTTTTTGAATTTGGATGATGACTCAAGGTTAAGTCTTGATTTTCGACTCATGGTCGAATTTTGATTCTCCTAATGATGACTTAGGGTCAAGATTCATTTAAATTTGGCTTTTAATGGATGACTTTAGGTTAGGAATTTCATCTTTTTTTTTTTTTTGTACAATTTGAGGTCAAGGTTTAATCCTTGATTGGTGACTCGGGGTCAGGAATTAATTTTGATTGAGAGGTGGTTTGCTCGTCTTTGAGGCTTAAATGATTGATTTTGGAGATTTTTTTTAATGTGCTTATGAAGATTTGTCCATGGGGAAGTTTTTCCATGAAGATTTTTTTATTGTTCGCATTTTTGGAGGTTCTCATTGTGAAGAATTTTTATCTTGGGGGAAATTTTCCGTGGAGTTTTTTTTTTTCATTGTGAAGATTTGTTCAATTGCTCATCTTTGAGGCTTAAAAATTGTTTTAGTTTGCTCGTATTAAGGCTTAAAATCTTTGTGTTGGATATTTGACTCAAGGTCATTGGCTTAGTGTCGGATTTCAAAATGGATGCTAACTCAGGGTTGGAGTTTGGAATTTTGATTAACTTAGGGTCAGAATTGAAGTTTGAAATGATTTGTCGACTTTGGCTGTTTATTTGGGCAGGCTTTTTGCATAATTGAGTTGATTTTGTTGTTTCTTAATGTGTCTCTGAAACTTTGAGTTTGGTGATTGCTTTGTGATCATGGGTATGATTGGGTTTGTTTACTTGGCGCAGTGGTTTTGCTTTCATGAATTGATTCAAATTTGGATGTTTAGCTTTGAATTTGTTTTCTTTGAATTGGAATTGTTGTTTGTGGTGATTTTTAATTTGGTTGGTCAATTTTAAGTCTTGATTATGTTGAATTAGACTTGGTTAATTTTCTCATAATTGCATGATGGTATTTGATTTGGTTCTTTTGTTTTAGTTTTGATGGCTTTTTTGTTTATGTGTCAGGGGTGTTTGAGGAAATTAATCCTAGGAAGCAGAAATTGGTTTAGTATGGTTTGGATGTCGATAAGGTTGAATTTGATTTGTCACAAGACCCTGAGTTTCATGCGTTTCGTTATGTGAATGTTGGGGTGTTTTGTCTTGCTTAAGGCATATGTGGTTAGAAACATGTACCTTAGCTTTTCAATACATACCTGGTCTCCTTCTATTTTGATGATGACGACTTTTTCCTTGGAGGATTGAATTTGGTGTTTCCAATGGGGAATGATATTTTGATGAAGATGTGGCAACATTCTGTGGGGTGAACTCTTGTTGATGAATGGTCCAATAGAGTGACTTTGATAACTTGCAAAAGACAACAAACAAAATCTTCTTTTGATTGTCAATTGGGTGCATGCCCTTAGTTTGAGCATATTTGGCAAAAGAAGATCATGTTGACAAACAGAACAGATGAACCGATGCCCCTAGTGTAGCATGCTTGCATACAAAAATGTTAGGCCAATGTCTATAATTTAAACATGTGGTGAAAACATTTTATGCAAGTGAACTATTTTCAAGTCAATCACTTTGAGGTCTCCACCAGACCTAAGCTTAGGTCATTTAGGAGCTTGGGACCGAGTCTTTGACAGACTGCCTACATACCTCTTTTGGGAGGATCAGGTCCAGACGTAATTCAAAAGTTGGACCTATCCGAAGGTCATGCAAATGATTGGAACCGAGTTTTTGATAGACTACCTACGTACCTCTTTTAGGAGGATCAAGTCAAGGCGTAGTTCAAGATTTATTGGAAGACACTTGGTCAACCATGGTGATGATAAAGACCTCTGATCAAGTCTGCATAGTAATTTCAAAATGAGCTTATTCAAGAGAAAATTTGAAAATGATTTGAATTTTTCTTTTAAAACTTTGTGGTGTAGAAACCTTTCTTTGCAATGTGGTGTTCTTATCAATTTTGGGAAAAATTACTTTTTCCTTTTTCAAATGAGCAAAAGGTAGTCCGTTCGAATGGGTCTTTTGGCTGATCATGACATTCAATAGCCAAACCATTCTCTTGATTGGGAAGGATTAAGATCATTGAATTCAAGTAAACAACCTTACTTTTTTACTTTGAGCATTGTGAGATTGAATCTTTAAAGGCAATCAAATAATGTGCATGATAGTGCTTGAAGAATTGAGGGTATTCACTGAGAGCAAACAAAGGGAATGCTTCTAATTTAGGAATTTTTTTCATTTGAGATTAAACAAGGGGAGTGCCCTTAATTTGAGAATTTTTCCTATTTGAAAGCAAACAAGAGGAGTGTCCCTAATTTGAGAATTTTTATCTGAGGACAAATAAGGGGAGTGCCCTTAAGTTGGGAAGTCATTTTTGTTTGATGACAAACAAGGGGAGTGCCCCTAGCTTGAGAATTTTTGTCTTAGAGCAAATAAGGGGAGTGCCCTAATTTGAGAATTTTCTTTTTTAAGATCTTTTGCTGGTAATGCTTGACTACCTCGGGCTTTCTTTCTTTTCGATCTAAGAGAAATCATCGCAAGAGTTGTGCCTAAAAACTACCAAGACTTCAAAGAGGTCTTTATTCATAGGTTGTAATGTAGGCTAGGTTCAGGTATTTGAAATGAAGGATATATAAAAGGCACAAAATCCCTTTTTTGGATATTTCCTTAAGTGTGCATTACTTAAACTCAAACATTGGATATCAATGCTTACTTTTGAATTGGATTCTTGAAAGTCTCTTCTCATTTGTCTTTATTTTTTTCATTTAGGTTGTTCCTTCGCGTCAACCTATTTTTTTCAATTCCTTTATTTATCTCTTCAGCTTTGATTGACTGTCATTTTTGGTTTTAAGGGAATTTCAACTTCCTTTCTCTTTTCAAGCCTTCATCTCTCTTCTTTGAGTTTTTTTTTTTTAATGAAACCCTAACTTTTACCTAGGCCGCCCTTTCGGGTTTTCAACCTACTGGGTTACCCTATTTTTTGCCTAGGTTGCCCTGTCGGGTTTTCAACCTAGCGGGTCTCTCTTCTTCTTTTTTGAACTTTTCTTTCACAATTATTTGCTTTTTCATACACTCATGTCGCTCCTTGTCAGATTTAGCTTGTTGGACTCTCATGTGAGCTTAACATGAATCTCTCCTAGTAAGTGTGAATAAGGATTTCATATTTGACCTTTCCTCAAGGTGGGTTTCGAGCATGCCCCTAATCACCACACTTTCTTTTCAATTTTTGATACATTTGTACCTCCTTGTTGGTTCTTTTCCAGACGAGCATTGGATTTGACACCTCCTCATAATGAGTTTTGAGTATATGCATACTTGTTTTTTCCCACCCTTTGGTTCAAGTTTTTATTATTGGTTCTTGAGAAAAAGGCTAAATATATAGGCTCAAATGGGCTAGCAATGGATTAATTTGTGACAGGTTAATTCTGGGATGATGTGATCTAGCCAAAGATGGCCTCCAATCCCTAGTAATGCTAGTTTATCGGCACAAAGATATGAGCTTTCTTGATAGACTTCTCTTAGAGTAAAAAGAAGTAACAACCCGTTGTTGTGACATTAAAATTTTTCAAAACAAGATTTTGCAGTTTAATCAAATGACATATGATTTTTCCCTTGATTGCATTTAGGATCTCTTTCCCATTTGTTCTAAATTGTGAGCAAAGATCCTTACATGAGTTAAATGAAGTTAATCCCTTATTTATGCAAATTGATCGGTAAGGCTATAGAATTTGATGGGAACCAAGGTGGGCCTAGCCTTAAAGATCCTTTGCAAGTTCTAGATGGGCCAATTACAAGATCAAGAGCCAAGAAGATCAAGGAAAAAAATGCAAGGATTGGTGCAATCCACTTGGGATGAAGCTAGCAAGAGCCCAACAATCAAAGTGGGTTTGAAAGAAGGAGAACCAATTTTGATCCAGTTGATACAAGTTGTGGAAGACATAACTTAGGGAAGTTTGGGCCTATGGTTATTCAAGACTTACAATTTATTAAAAGATTTATTTTATTAGTTAAGAATAAGTGGGCTAGAGGAAGGCCTTGTATTACGGCCCAAATTACTATAGCTTAATTACTGTTGCGTGGCACTGTTCACACAGGAGTATTTTTGGGAAAAAGAGTTCTAGTTTGCTTAGGATTTTAATTAGGTTTTGATTTAAATACTCTTTGTATCCTCATTTTGAAGGCAGACAATATATTGAATTTTCATTGTGAGTTGAGTTTACTCCTCTTGTCCTTGATTGAACTTTTGAACTTATCAAAGGTAAATCACAACCTTTGTGGCGTTCCTCCATGTAATCTGGGTTCTTGAGAAAGGTTCTTCAACGGGTCTAGATTTTAGTATAATCTAGGTTCTTGAAACGGGTTCTCAACGGGTCTAGATTCTCCATTCATTGACTTGATCTTGGCTTTCTTGGGTGAGTTTTCTAATTGATTGTGGGTTCAAGGGATTCCATTCCTGCGGGTTCATATCATTTGGTATCAGAGCAAGGTTTCCAATCAGGTCTGACTCTATCTTTTGTTTCTTGCGTATTTGATTCTAGGGCTTCATTGTTCTAGGGTTACAAAAAAAAGAAAAAGAAAAAAAAGGAGGCTGCCGAATTTTATTGTTCTAGTGTTTGTGTTGGCTGAAACCTCTTATTCAAGAGTTTGTGTTGGCTGAAACTTCTTGTTCTAGAGTTTGTGTTGGCTGAAATCTCTTATTCTAGGGTTTTTGAGTTATTGTTCAGGTTTTGTCAATTGCTTATTCGTTTGATTGTGATCAAATCAGTTGCTGAAAAAAAAAAAAAAAATCCGAAAATTTTTGTGAGCCTTATCATCAACGGGGCTACATACATCATTATAGTTACTCTTTCATTCATTCATTTTTATTCCCTTGTTCTTGTTCTTGTTCTGGTTCTTGTTCTTGTTCTTGTTCTGGTTCTGGTTCTTGTTCTTGTTCTTGTTTCTTGGACCTAATTACTAGTTGGGATAAAACAAGGTTTCATCGTCTTGATTGAGTTCAATTAGTTCTTAAAGAACTTGAATGGGACAACTCTTGAGGTAAAAGGCAAGAGAGTGTGAGACTATTATAAAAAAAAAAAAAAAAATAGCCAATTAAGAGTGAAATACGAGTGGAGTGCCATTGTTCAAGTGTAAACACGTAAGGGAGTGTGTGAGGTTTTCCACTAACATTTTTTTTGCAGCACATTACGATGTCTCATAGGAGTGACTCATCACCTAAGGGGAAGGCAGATAACTCATCCTTTGTGTTGCAAGCCATGCAACAACAGTTTGAGCGGTTGAACTTTGTGTTGGGTGAAGTGAGGGATAGGATGGATCATCAAGAAGCAGCGATTAGAAATCTGCAAGGTGGGAGAGATAGGAGGCGACGTGAGCCTAGGGTTGAAAATGAGTATGAGAATGAAGGAGATGGTGAGGATGAGGAAGACTTAGCATCTGAAGTTAGGTCGGGTAGACATAAACGATTTAGGCGTGAAAGAGGACATGAGGGAAACTGAGGGGGTCGGGATGGTTTAGATCGAAACCTTGGGAGCATCAAAATGAAAATACCATCTTTCCAAGGTAGAACTAACCCTGAGGTTTATCTAGAGTGAGAGAAAAAAATAGACCTAGTGTTTGATTGTCATAATTACTCTGAAGAGAATAAAGTGAAGTTGGCGGTAATAGAGTTCATTGATTATGCTATTATTTGGTGGGATCAATTCATGACCAATAGAAGGAGGAATAATGAGAGGCCTGTAGAGACGTGGGGAGAGTTGAAAGCTCTCATGAGGCAGAGATTTGTATCTAGCCACTTCTATAGGGACCTTTACCAAAAGCTCCAAAATCTTACACAGGGGTCTAGGAGTGTGGAGGATTACCATAAGGGGATGGAGGTGGCGATGATTAGGGCTAATGTAGAAGAGGATCGGGAGGCCACCATGGCTAGATTTTTGAGTGGTTTGAATAGGGACATAGCCAATGTAATTGAATTGCAGCATTATGTGGAGATAGAGGACATGGTGCACATGGCTATGAAGGTGGAGAGGCAGTTAAAGAGAAAAGGGACAGCAAGGTACACTTCGGTTTCTAACACTACTTGGAAATCAAAGTGGGATAGGAATGATCCAGCTGAAGCAAAGAGAAAGACCGAACCACCTAAGGGAAAAGATGAGGGAACTAGCAACAAACACAAGGTAGAATCTCAACCTTCACGGAATAGAGATATTAAATACTTTAAGTGTTTGGGTTCAGGGCACATTGCTTCTCAATGTCCAAACAGGCGGGTGATGATTATGCGCGACAATAGGGAGGTGATGACTGAGAGTGAGGATGATAGTGATGGGATGCCCGAGTTGGTTGATGCTAGTGATGATGATGAAGTGGTATACCCCGTGACAGGTGAGTCTCTTGTTGCCAGGCATGCTCTCAATACACACATTAAGGTGGATGATGAAGAGCAACAGAGAGAGAACATTTTCCATACTAGATGCCACGTCAACAGTAAGGTATGTAGTATGATCATTGATGGGGGGAGTTGTACTAATGCGACTAGCACTATTTTGGTTTAGAAATTGAATTTACCAACCTTAAAACACTCTAGACCATACAAATTGCAATGGTTGAATGATAGTGGAGAGGTTAGGGTGGATAGGCAAGTGTTAGTTACTTTTTCAACTGGGAAGTATCTGGATGATGGGAACCAAGGTGGGCCTAGCCTTAAAGATCATTTGCAAGTTCTAGATGGGCCAATTACAAGATCAAGAGCCAAGAAGATCAAGGAAGCAATGCAAGGATTGGTGCAATCCACTTGGAATGAAGCTAGCAAGAGCCCAACAATCAAAGTGGGTTTGAAAGAAGGAGAACCAATTTTGATCTACTTGATACAAGCTGTGGAAGACATAATTTAGGGAAGTTTGGGCCTATGGTTATTCAAGACTTTCAATTTATTAAAAGATTTATTTTATTAGTTTAGAATAAGTGGGTTAGAGGAAGGCCTTGTATTACGGCCTAAATTACTATAGCCTAATTATTGTTGCATGGCACTGTTCATGCAGGGGTATTTTTGGGAAAAAAGAGTTCTAGTTTGGTTAGGATTTTAATTAGGTTTTGGTTTAAATACTCTTTGTAGCCTCATTTTGAAGGCAGACAATATATTGAATTTTCATTGTGAGTTGAGTTTACTCCTCTTGTTCTTGATTGAACTTTTGAACTTATCAAAGGTAAATCACAACCTTTGTGGCGTTCCTCCATGTAATCTGGGTTCTTGAGATAGGTTCTTCAACGGGTCTAGATTTTAGTATAATATAGGTTCTTGAAACGGGTTCTCAACGGGTCTAGATTCTCCATTCATTGACTTGATCTTGGCTTTCTTGGGTGAGTTTTCTAATTGATTGTGGGTTTAAGGGATTCCATTCCTACGGGTTCATATTAGAATCTCATGATTTGCAAAAAGATTTTATCAAAGATATTTCCTTATGCACAATTTGAAAATATGTTTTGAAAATTTTGAATTTTACTCACTCTAGAAGAAGAGCGATTCTTGATCTTGAAAGAACACCTTCTTTCGAAAAACAATCCACAAGATTTTTTCTTTCTTTTTGAATATGCACATTTTGAAAACCAGTAGCATTTGGAGATCATGTCTATTGAGCATTGGATGAATGGATGGACTCTTAGGCTTTGGGCCTTGAGGAAATTGAGAGTCATTAGGGGCCTATGCCTCTGGTTCAGGACTCTTCATTGAAGGCAACTTAAGGGCCCATGCCCTTAGTTGGACAGAGATAATTTTTTTTTTTTAAATGAAAAATGTAAACAGGAAATCAAACAAACATTCCTATGATAAGTTCAGAAGTAAAACCTAAGTAACATGTTCCTAAGAATTCAAATGAGCAAACATAATGAACTTAAACAAAAGAAAGATAGAAAAACCCCATGGATGAGATCTTGGCTTGGGAGCTTGTGGAGTGATCACTTGGCTCAAGAGAAGTTGAATTAGCTACCTGGCGAAGATGGAGCAATGGTCTTTTGGTCAACGAGGTCTCAGATGGCATGACCGGTCCCTTAGTTCTCCATGGCATTGTTGGAGTCTTCTTGGTCCATTGAGAAATCTGATGATGAACAAACTTGGCTGGGCTTTCTTTGAATTGATCCTTCGACAATTAAACTTGATTCTTGTGGGCCTTGGAGCAATGATGTTGGGCTTTTGATTTATCTTGTGAAGTGAATCCATTTGTCAATTTTGTACATGATTTGAATCTTAACATTGTGTGCACTTACACTCATTAAGTCAATGGACTGTGAGTTTTAGACTTAGGCATTCATCATAAAATCTCATGCGTGAACCATTGGATTTGGGCTTTCATTCATTTAGGTCCAAACAAAATCATGAAGGCTTCGATCATTAGACTATGGGCTTTAATCCAATAGGATCATGTGAAAGTCAAGCATTGGGCTTAGACTTTCATTCAAGAAAAGAACCATGTGCGCCTCAAGTTTTTGGGCTTAGGCCTTTTTGTTTTTCAAAATTACTGAATGGGTTCCTAGAGTTGGACTTGGGTTTTGAATTTATTAAAGTCATTTGGGTCTCAAATATTAGACTTAGGTCTTGATTCCAACAAGGTCATGAGAGCCTCAAGAGTTGAACTCGAGCTTCAATTTAAGCAAAGTGATGTAAACCTCAAGCCTTGGACTTGAGCTTTCATTCATGCAAGGTCGGACTTATGTTCAAGGAAGGTTATGTGAGCCTCAAGCCTTGAGCTTGGGCTTCAGTTCAAGTGAAGTCATGTTGGTCTTAAGCCTTGGGCTTGGACCTTTGATCCAATCAATGTCTTATTGGGTTAGGTATCATTTTCTCAAAAAATGGGTCCAAGCTTTGGACTTGGACTTTCACTTCATGTTATTTTGGATTCCTAAACCATTCTTTAAGCATAGGCCCAAGAGTAGAACTTGAACTCTTTCTTTTCAAAATGACCAAGTGGGCCTCAAGTACAGGACTTAGGCTTTTTTTTTTTTTTTTAAATGACCAAGTGGGCCTCAAGTATAGGACTTGGGCTTTTCTTTTCAACATGACTAGATGGATTCTAATTTTTGAATTTGGGTTTTGAATTTTCTTAGAATCATGTGACTTTTAATCTCTTTAAAGCCATGTGGGCTTGAAACTTTAGACTTGATTGATTTTTGCCTTCAAAAAGTAATTAGTTAAGAAACTTTTCTCTTTTGGGCCTTTGATTCACTTCAATGATGGATTTAATTCTCTTAAGTTCATGTGGGCTTCAAGTATTGGACTTGAGCCTGGGTTCAAACAACATCCAAGTGGGCCTCAAGCATTGGACTTGGGTTTAGGTTCAAACAAGAGCAAACAAGGCCTCAAGCGTTGGACTTGGGCCTAGGTTCAAACAAAAGCAATTATGAATGCACGCTTTATCGGGTTGGGCCATCCTAGAGGAAAGATCTAAATGGGCTTTTACATGAGGGTAGAAGGTAGGCTAAAAAAGTTCCCATTACTTGGGCTCAACATACCCACCAATGCATGCAAGGGGCATCAAAGGCTCATAGTATGTTTTACCACTATATACTTACTCGAGAGGGTCGAGAGTATTCATGGGGTGGTAGGTTGGCCAAAGGTACTTGCATCCGAGGGGGATCGTGATCCAAGGCTACTACTACCGTGGCTTCCAGGCTAACCAACACACAATGCAAAATCACACGTGGAATGCATGACATACAAAATGACAATTATCAAAGCGAGTAACAAACAATAGCAAACAACTTGTGAACTGCAGACTAGGAATCATATACTAGAGTTTAGCCCTCTATGTCCCCAGTGGAGTCGCCACTGTGAGAACCACAACCCTTAACCAATAAAGGCCTAAACATGGTTCTCAAAATGGAGACTTTCACTGTTTTCCATCCTAATCACTAGGGGATATTACAATGGAGTCGCCACCTAACTTTTATAACAAAAAGTTAAGAAAAAAGTGCTATCTTTTGTTGATTGAATAAATAATACAATTGTTTGGAAAAGAAACAAATTAAAATATTTTGCCCTAGATACAATCTAAGAAAACAAAATACAAGACTTTGGTCCTAAATACAATCTAAAAAAGAAAGTAAATAGGATACATAAACTAATCTAAACATCCCCTAAGATTAGGATTCGGGGGCTAGGGGATTGGATGGGAAAGTGTTAGGTACCCATCCAATCTGACCTAGGTCAGTCTCTAAGGATCCATTAATCTAAGTTCACAACCTCAAACAAACCATACTCGCATTTGATTCATAGCATCACAACAGTACATGCAATAAAAAATTAAACAGTGATTAATCATCAAGCATTTAAAATCATTTAAGCATGCATCTCACATGAGAAAGATAATTTAAAGTTGCAGTAATTTTAGTACAACATGTTAGAAAAATCAGATTTGCATCATTCACAAAATAGAAACCGAAAACAGTGCAATATAGCAATTGTGCATTAAAAATTAATCAAACAATTAAAATTAAAACCTAATCATGTATTCTACACAATTAAAGTTGCTGCATTAAATTAAAAAAGAAATGATTGTACCTTTTGGGATGCAACCACCTGAATGAGTGTCCCGAATTGAATTTAATTGTGGTAGGATGCGGCCTCTTGATTGAGAATACCACTCGTTCTGAAAATTGTTTCTTGAGAAAAACTATTAAATATGATTAAAAGAGATTAAAAATGGAATTGAAAGATTGGAAATAGAGATTACAAAAAATGGCTTTTATAATCCCTAGGCTTGAATATAAGAACACACTTGTGTTCTTATTTCAAAGTCTAACCCTTTTCAAAAATTCTCTTGAATTTTGCTTAGGATTGTTCTGACTAATTTTTCCCACCCCCTGTTAAAATAAGAATATTTTCTATTTATATGGCAGCCCTAAAATGAACCTACCCACATTTTGGAACTCATGGGAGTGCATTAGGGTTTTGAAAATTGGATATACTTCATGAAAATCTTGAAATTCTGACTGATTTTTAGGCCTTGATTGTGAGCCCATTTTGACCCTCTAAACGTTCGAATTTGGAGATGGTCATTTCATGAATATTTGTATCCCATCGTGTTATATTTCCATCCCAATTTGAATAAACTCAATCGGATAATTGAGTCAAAAGTTATGGTCAAAATACCGATCAGTGTACAGGCTGGAATCCAAATCCGAATTGAGCTTTGGATAATTTTAGGTTTTTCACCTTTGGTCAACTTCTAGTGGATTTAAAAGTCTTTCTTTGGCTGAATTCGAGATTTATTGATTTTAATCAATTTATTAATAATTAATATGATAATTATTGGTCAAAATAATTATCTCATTAGTTAAAAATAAATCAATTTAAGAATTATCCTTTGATGAATATCTTGTGCATGAATACTTACCATTTTAAGGTATTCTAAACCAATAGGAATTATTTATTAATTGATTTTAATTTAATCCTTTAGAGGACCAATCAAATTAATTAACAAGTAATCCTATGCATGTGAGCTTATGGTAAATATCATTTCAACCAATCAAATTTATTTCCTTAATAAAATCTTGGTTTTTTATCCGATTTCCAATCTGAAAAATGCACTCTCATTCTTAATTCAATTTTGATCACTTAAAATATGATTTTAAATTTATGGACCAACTTTGAATTTTCAATCTTGTGAAATTACCATTTTACCCTTTATGCACTAAAGTGTAAAAAAGTAAAATTAATGGTTGCAAAATGGGATGTCAACAGTAGTGCATTTAAATAAGGTCTTTGAATTGTTGAGGGAGTACAAATTTTATGCTACGCCAAGAAATGTGTCTTTACCACAAATCAAGTTGGTTTTTTGGGTTATATTGTCTCTGCAGCAAGGATTAAAATGGATCCTACTAAGGTCCAAGCCATCCTTGAGTGGCCTATTCCCAAAACTGTGACTGAGGTTAGAAGCTTCCATGGCTTGGCATAGAAGGTTCATCAAGGATTTCAGCTCCATAGCAGCCCCATTAACAGATTGCTTGAAGCAGCAGTCACTAACCTGGAACTCTCAAGCTGATCTTAGCTTTGCTGCACTCAAGAAGGCTCTTACTTCAGCCCCTATTCTTCAAGTTCCAGATTTTGAGAAAATGTTGGAGCTGGACACTGATGCCTCAATTCAAGGTATTGGTGGAGTACTTAGTCAGGAAGGCAAACCCATTGACTTTTTCACTGAAAAACTAAATGGGGCAAAGTTGAACTATTGTACATATGATCTTGAGTTCTATGCCATAGTTCAATCCATTAAACACTGGAACCACTACCTAGGCTACAAGGAGCTCATTCTTAATACTGACCTTTAAAACATTTAAATAGTCAATTGAACCTACACAAGAGACATGCCAAGTGGGTTGCCTACTTGCAGCAGTTCAATTTTTCCATTCAACACAAAGCTGGTTATATAAATAAGGTGGCTGATGGGTTGAGTAGGAGAAAGTCCATATTGTGTCATATGCAGGCAGTGGTGCCTGGATTTGAAGCCTTCAAGACTCATTACAGTGTTGACCAAAAACTGCATCCAGTACTAACAACATTACAATAGGGAAACTATGCTGCTTATCCTGGTTTTTATACATTTGAAGGGTTCCTATTCAGAGGCCTCCACTCTGTGTTCCTAATTGTTCCCTACGAGATCAGTTAATGCAGGAGGTCCACAACCAAGGACATTTTGGAAGAGACAAGACTCTTACTTTGCTACAACATAAATATTTCTGGCATGGGATGGGCAAAGATGTGGCTAAGCATGTCCAAAGATGCCTAGTTTGTCAAAAAGCCAAAGGAACAACCTCTAATGCAGGTCTCTATCTACCCTTACCAGTGCCTTCCGAGCCTTGGGAGTGCATAAGCATGGACTTTGTCCTTGGATTATCTCCAACAGCTCGAAAAGCAGACAATATTTTAGTTGTGGTTGATAGGTTCTCCAAGATGAGCCATTTTATTCCTTGCAAGAAGTCCAATGATGCTTCTCATGTTGTTGCTTTTTTCTTTCGATAAGTGTAAAAGTTTCATGGATTACCTTCATCCATAGTTTCTGACAGGGATCCTAAGTTCCTTGCTCACTTTTGGAGGACTCTGTGGAAGAAATTTGGTACTGCACTTGATTACAACACTACCTTTCACCCACAGACATATGGCCAAACTGAAGTTAGAAATAGGAGTCTAGGCAATCTACTAAGATGCCTCGTTGGGGACCATCCTAAAGAGTGGGAGAACACCCTGCCTATTGCAGAGTTTGCTTTCAATAGGAGTATTTAAAGCAGTCCATTTGAAGTAGTATATGGCAGCAATCCTGCTAGTGTGGTTGACTTAGTACCATTACCAGTTCCTAAAAAGATCCATCCTAAAGCAGCAGAGGTGGTTGTCATTATGCAGCAAGTGCATCAACAAGTGAAGCAAAAGTTAGAGTTAGGTAATGCCAAGTATAAATCTGTTGTTGATCAACACAAGAAGGAAGTAATATTAGAGGAAGGAGATTTGGTGTGGGCTCTTATCACCAAAGATAGACAACCTGATCGCCCTTATGCTAAGCTAAGGCAAAGAAAGTATGGTCCTTGCAAAATTATGAAGAAAATTAATGCCAATTCTTATGAAGTAGAACTCCCAAATCACATGGCCATTTCAAATACTTTCAATGTTCAGCACCTCTCTCCTTACCATGATCCTAAGAGCAGTTGAGGCCAAGTGTTTTTTAATTTTATTATTTTTTTATTTTTAAGAATGGGGGTTTGATGTAGGAGCTTCTCATCTGAGGCAGCTGTCTACATATTAGTGTGCTAGCTGGCAGCAGTCTAGAAGCTACTGGATATTACTGTCATCAAGAGTTAGTTAGTTATGCTATCCTTGTATCCAAACTAGTCTACTATTTCTGTTATAAAGCAGTTATTTAACTGAACTACGGTTAATTAGCAGTTATAAATTAGTTAGTTAACTAATCCTAGAGTTAGATTTCCATTGTATAACTACTAGTTTGATATGCATAGTTTTAGATTGAATGAAATAGTAAGCTTTGAGCTTCTTTCTAAGAACTAAGTGTTCTTTGCAGAGGTGATTATCCACCTTCTAGTCTCTCTCTAATCAACTCTAATTCTCTTCCTTTTTCACAACCTACACACTCTCTAATTGTTGACTGCATCAAAGCGGATCAAAACTTTCAAATATCGAGGAATAAAATCAAGACTGGCCAAACTTATACTGTGTACAGTGCATTTCAATCTAATTTTTGAATGGGAAAGAGTAATATGAGATTTTTTTTTGTTCTTGAATTAAGAATTTATTGTTTTTTCATTAAAAAATAATCCTTTTAAGCTATTAGAAAGTAGTGATTTTTATTATTAAATTTGTGTTATTAAGGTTATTATAAACACTAGTCGTAAACCTGTGCGATGCATAGGAAAATTATTGAAAATAAATCTAAATTAATTTTGATTCCTTTTACTCTTTTTTTTTTTGTAGTTCAAAATGTTGTAGGCAAGATCGATAAAGAGACTTTACGAATCGGATTTAGGATAGATCCTACTTTTTTATTTAAAAAAATAACTAAGAAAGTATTTACCATAGGATAATTAAAATTTAATATAATGTAATTTTTCTTTTGGCATAAGTTGAATATAGTCCAATTTTTATAAAACACGATTCATGTTTATATTTACCATATGGATCATGTTTCCATCTAAAAATAAAATAAAGGATACTTAAAATAAGAAGAAGGACAAATAAATACATGGACACATGATTATATGATCAAACCTAAATAATTTTCATAACTCATTTCAAGCTCACATGGTTTCATTATAACAAATCCATCCATCTTTCTCCATTGCCAGCAACAAAATTAAATGAAATACATAAGAAAAAAAAAAACTCTAAAAATCTTGATGAAAATTGATAATTATGATTATTATTAAAAGATATTTATATTGTGTTTATATATGGAATATATTTTAGTATTAGACATTAATTATGATTATGTTTTATATATGGAATAATATATTCTTATATTAAAGAAAATATGATGTGTCAAAATTCTAATAAAAGGTTTAATAATAGAATAAAATTTAAATTCAATTAGAAAATATATATTAAAATAATGAGGTGTAAAATTGTGAGATTTCAAAAGCTTATGTGACGCAACATGATGAGGTCAACCAAAAGTCAAAAAGTTTCGATTTTACATTATAATATAGATTTCACTTTGATCAAGACTAATTTTTTAAAAAAATTAGTAGATTTCATTATTAATAGCGGGGTAGTTTGCACATTATTAATAAATCAGGGTTTATATTGTTCAGTTTTAAAGTTTAGGGAGAGAAAAATGCAATTTGTCAAAAAAAAAAAAAACATGTCTCCATTTTCCAAACATGGAATTTAATGTTGTTAATGGTTAAATTTAGCGTTAATTGCACTTTTCCCATCTGTGGCTTGACCTGTTTTAATTTTGCCTATCTGTGATTTGGACTTTGTCACTTTACCCATCTGAGGTGTGGTCCGTTAGACAGACGTTGCCCACCTTGCATTTTTTCATTCAAAAAACACTTTAAACCCATAAAAAACAACATAAGAGGAATCACAAAACCCATTAGATATCAAAACCTAAATCTAAACCTTATAGATTATTGTTCTTGGTGTTCTTGGATTCCAAGGTTTGCGATTTGCTCTTGTTCTTAGACAACAAATCGGTCAAGCTCTCGCCACAACCACGTTATAATGAGAATCTCACACACACAAGACACACTCTCCACAATACCTACACACTCTCTCACATCCTCTGCAATTAACCGAGATGAACCTCACACTCACCCCCTGTGAGATGAACCTTATACTCCTCTTTAACAAGGTGTGGTTAGTACCCATTGTACACGTGATAGAAAAATTGCCTACTTTTAAATTTTATTCAAGCCATTCCATTCCAAATTCAAATTCTTCAATCCAAAATAGAATTATGTACAGTAGTGCAAGAGTTGACTGGGTTCTAGACTTCTAGTTGTAGTTACTTAAAAAAAAAAAACTGTGGAGGATTGGCGTTGCAGAGCATACACATAGCTACCTTCTGAAACAATTCGAATTGAAGCTATTTCCATCATTTAGCTATGCATTGCGGTTCATGATGGAAATCTCTACATGCAAAGCCACATCCGTCCTTGTTGTGAGCTGTTGGTAATGGCATCCATCTTTGCATTGGGACTCTGTTCCAAAATGAACCAAATATCTATCATCTAGATTAAACACCAATTCAAGCACTTGTTCTTGTGCTGATCAGAACACGACCAAATCTCGAATTTCTTACGTTTGCTTATTAGATGGA
>OU015768.1:26290601-26386454 GCA_907173295.1 Fagus sylvatica
TTGATCAGTAATTCCATAATTTATTTTATTTTTTATATTAAATTGTGATAGGTTAAATAAGATGGTGCATATGTCAATGTTGATTATAGTTGGAGGAACATAAAATGTTACAGTCGGAAAAGCTGACTGAAAGACTAATCCTTCGTTCTATTGAGGTTCGCCCGAGCACCTTTCGCGTATCCTGCAGTACAAAATAACAGCAAAACAACACTGGATCGTTAGAACAATGGACAACCCAGTGGGGGTTGGCCTTTAGCTCTCCGATGCTGATATGAACCCACGGAATGGAATTCCTTGAACCCACAATCAATTTGAAAACTCACCCAAGAAAGCCAAGATCAAGTCAATGGATGGAGAATCTAGACCCGTTGAGAACCCGTTTCAAGAACCTAGATTATATTAAAATCTAGACCCGATGAAGAACCTATCTCAAGAACCCAGATTACAAGGAGGAACGCCACAAAGGTTATGAGTTACCTTTGATAAGTTCAAAAGGGAGGAACGCCACAAAGGTTATATGAGTTACCTTTGATAAGTTCCAAAAGTTCAATCAAGAACAAGAGGAGAAAACTTCACTATGAAAATTCAATATATTGTCTGCCTTCAAATGAGGCTACAAAGAGTATTTAAACCAAAACCTAATTAAAATCCTAACCTAGCTAGAACTCTTTTTCCCACAAATACCCCTGCGTGAACAGTAATTCTAGTTTCTAAAAAGTAACTTTCCTAATAAACCCTTGGCCCTAATACAAGGCCTTTCTCAAGCCCACTTAGTCTAAACTAATAAAAATAAATCATTTAATAAATTGAAAGCCTTGAATACAATAGGCCCAAACTTCCCTAAGTCATGTCTTCCACAGCTTGTATCAAGTGGATCAAAATTGGTTCTCCTTCTTTCAAACCCACTTTGATTGTTGGGCTCTTGCTAGCTTCATCCCAAGTGGATTGCACCAATCCTTGCATTGCTTCCTTGATCTTCTTGGCTCTTGATCTTGTAATTGGCCCATCTGGAACTTGTAAAGGATCTTTAAGGCTAGGCCCACTTTGGTTCCCATCATTCCCCTCTCCTCAAAAGGATTCGACCTCGAATCTTCACCTACATCAAATAGAGAATGATCAGAAATAGTGAAAGTAGCAGAAACTTTATACTCACCTGGAAGGTCCACTTTATGAGCATTGTCATTAATTTTCTCAAGAATTTGGAAAGGTCCATCTCCTCGAGGATGCAACTTAGTCTTTCGATGGGCTGGGAAGCTTTCGTTGCGCATGTGAACCCAAACCCAATCTCCTGGTTCAAAGATGACACGCCTTCGCCCTTTATTGGCTTGGGAAGCAACCCTTTCATTCTCTGTGATCGACTTAGGTGTGGGCCAATCCTTGATAGCCTTCACCTTTTTCTCATCCACCGCAAGTCCTTTCCTGCTAACAAGATAACCAAGAAACACAACTTTGTCCAAGCAAAAGGAACAAGTCTTTAGATTGGCATATAGTTTTTCTTTTCTCAAAACAGCAAGCACACAATGCAAATGTTCAATATGCTCATCTAAGCTCTTGCTATATACCAAAATATCATCAAAATAGACCACAACAAATCTGCCTAGAAACGCACTAAATGCATGATTCATTAACCTCATGAATGTACTTGGTGCATTAGTTAGACCAAAAGGCATTACCAACTACTCATACAATCCATATTTAGTTTTACAAGCAGTTTTCAGATCAATTTTTGTGAAAATAGAGGACCCATGCAATTCATCTAACATGTCATCAAGCCTAGGAATGGGATGTCTATACTTTACCATAATGTTGTTGATAGCCCTGCAATCGACACACATTCTCCAGGTCTCATCCTTCTTAGGAACAAGTAGCACCGACACCGCGCATGGACTCATGCTCTCTCTCACATGTCCTTTGGCCAGCAACTCCTCAACTTGCCTTTGAAGTTCCTTTGTCTCCTCCGGATTACTCCTATAGGCTGGTCGTTTAGGAATTGTCGCACCGGGTACAAAATCAATCTGATGCTCTATGCCTCTAATAGGTGGCAATCCACTAGGCACATCGTTAGGAAACACATCCTCATATTCCTGCAACAAAGAGACATCAACACTAGGCAAAGATTCGTCAAGTTTGTTAGTATTAAAACATGCCTCTTTGTACAAGAGTACAAATATAGGCTGGTTTGCATAAAAAGCATTCTTGACATCACTCGCCTTAGCATAAAAACTCACTTGCTTTTTCTGTTTTTCACTCATATTTGTCACTCTCTCTTTTTTCTTTTCACTCTCTTTTTTTCTTTCACTTTCTTTTTCATCTTCTTTTTTTGAACTCTTAGTCTCACAATTTTTTTTCAACTCATTCTCTCTTTTCAGTTTCACTTGATCTTCATAAACTTGTCTTGGAGTCAACGGTACAAGAGTAACGGTTCCACTGTCTTTTACAAAAGAATACCTATTCTTGAACCCATCATGAGTGACCTTCCTGTCAAATTGCCATGGCCTGCCCAATAATATGTGACCCGCATGCATTGGAACAACATCACAAAGGACTTCATCCTTATACTTCCCAATTGAAAAAGAAACTAGTACTTGCTTATTTACCTTAATCTCCCCACGATCATTCAACCACTACAAGTTGTACGGTCTAGAGTGTTTCAAGGTTGGTAAATTCAATTTCTCAACCAAAATAGTGCTAGCCACATTAGTACAACTCCCCCTATCAATGATCATACTACATACCTTATTGTTGACATGGCATCTAGTATGGAAAATGTTCTCTCTCTGTTGCACTGCATCATCCACCTTAATGTGTGTATTGAGAGCACGCCTGGCAACAAGAGACTCACCTGTCACGGGGTATACCACTCCATCATCATCACTAGCATCAACCAACTCGGGCATCCCATCACTATCATCCTCACTCTCAGTCATCACCTCCCCATTGTCACGCATAATCATCACCCGCCTATTTGGACATTGAGAAGCGATGTGCCCTGAACCCAAACACTTAAAGCATTTAATATCTCTATTCCGTGAAGGTTGAGATTCTACCTTGGGTTTGTTGCTAGTTCCCTCATCTTTTCCCATAGGTGGTTCGGTCTTTCTCTTTGCTTCAGCTGGATCATTCTTATCCCACTTTGATTTCCAAGTAGTGTTAGAAACCGAAGTGTACCTTGCTGTCCCGTTTCTTTTTAACTGTCTCTCCACCTTTATAGCCATGTGCACCATGTCCTCTATCTCCACATAATGCTGCAATTCAATTACAATGGCTATGTCCCTATTCAAACCACTCAAAAATCTAGCCATGGTGGCCTCCCGATCCTCCTCTACATTAGCCCGAATCATCGCCACCTCCATCTCCTTATGGTAATCCTCCACACTCCTAGACCCCTGTGTAAGATTTTGGAGCTTTTGGTAAAGGTCCCTATAGAAGTGGACTAGGTACAAATCTCCTGCCTCATGATAGCTTTCAACTCTCCCCACGTCTCTACAGGCCTCTCATTATTCCTCCTTCTATTGGTCACTAATTGATCCCACCAAATAATAGCATAATCAGTGAACTCAATTACCGCCAACTTCACTTTCTTCTCTTCAGAGTAATTATGACAATCAAACACTAGGTCTATTTTTTTCTCCCACTCTAGATAAACCTCAGGGTCAGTTCTACCTTGGAAAGATGGTATTTTCATTTTGATGCTCCCAAGGCTTCGATCTACACCATCCCGACCCCCTGGGTTCCACTCATGTCCTCTTTCACGCCTAACTCGTCTATGTCTACCCGACCCAACTTCAGATGCTAAGTCTTCCTCATCCTCACCATCTCCATCATTCTCATACTCATTTTCAACCCTACGCTCACGTCGCCTCCTATCTCTCCCACCTTGCAGATTTCTAATCGCTGTTTCTTGATGATCCATCCTATCCCTCACTTCACCCAACACAAAGTTCAACCGCTCAAACTGTTGTTGCATGGCTTGCAACACAATGGATGAGTTATCTGCCTTCCCCTTTGGTGATGAGTCACTCCTATGAGACATTGTAATGTGCTGCACGAAAAAAAATGTTAGTGGAAAACCTCACACACTCCCTTACGTGTTTACACTCGAATAATGGCACTCCACTCGTATTTCACTCTTAATTGGCTTTTTTTTTTTTTTTTTTGATAATAGTCTCACACTCTCTTGCCTTTTACCTCAAGAGTTTTCCCACTCAAGTTCTTTAAGAACTAATTGAACTCAATCAAGACAGTGCAACCTTGTTTTATCCCAACTAGTAATTTGGTCCAAGAAACAAGAACAAGAACAAGAAACAAGAACAAGAACAAGAACAAGAACAAGAACAGAACAGAACAAGAACAAGAACAAGGGAATAAAGCCGAATGAAAGAGTGACTATAATGATGTATGCAGCCCCGTTGATGATAAGGCTCAACAAAAATTTTCGGATTTTTTTTTTTTTTTTTTGGATTTTTTTTTGGACGATTTTTTATTTTTTATTTTTTTTTTTTTTTTTTTTTTTTCAGCAACTGATTTGATCTCAATCAAACGAATAAGCAATTGACAAAACCTGAACAATAACTCAAGAACCCTAGAATAAGAGTTTTCAGCCAACACAAACTCTAGAACAAGAGGTTTCAGCCAACACAAACTCTAGAACAAGAAGTTTCAACCAACACAAACTCTTGAACAAGAGGTTTCAACCAACACAAACTCTTGAACAATGAACTTCAGCAGCCACTTTTTTTTTTTTTTGTAACCCTAGAACAATGATGCCCTAGAATCAAATACACAAGAAAGAAAAAGATAGAATTAGACCTGATTGGAAACCAAGCTCTGATACCAAATGATATGAACCCGCGGAATGGAATCCCTTGAACCCACAATCAATTTGAAAACTCACCCAAGAAAGCCAAGATCAAGTCAATGGATGGAGAATCTAGACCCGTTGAGAACCCGTTTCAAGAACCTAGATTATATTAAAATCTAGACCCGATGAAGAACCTATCTCAAGAACCCAGATTACAAGGAGGAACGCCACAAAGGTTATGAGTTACCTTTGATAAGTTCAAAAGGGAGGAACGCCACAAAGGTTATATGAGCTACCTTTGATAAGTTCCAAAAGTTCAATCAAGAACAAGAGGAGAAAACTCAACTCACTATGAAAATTCAATATATTCTCTGCCTTCAAATGAGGCTACAAAGAGTATTTAAACCAAAACCTAATTAAAATCCTAACCTAGCTAGAACTCTTTTTCCCCACAAATACCCCTGCGTGAACAGTAATTCTAGTTTCTAAAAAGTAACTTTCCTAATAAACCCTTGGCCCTAATACAAGGCCTTTCTCAAGCCCACTTAGTCTAAACTAATAAAAATAAATCATTTAATAAATTGAAAGCCTTGAATAGCAATAGGCCCAAACTTCCCTAAGTCATGTCTTCCACAGCTTGTATCAAGTGGATCAAAATTGGTTCTCCTTCTTTCAAACCCACTTTGATTGTTGGGCTTTTGCTAGCTTCATCCCAAGTGGATTGCACCAATCCTTGCATTGCTTCCTTGATCTTCTTGGCTCTTGATCTTGTAATTTGCCCATCTGAAACTTGTAAAGGATCTTTAAGGCTAGGCCCACTTTGGTTCCCATCAGATGCCTTAGTCAGTTATGGATCGTAAGATGATCAGAAATTTAATAACCAGAGCTAAGGGAAATTTTATGTAAAAAGAGCAAGTCCCCTTAAACTGTTGAATCCCCTTATATTTATACCTCCATTTCACTGGTGATATTTAAGATATTTACTTATCACTCTTCCCAATACCTTAATTTTGTCATTAATCAGAGATATTAAACAACTTTACTTCAAATATTTCTTACCTGAACGTGGGTTCTGTCAGATTTAATGAATATTCATCATCAGCTTTTATTGTAGTTAATTTCTGAGTTCAGAGTGTAAGATGTATTCAACACTCTTTGTCTGGATATTTTATGCATTAATGGGTGTTAAAGCACAAGTCAGTTCTAGGCTTACTATCTGGAGTTTAATTCTGGTGGAGTATTTAATGATCCCTGCCCCAGATATTTTCGGCCTTAAATGCTGGGTTCTAATATAATCTTAGTTCTTTTCGGGATGAACCGAACAAGAATTCAGTTGACCTAGCCCGAACAATAGTTTGGATCCGATGAGACAAATGACACAGCTCGGCCATGTCCGAACACCTGATGCAGCTCAATTATGGTTGGACCATGGATTGGTATGATTTAGTTGATTCCTTAACTTCTAGTTCGGTTCAATTACTTTCAAATTATTTCCCCTCCAATTACCCCATTGTCCTGACCCTTTCTGTCTTTCCGGAAGGATTAGGGCAAAACATGCGTCCCAAAAATAATCTTATATGCTTATTTTATTTATTTCGAAGTGGCGTTTTCATTCCCAAGAAAAGAAAACAAAGGGTCTTCGACAAGATTGGGGGAAATCGTGTCGGCTTTCCCAAAACGATTTATAAACACCCAAGTCCCCAGATTTCGATTTTACTTCATTGTCTTCCTTATTTTCAAACCTCTCTCTCCTTGCGTTTTCAAAAGCTAAAAGATTCAAAAGCTCCGAGAACTCCCTTACCTAGTAAGTTCCTCTACTACCTTCGTTTTAGATTCCTTTTCCTTCCCTGTATTTTTTCCAATTTCGTAGTTCATTTTTCTTAGAAATGGCCGGAACGCATAGATTGGCTCACTTAGTTAACTTCGACGAGAGTATGAGGAGTTTTAGGACTAGATATCTAGTGCCGAGCAACGTTGGGCTTAGGTATTATAGTATTAAGAAACTTCCTCTCTTAAATGAGGATGAAATACTCATTCCGGTCATGAGTATTGTTGAGGGAGGGGTTAGGTTCCCTCTCCATCCCCTCCTGATTGATTTCCTCCAGACAGTTAATGCTTGTCCTGGCCAACTATCCATTAACGTGTTCCGAATAATTATGGGCGTGGTCGCCGTAAACCGTCTGTTGAACGTTAACCTAACTGTCAGAGACATTTTGCATATCTACACCTATACTTGTCCGGGTTCTGAATCGGACACCTCCTGCCACCTTAAAGCTAAAAACGTAAACACCAAACTAGTCACTGTCTTACCCAGTTCCAACAAGGGTTTTGACAACAACTGACTCGTTGTTTCTGGTAATTGGTTCTCGGGCGTTTCACGCTGCCGGAATAGATTTGGCTGTCCAGGTTAGATCTACATTTTAGTTTAATTTTGTCTTCTTTTTTTTGTTTGTTTTTTATAGTCCGAACATATATCTTTTCGTCTGACCAAGAAAATAGTTCACTAGATAAGAGCCCAAACGGCCAAACATGACAAATTTTTTTATCTAACATTTTGCGATTATGTTTTGCAGTTTCCTCTCGACTAAACATTCCTGCCTTTGCGGCCAACCTTGAAGATTTAAGAAAGGTTCTTAACTCCAAGATCTGTGTCGATCGGTTTGGAAATCCAAGGGTGGCGTCTTTACTGCTCGGGTATCAACCATTAATCAGGAATTTCTTAGAGGGTCCAACAGTTCCCCGATCCCAGGAGACACCAGTGGAGCCTACGGTCCTATACGTGGCGCAACCCTCTTCATCCATCCCTCAAGTAGATCATCCCAACCTCATTCCTACCGGAGCAGTGTTGGAAATGGCTCCTCCGATCGACGTTTTTGAAATAATAGGAAAGAAACAAAAGGGAGCTTCGAGCTCAAAAGCCAAGGGCAAGGCTAAGCAGGGAGTTCAGACCAGAAGATCAAAGAAGGCCGTCTTTGAAGCCATTGCGCCCGAACAATCTGATTAGGGAGAACAATCGAGATCGGCGCCTTTGACCGAACAGAGCGGTCTTCCACAAATAGTAGAACACGTGGTGGCCGAGCAAGCCGAGGAGCAGACTCCTAGACCGGAAAAAACCAGGGTCGTGATCGAATAGACCGAACTTCCTGGTTCTTCATCTCAAGGCAAACCATGGGTGACGGAAATTATGGTGCAAGGGTAACCGGTTACCAACAACCACACCGTTTTCGACACTTTTGATGTCGAATTCTCGGTCAGGGTGGCTTATGCCTTGACCAGGGCAACCTGCCTTCGTGGAGATTACGAGGTATGGGAGGAGATGTCTTCAGGCAGGCTGTTCCGCCATATCTCCCGTGGATTGGTGATGGTATGGTTTCTCAACTGAACCCTTTTAGCTTTTGACAAATATGTAATATCTATTTATCATCAATCATTCTTTATAACCTTTCACATTTGATTAAATCATTTGTACTTTGTTCTTAGGCTGCTCAGGGCGTCCAGGCCGCAGAGGCTAGGGCTTATGGCCTTCACAAAAACAGAAGAAGATGGAGACTGAACATAGCCAGGCCATGTCTAATGTGATGGCGAATGCTGCAAAGAATTATGGGGACTTGGAGAAGAAGCATTTCGAAACCGTAAACTAGATGAAGGATGCCGAGGAGAGGGCGAGGATCGAATTCGAGCAGAGAACAAATATTGAAGCCGAGCTCATCCTGCTGCAGGACAAGGTTAAAAACTTGGAAGCTGAATGCGTCCGTTCCATAGGCGAGGCTAGAGAGGAAGGCAAGCGAGAGGGCAAGGTTGAAAGAAAACACGAGGTCTAGAGGACGTCAAAAATCAGATTTAGGGTGTTTACAATAGGAGCTTCCGAGATGGGTGGAAGTCTGCCCTGAAGAAAGTCAAGACTCCCTCGGACTCGGACTTGCTTTTGAGGGAAAATACCCCTTTGCCTTACCTCAACTCTGGCCTAAGGGAATCAGACAAAGAAGATGACGAAGACGAAGAGGATGAGGGGGATGAGGAAGATGAGAATCTGGAAGTTGGTGGCGTTGTGGCTAACCCAGTTCTTATTTCAGTTGATGATTCTCTCGCCCCTATCAGCTTGGCACCAATCAACACAGTTCCTGTTCCGACCGAAGATGATCTCACTCCTATTGATGCGGCTCTTTCCACTGAGACTTAACCCAATTTCATAAATATGTATTTTCTTTTGTTTGTAATTGTTTTGAAGGCCGAGTGCCTTTCATATCTCTGACATGAACGTTTTGTGTTAATTAATTTCATTAATAGTATTTTTTTTAGTTCATCGCTCTTTGGTATATGTGTTTCTGTATTTCTTAATTTCATTCCATTGCGATTTTTAGATTAATTTCTTTAATTTCTTTTAAACGATTCTGATGAGGACTGTGTTTTATTCATTATGTCAATGTCTTATTCGGATAATAGTTCAAGTTGGAGTAAGGTGATAGATTTTAGTTTGGAGTGACAAATCCTACGGTCTCTGAGAAAAAATGGTTTGTTCGGCTCTGAGATTGTGAAGAAAAAAGGTTCTCACCTAAGTATGGAGAATTCGTGGGATAGGCAGTTTTTTGACTAACTTAGAAAATGTAATGGACCTCTCTGAACATTTTGGTTTCTTGCCTCCTTTAATACTTATTTTGACTCTTCCACTTCAGTATAGCAATGGACTGGATCTATTATAACTTACTTTCCTAAGGATAGGTTGTTTGAATCATAAATCCGTGCTAAATATATACAAGTGACAAGAGATTATAAGTTTTGTTCGATTCATTGGTTTAATTATTTTCAGAAACGACAATAAGTGTGGTACTAACCTTAAGCATGCTTTCCTCCTTGTTTAAACAGCAGATTTGTTCGGATGAATTCCATCTTGTTTGGTCCCCTTGTTTTAACGACCTCAACAGGTTTGACATTTTATTTTTGATCGTCCTTCCGGTTAAGGTAGTTTTGCTTGGTTTCGTCACCTTTTCCTTCAGCCACCCCCCAAGAGGTGGTAATCCTGTCTAGTTTCATATATATATTTTTTTTACTCACCTCCCTTGAAGTAGTAGTGTTGCTTGAATAAAGAATTTCCTTACTCACCCCCTTTGAGGTAGTAGTTTTTTCAGGTTTTAGAATCTTTCCTTTACTCACCCCCTAGAGGTAGTAGTGTTGTTCGGTTGATGTGTTTTCCTTTACTCACCCCCCTAGAGGTAGTAATTTTGTTAGGACAAAGAATTTCCCTACTCACACCCCTTGAGGTAGTAGTTTTGTTCATTTTTTAAAAAAAAACTTTCTTCCTTTACTTACCCCCCTTGAGGTAGTAATATTGTTCGGTTGATATGCTT
Organism: Fagus sylvatica; assembly: GCA_907173295.1. Lineage (NCBI taxonomy): Eukaryota > Viridiplantae > Streptophyta > Magnoliopsida > Fagales > Fagaceae > Fagus > Fagus sylvatica. The sequence goes on from OU015768.1 coordinate 26,300,748, forward strand.
TCCTTTACTCACCCCTTTAGAGGTAGTAATTTTGTTAGGACAAAGAATTTCCTTACTCACCCCCCTTGAGGTAGTAGTTTTGTTCGGTTTTAAAAACTTTATTCCTTTACTTACCACCCTTGAGGTAGTAGTTTTTCAAGTTTTAGAATATTTCCTTTACTCACCCCCCTAGAGGTAGTAATTTTGTTAGGACAAAGAATTTCCTTACTCACCCCCCTTGAGGTAGTAGTTTTGTTAGGACAAAGAATTTCCTTACTCACCCCCCTTGAGGTAGTAGTTTTGTTCGGTTTTAAAAACTTTCTTCCTTTACTTTCCCCCCTTGAGGTAGTAGTTTTTCAGGTTTTAAAATCTTTCCTTTACTCACCCCCTAGAGGTAGTAATGTTGTTCGGTCACAAAATATAAGTGAATATAATCATAATCCGAACATATATTGATTCTCAATTTACATATTTGTTAAAAGAAATACTTCCTTAGATTACAGGTGTTCCACGGTCTGGGGATAGGCTTTCCGTCCATATTTTCTAATTTATAGGCCCCATGACCTGCCTGGGATAAAACTTTGTAAAGTCCTTCTCAATTTGGTTCGATCTTTCCTTCGTTCGGCTTTCTTGTATTGGCCATAACCTTCCTTAGGACCAATTCTCCAACTCGGAATACTCTCTGCTTAATGTTCTTATCATGTTCCCTCTTCATCCTTTGTTGATATGAAGCTAAACGAACCATGGCCAGGTCTCTTCTTTCTTCCAACAGGTCCAAATCTCTCCGCAGATTTTCTTCGTTAGTTTCCACCACAAACTCTGTCATTCGGGTGGTCGGCATTCCGACCTCTAATGGGATGACCACCTCTACCCCAAAGGCCAGCGCAAAAGGTGTTTCGCCGGTAGACTTCCTTACTGTTGTCCTGTGCGTCCATAGTACGCTCGGAAGTTCTTCCACCCAATTTCCTTTTGCTGTTTCCAATTTCTTTTTAATTCCACTCAATATGACTTTATTGGAGACCTCAGCCTGTCCGTTTGATTGAGGGTAGCCAGGAGAGGAAAAGAAGTTTCTAATGCCTAGTTCCGAATAGAGTCCTTTAAACAGTCTGCTCTCAAATTGTGTACCGTTGTCTGAAATGACAGCCCAAGGTATGCAGAAATGTGTGATAACGTTTTTCCAAAGGAATCGTTTTGTGTCAACATCTCAAATATTAGAGAGTGGCTCGGCCTCGACCCACTTGGTAAAGTAATCCGTTGCTACAATTAAAAATTTCTTATTTCCTGGAGCCCGAGAAAGGGGCCCTACTATATCCAATCCCCACTAGGCGAATAGCCATGGGCTAGACAAGGGATTCAAATCTCTAGCCGGTTGATGGATCATAAGAGCAAACCTTTGACATTTGTCACATTCCCGAACGTATTTCAAGGCATCGGCTTGCATGTATGGCCACCAGTACCCTTGAGATATAGCTCTATGCGCCAGGGATCTCCCTCCAGTATGACTTCCGCAGATTCCTTCATGTATTTCAAAGAGGAAGTCTTTTACCATCTCCGGATGTAGACATAGCAGATATGGTCCGGTGAATGACCGTTTGTACAACAACCCTTCATTGGAGACCTAATATCTTAGAGCCTTACGTTTGATCATCTTGGCCTCCTTTTTGTCTTCAGGCAGTTTATTGTCCTTAAGATAGTTCAATATAGGGTCCATCCAGCTCGGCTGACTGCTGATGCAGTAAACAGATACCTCATGATTCTGAAAACTTGGTCGGTCCAGTGTTTCTATACAGACTGTCCTCTGCATATCCGTTTCTAATGCCATGGCTAATTTAGTCAAAATATCTGCATGGGAGTTATGTTCTCTTCCGATTTGTGCCACATGAGTTGAATCAAATTCGGTTAGCAAAGTCCGAGCAATAGTGAGATACGCCGACATCCTTTCATCCTGTCGACACCGGCGGAAAAACGACCTTAAAGTTAGGTCTTTTCTTTTTCTTAGATCCCGACCCCTATTTGGCGAGTGTGTGTGTGATCTCTATCTCTTTTCCGTTTCGAGATATGAGTTGTGTGTGTGTGTGGGAACATGTGTACGTGTGTGCATGTGAGCACAAATTTGGAGTCGCCACGTGTGTGCATGTGAGCACAAATTTGGAGTCGCCACCAACCATGGGAAATTTAAGGTGTGATTGGGCACCTATGTCTAATAGATTTTATCTTATTTAGACATCTAAAACTAAATGGTCTTGAACCAGAGATGGGTTCGGGGGTTTGCTTATGCGTGGGGAAGGTGTTAGGCACCCCACGACATCCGTTTAAGAAAACGGTTACCTCCTTCTAAGTGTTTCTCTTTTATTTGCTAAGCCTAAGGTTTGTTGGTTTTTATTATGTACAAATGTCCCGATTTCCGTCATACGATATACCAAAAATGGCAAACGTAATGTGACTTCGTTCGGTTTTGATTAGACTCTTTATTTCACCGTCCCTTTTATCTTTGTATTTTTTAAGTTTCCGGGCATTTCGGTGGTAGGATGTACTTGAAATCCTAACACCTAGTGCCGGGACAAACAATTAATGTTTTTGGTGCCATATTCGGGATCTCTTTACCCTTGATTTCCAAGAGTAAAGCGGTCCGTCAAATGGCGGGGTTTTGGATGATTAATTCACACTTTGGGGAATTTTAGACCACGAATGGCGGGGTTTTGGATGATTAATTCACACTTTGGGGAATTTTAGACCATGATCCTATGGGAGTTAGAACGTGTAGAATCCCTTACACGAAAGCACGTACCAGCCACGCCCCCGTGTAAAGGACTCATACCATGGTGTCTAAAAGCCAGGGCGAGCTGTTGCCCTTGGGTTGCACCAACTTCGTTTCTAACGCCCATATTACCATGTTTACTCTTTTAAAAGCTTTCATGGCAAAGTGTATTTTAATCACATTTATATCAAAGCGAATAAACAAGCAAGCAAGTAATCATGGCATGCTCGCAGCACATAAATTACAAGAACGAGTATGAAAGCAAATAAAATATTCAAACAAGTAATCACGGCATGTTCGCAGCACCTAAATTACAAGAATGAATATGGCATCAAAATGGTAAAACATTTAAACAAACAATCACGGCATGGTCGCAGCACATAAATCACAAGAATAAATGAGTACGGTATGATCACGGCATGTTTGCAGCACATAAATCATAAAAATGAATGAGGATGACAAATATGGGTTGACATAAATATAACGCTTAATCGCAAAGGGTAATTTATGACAACGTGAGAATTTTTAGGGAAAGAGTCAAGACCTCATGGGGTTGGGATTCGATGCTATTGAAAGACTTATTCGAATCTCGACACTACCTTAGGATTTACATGAATAAAATAAAGCAATCTAAAGAGAATTCAATGCCTCTCGGGCTTACACGAAGGATTAGTACTATTCAAAGACTTACTTGAACCTTCGAGGCCGAATAGGACTTATATATATGTGAAAATCATTTTGAAAAGGGGGTTTCAATGCCTTTCGGGCTTACACAAAGGGTTAGTGCTATTGAAAGACTTACCTAAACCTTTGATGCCAAATAAGACTTACATGTGTGAAAATCAATTTGAAAAGGGGGTTTCAATGCCTTTCGAGCTTACACAAAGGGTTAGTGCTATTGAAAGACTTACCTAAACCTTTGATGCCAAATAGGACTTATATGAATGAAAATCATTTTGAAAAGGGGTTTCAATGCCTTTCGGGTTTACGCAAAGGGTTAGTGCTATTGAAAGACTTACCTAAACCTTTGATGCCAAATAAGACTTACATGAGTGAAAATCGTTTTTTGAAAATATGTTAGCAATTTGCGGGTCCAAGGCCTCATGGATTTACATGGGGTTTAGTGCTATTGAAAGACTTATCTAAAACCTCCAAGACCGTTCGGTGTTTTCATGCCCAAATCAAAATAATGAAAAATGGACAATAATTACAACAATATTGTAAATGCAATGAAAATAATGGGAAGTTTAAGAATTTACAAAGGATTTTTGTGGGTCCAATGCCTATGGGATTACGTGGTGGTTAATGCCTCTTTGAGGTCTTACATAATCCACCACGACCAATCGGGATTATCACGCCCAAATCACAAGGGAAAAAGGGAGAGAAAATAACAATATTCACAATGTAGTAAAATAACAAATGACGGAATTTGGACATGGGGGTTGTGTTCTTGGGTCCAATGTCTCGTGGGTTTACATGGTTGTTAATGTTTCTTTGAGGTCTTACATAATCCACCAAGACCAACTAAGGATTTTCACACCCAAATACACGGGGGGAAGGGATAATCACAATATAATATTCACAAGTACGTAGTAAATGTAAATAAAGCGATAAATACATTCAAAGCTACAAATGAAAGCAGTAAATACATTTAAAACAATAATGAATCTAAAGCTAGGGGGTTTTTTATGGATCCAATGCTCTATGGAATTACGTGGTGGTTAATGCCTCGTTGAGGTCTTACATAATCCATCACGACCAATCGGGATTATCACGCCCATTTCACAAAGGGGAAAAAGGGGATAAATAATAAGCATTTATAACATAGTAAAGCGATAAATGACGGTATCTAACACAGGGGGGGGGCGTGTTCTTGGGTCAAATACCTTGTGGGCTTAACATGGTTGTTAAGGCCTCATAGAGGACTTATATAATCCACCAAGGCCACTTGAGATTGTCATACCCAAATACACGGGTGGAAGGGATAATCACAATATAATATTCACAACGTAGTAAAATAATAAATGACGGAATTTGGACATGGGGGTTGTGTTCTTGGATCCAATGCCTCGTGGGTTTACATGGTTGTTAATGCCTCTTTGAGGTCTTACATAATCCACCAAGACCAACTAAGGATTTTCACACCCAAATATACGAGGGGAAGAGATAATCACAATATAATATTCACAAATACGTAGTAAATGTAAACAAAGTAATAAATATATTCAGATCTACAAATGAGAGCAATAAATAACTCAAAACATATAAATAAGGCAATAAACAAGACAATAAATGAACTAGGATAGAGCATAAATGAACTAAAAAGCATAAATAGAACATAAATGGACTAAGAAGCATAAATAGAGCATAAATGAACTAAGAAGCATAAATAAAAGTGGATCCTTGTGAATCCCTTCCCATTTTAGGGATCATCACTAGTCACCTCCACTAAAAAGGAAAAAAAAAGAGAGGAGAGAAGAGAGAGAAAGAGCTTAGAGAGAGAGAGTACCTAGAGAGGAGTCTCTCACTCTAAAACTACCCAAAAACCCCCTCTAAGGAACCCCAAAACCCCTATTTCTGCTTATTCTAACGCTCAAAGAGGCCTAGAGCCGAGCAAAATCGTGCTGGAAATAAGGGGGGGAGGGTCTGTTTTATAGGCCTAGTTGCATGCCTCGCGCGGCATCATACCGCGCGGCACGTGATGATGCCGCACCAGCCGTACAGCTCGCCATGTGGCGATCTTATCCGCCACGCAGCCCCTCCACCAAATCCTCCTCGGTTTTCGTGCGTGTACATTTTTCTGACCCAATTTTCGAGGGCACTTTTGGAGGTCTTCTGATACTCAAAATGTGTTATACAGCATATCGTTAGAAAGATCTCGACGTCTACTTTCCAATGATATAAAGTTTACGTGAATCAGAGTTCGGATGGGAGAGTTATGACTCCTGGAAGTCGGGGTGCCGGAGTTATTTTTGCGTGTTTTTCCGGCGAAGATTCCGGTCAAACAGGGGAAGCCACCGACAAACCGAGAGTTGCACGTCGTAGCCCGGGCTCGTGGATCAACTCGTTGTGAGTTGGGAAGACTCTACGCGCGAAGGCGGTTGTCCGGGAGAAAAATGCGTCAAATCTTCGACTCATTTTTCCTTACTTTTTGTCTGTGTTTGCGCGTGCATTTGACCTAGCTCCTCAAGTCGGTTTTCGACGTTCTTGGTACCGTCGGAAAGCTTGCGCTACCCTTTCCCTTAAAGTTTTGGACTTGCGGGAAACAGAGCTTGGTTTCGCGAGATATGGTTCCGCGAACAGGGACCGCCGAAGTGTTTTTGGTCCGTTGGAGGACATTTTTCCAATCGAGATTCCGGCTAGACCGGGGAAAATCTTGACGATCCGAGAGTTCCACACCGTGCATGCATGTGTCCTCTTTTCAACGTACCTGGGCTTGCAGATCAACTTGTTATGAGTCAGGAAGACTCTGTGAGCAAACGTGGTAACATCGGGGGAAAAGTTTTGGAATTTTCAGCACAGCCTTATTTCGTCGACCTGTTTTTGTGCGCGTGGTAGACGTAGCTCCCGATTTCGGATTTTGGCGATCTTGGTGTCACCGGAAAGCTGGTGCTACCTACTTCTAAAAGTACAGGCCTTGCACAGAGGAGAACTTGGGTTCTCAAGATATGATCTTGCGAACAAAGGTCGTTGGAATGTTCCTTATGTCAAGGGGTCGCTTACTGATCAAGATTTCTGCTTGACTGGAGGAGCTCTTGACGATCCGGGAGTTGTGTGTTGTAGTTGAAGTAACCCTCTTGCTTAAAGGTTTTAGCTTACGGACCAAGTTCCTGCCGGTTGGAAAGAATCCAGGCGCAAACGCTGCCTCCCAAGTGTTGGACCGCTTTTCACAGTTTTATCCATAACTCTCTCGTCTCTCGTCCGTTTTTGACCTGTAAAGTATCGAATTGAAGCTCTTGACATGCTCTACACATTGGTCAGGGGGCAGTCAGCCCGGTCCAGCTTTCGGTTTGGTCAACGGTCCGGTCAAACCTTGGTCAAACTTGGTCAAAGCTCTCCAAACTCCGGGAAATGTGCTCCGGACCCCATTTTGAGGTTCTTTTGGTGCGGTGGGCCCCCGTCGGGTCAGATCGGCTCGGTCAAACCTTGGTCAAACATGGTCAAACCTTGGTCAAACTTGGTCAACCCCGGTCAAACTTGGTCAAACTCTGGGAAATGCGCCCAGACCCCGTTTTGAGTTTATTTGATGTGGCGAGCCCTCGTCGGATCAGGCCGGCTTGGTCCGGGTTGCCTCGTTTTACATGCCGACACCCGAGAAAATCCCAGGGGTAAAAATGGGGTTATGACACATCCCTCGCTTGATATTCCCCTGAAATTTGATTAGTCACAAGTTGGGAATCACAGAATATTTGGAGATGGCTGGCACCAAGCTTTTTTGCTGTTTTGAGTCCGATGAACAAAGCCTCATATTCGGCCTCATTGTTTGATGCCGAAAACTTCAAACGAACCGCTTGCTTGAGAATCAAGCCTTCGGGAGAAACTAGCACAATTCCTGCCCCTGAGCCTCTAGAGTTTGACGCTCCATCCACAAATAGTTCCCATTTACCCGTGAGCAAACCGAGCTAAGTCTCAGCTGGCATAAGCATAGATGGGTTACTTGGGTCGTATTGAAATTCAGCCAAAAATTCTGCTAGAATTTGCCCCTTGATTGCTGTTCGAGGCTTGTATTCTACGCCGAGTGATCCCAGATATACCCTCCACCTAGTGATCCTTCCCGAGAAATCGGATCTCTGTAGGAGCATTTAAGTGAGAGATCACTTAATATCGTGACTGTACTAGACTGGAAGTAATGGGGCAGTTTTTTAGCGGCCTGAAGTAGCGCCAGAGCTACCTTTTCAAGAGGAAGGTATCTCAGCTCAGTCTCATCCATTGCTTTACTAATGAAAAAGACTGGTTTCTATTCTTGCCCTAATTCCCACACTAATACGACACTTACGGCATGGTCGGACACTGCCAAATACAGAAATAACAGTTCCCTCGGATTGAGAATTGAAAGGCATGGAGGAGTTGATAGATAAGTCTTAATCCCTTGAAAAGCGACTGAACACTCTTCATCCCATACAAATTTACTCCTTTTCCCCAAGAGGCAGAAGAAAGGCTTGCATTTGTCAGTCGACCTCGAGATAAAACGATCGAGAGCGGCAACCATTCCAGTCAGGCGTTGCACTTGTTTAATGTTTCTAGGTTTTGCCAAGTTTACAAGGGCGGTAATCTCGTCCGAATTAGCCTCTATTCCTCTTCTGCTTACCACATGGCCTAAAAATTTCCCTAAACTGACGCCGAAAGTACAATTGGACGCATTGAGGCGCAAGCGACTCTCCTGTAGGATGTCGAACACTTGTAGTAGGTCCATTATATGATTATCTTCTTGGAGGCTTTTGACAAGCATGTCATCTATATAGACCTCAACTGTCTTTCCTATTAAGTGCTCGAACAATCTGGTGACTATTCACTGATAGGTTGCCCCTGCATTCTTCAGACCGAACGGCATTACCTTATAACAGTATGTCCCTCTTGGCGTGATGAAAGCTGTTTTCTCCTGATCGGCGGCATTCATTGGAATTTGGTGATAACCTTGAAACGCATCTAAGAAGCTCAGTCGAGCATGTCCCAAAGCCGAGTCCACCAGCTGATCTATCCGAGGAAGTGGAAATGGATCTTTTGGGCAAGCTTTGTTCAAATCTGTAAAGTCAATACAGACTTTCCATTTTCCATTTTTCTTTTTTACCAGCACCGTATTTGAGAGCCATATTAGGTACTGTACTTCCCGGATCACTCCGGATGCTAGAAGACGCTCCGTTTCCTCAAGGACTATTGTGGCTCTTTCTGGAGCCAGTTTTCGCCGCTTCTGGACTATCGGCCTGTGCTCGGGCCCAATATTCAAAGAATGACACGCCAAGTCCGGAGATACACCCGGAGCATCATAGACTGACCAAGCAAAAATGTCCCAATTGCCAATCAAGATTTGAAGTAATAGTTCTCTATCCACAGCAGATAATTTTGAACTGACCAAAAAGAACAGTTCAGGATTAGAAGGATCGAAGAGTACCTTTTCTGTTTGTTCAGTCATGATAACTTCTCCATCTTCATGTTCCTGGGACTGTGATTGTCATGAGCCTTCCAGTTCTTGCACCTCCTTTATCCCCTTCCATTTGATCGTAGCCAAAACGCACTGTTTTGCGGTAACTTGATCCCCGTTCAACTCCATGACTCCGTCTTTAGTAGGGAATCTCAACTTTTGATGAAGTGTAGATGGAATTGCCTTCATTCAGTGCAACCAATCACGCCCCATGATGGCATTATATGGGGATGAAGCTTTGACCACAATAAATTCCGTCTGAAGGTTGATCGGGCCTGCTAAGACAGGCAAAATAGTCTTCCCCAATGGTATAGTGGGCTTTCCTGAAAAACCGAATATGGGGGATGTGAAACTGGACAATTCAGCCTCACCCAAACCGAGTTTCATATAGAGATCCTGATACATAACTTCTGCAAAACTCCCCTGATCTATTAGTACCCTCTAAACGTCATAATTTCCTATCCTGAGAGTGACCACCAGTGGATCATTGTGAGGCAACTGGACGTCCTTTAAATCGCTATCTGAGAACGAGACTACTTGCTTGAGACCCCCTCCGTTCACTGTATACACTGGGGCAGGATGAGTGGAGTCGACTATAGAGAAGGATCTTCTGAGGTGGGCAGTTTTTTGCATCTGGGATCTGTAGGACCCCGAAGAGACAGCGGAGCACAGCGGGTTGTGAATGACATGGATTACCCCAGCCGACGGCAAGCCTGTAGAGAGGGGTTGCCGAACATTCTGGTTTGGTTCTTTCTTTTCGGACAAGTCTGCATCTACATACTGGTTGAGGTATCCTGCCGATACCAGTTTCTCCAAATGGACTTTTAGTAGGTGACAGTTCTCAGTCATATGACCCTTATCTCTATGGTAGGTACCATAAAGTTTTCCATCCCTTAAGGCCGGGTTCCCAATCATCTTTGGAGGCTAAACAAAGAAAGCCTCCCTCTTGATTTTTTCCATGACTTTATAGATGGGTTCTTTAAAAACCTTTTCGAAAGCCCGAAAAGTGGGAGCCACGAAATTTGATAGGGTGGCTAGACTTTTGGTTGTAATAGTGGATCGAGCCCAAGGTTTTGTTGTGATAACCTTGGGCTGGGCAACTGTCTGCACCGGTGTGACTCCCTTGCCGTCTTCTTCCAAACGAACGAATTAGTCTATCTTGTTCATTAGTTTTACCAGGCTTGAAGGGGGACGCTTGACAAGAGACTGGCGCAAACCTAAGTTAATGGGCAAACCTAGTTTAAAAGCTTTGATCGCCACTTCTTCATGTTAGCCTTAAGGTTTCAATACCCATTACTCGGCTAATTAATATAAGGACATTCATGTAGTTTTGATGATAACCATAATTTTAAGTTATTCATAAATGATATTTTCATATGAACTAATGATTTATGTTTAAAGCATAATGTTGACTATTGATTTAATTGGACCAACATGGCCAATTCAAATATCAAGCAAATGCAAAGTCGACAAGTTGCAAATTCACTGAAGAACAAAGTCATCAAGTCTCAAGACAAAGAAATCAAAGCTCAAGAATCATGTTCTGAGACATATGAGAAGTAAGAGTTAGGTTTTGTAAAGTTTATTAAGATTTGATCTTTAAGGCTCAACTTTAAAACCAACTTAAATTGATTTTCAAAAATAACGGCTAGATTGATTGCAATTCAAAAGATATTTAAAGATAGTCAAGTAAACACAAAGAAATCTCTTACGGTGAAAAATTTATGAAATAGAAAAATTTTTCAAAATATTGACAAAGTCAATATTAATGGCTAAATATTTTTGATATTTAAAGATAGCCATGTGAAGAACACAAAGAAATCTCTTACGGTTATTTTTGAAACAGAAAATTGTTTTCAAAACATTGACAAAGTCAATATTAATGGCTAGATATTTTTTATATTTAAAGATAGCCATGTGAAGAACACAAAGAAATCTCTTACGGTTGAAAAAATTTTTGAAACAGAAAATTGTTTTCAAAACATTGACAAAGTCAATATTAATGGCTAGATTGATTGATATTTAAAAATATCCAATGTGAACACAAAGAAATATCTTAAACTGAAAAATTTCTGAAATTGAAAAGCTTTCAAAATCTTAACAGAGTCAAATAAAACGGCTTAATTGATTAAGATTCAAATATGCAAGACAACAATGAAATCTATCACGGCTAAAAATCTTTGAAACAGAAAAGCTTTCAAAAAATATTCACATAGTCAAAGATAATGGCTTGATTGATTGATTGCAAGACAACCATATCAATTACGGCTGAAAAATCTCTTAAATAGAAAAGTTTTTCAAAGAAAACAACTTGATTGATTGCAAGACAACCATATCAATTACGGCTGAAAAATCTCTTAAGCAGAAAAGTTTTCAAAGAAAACAACTTGATTGATTGCAAGACAATCATATCAATTATGGCTGAAAAATCTCTTAAGCAGAAAAGTTTTTCAAAGAAAACAACTTGATTGATTGCAAGACAACCATATCAATTACGGCTGAAAAATCTCTTAAGCAGAAAAGTTTTTCAAAGAAAACAACTTGATTGATTGCAAGACAACCATATCAATTACGGCTGAAAAATCTCTTAAGTAGAAAAAGTTTTCAAAGAAAACAACTAGATTGGTTGAAAATCAAGAAGAAATGATAACGGGAAGAAAACAATTATGGCTATAAATACTACCCTTTCTTCATTTCTAAATACAGAGCATACAAGAGAAATCAGAGAAAGAAAAGAAAATATATTTTACATCAATCCATCATTCTCAACCTTATATTTTCATATCATTCAAAATCCTTGATGGAAAATCAAATTCCTCTAAATACTCTTTGAGCCATATTGATCAAATCCTTGATATACTATTAGAGTGAGCATATTGTGTACAACTACTCTTTGAGAGAGCCATATTTTGTACAACAATCCTTTGTTGAAATTATTGAGTGTTTTTGTTAGGGTTTTGGTATAAATCCTAAGGAGTGAAAAGGATTTTTCACTAGGTGGTTACTCTTCACCATGTAAGGAAGATTTGTGGGTTTTGGTATAAATCCTAAGGAGTGAAAAGGATTTTTCACTCGGTGGTTACTCTTCACCGTGTAAGGAAGATTTGTAACGGTTTTGATCTTCACCCGAAAGAAGATTGTCAAATAGTGGATTTGGGAATCCTCAAGAAGTGTTCTTGAGGCGGGGACGTAGGCAGGGAAGCCGAACCTCAATAACAATCATCGTGTTTGATTCTCTCTTTCTCTTTATCTCTTACATATTTAATTGCTTATATATATACTTGTGCTTGATTTCATATCATATCTATATTGCAATTGAATTGTAATCAAACATTTGCTAAATCAACATTTGCTATTTGAAGATAGTTTTTAATTCTGCATATAAATCGAAAAAGTTTGCCTCAACCTAAATCACCCCCCTCTTAGGTTGATATTTGGGTAACACTTCACTACGTCCATCGATGTCGTTGTACGTCTCCCAAAACCTGATAGAGTAGTTTTTGATGGTTTCATTGTCTTGCAGCTTCATGGTGAGGAGAACGTCCATTTCCTTGGCTTTCTTGCTGTTTGTAATAAAAAGGGCCACAAACGCCTCGGCCATTTGGTCCCATGAGTCAATCGTTCTCCTGCCGAGCTGGTTGAACCATCTCATTGCAACTTCTCCAAGGCTTGATGGGAAAACCTAACACATGAGGGGGTCATTTAAGTGAGACATGGCCATAGTTTGTTGATAATGGCCTATATGAGCCACAGGATCTGTTCGGCCGTTGTATGCTTCGAAACGTGGAGCCGTGTATCTCTCGGGTAGTTGGGCTCTCTCTATTTCTTTCGAAAAAGGAGAAGATGACACCAAATCAAGAGCGCTCCAGACTGCATTCTATTCTTCTGGACGAGCAGTTTTTTTTTATGAATGCTTCTTCGCTTGAGGGTTCTTTCCGCCATAGAGGGGTGGTCGAGATCGTGAATGCCCTCCTATCTCCTGTGACTTTTTTGGGACTATAGGTGGAGTCCGAGATCTTAAATCCGACTGGGAGCTGGAGGTTTCTGAGAAATACTCATTGTGCAAGTTGAGGGGCAAGGTGATGTATTCAGGGTTTTGGCGTTTTGAAGCATTCACCCTTTTCCTCGGCCTTTCTTTTGCTGAAGTTTGGCCTCTCGCTTCCTGCTTCAAATCACGTATCTCTCGACGTAAATCCGAAATAATTTTCAAGCTGTCTTTAGTCCGAAACGTTGTGGACGAGTATCTTAGGCAGCGCTGGACATTCTTTCTGCCGGAATGGTGCGAGCCGAGATCTTTTGGTGTTGCCTTTCGATCTTCTCTTCTAACTGACCCCTCATTAGGATCAGTATGTCGTGACGGGGACCTCACCGAAGCTTTTTCTGTATTGGTTCTTTCGGAAGTTTCGTATGGTGTTTCGGTGGGCCAAGAAGGCGTATACAAAGTCTCAGAGGAGACCCTTTGAGAAGGATTTCTTGATTCCTGTACCACAGAACGGGATACTCCAGACATTTCAACAGACCTCGCAAGTTTTCAGGCCTTATCTCAAAGAAAGCCTTTCTCCCACTGACGTCGCCAATTGGAGGAACATAAAATGTTACAGTCGGAAAAGCTAACTGAAAGACTAATCCTTTGTTCTATTGAGGTTCACCTAAGCACCTTTCGCGTATCCTACAGTACGAAATAACAGCAAAAGAATACTGGATCATTAGAACAATGAACAACCCAGTGGGGGTTGGCCTTTAGCTCTCCAATGCTGTCATAACCCCATTTTTACCCCCGGGATTTTCTCCGGTGTCGGCAGGCAAAACGAGGCAGCCCGAACCAAGTCGGCCTGATCCGACGAGGGCTCGCCACATCAAATACTCCCAAGAAGAAGGTTCGGGACACATTTCCCAAAGTTTGACCAAATTTGTCTAGGGTTGACCAAGTTTGACCAGGGTTGACCAAGTTTGACCAAGGGTTGACTAAGCTGTTCCTGACCCAACTGGGGTCCACTATGCCCGAAAACCCTTGAAACGCGGCCCGGGATACATTTCCCGGAAGTTTGGAGAATATCGACCAAGTTTGACCGAGGTTGACCAAATTTGACCGAGGTTTGACGGGACCAAAAGCTGAATCGAACTGATCACCCCTTGACCAATGCGTAGAGCACGTATCAAGAGCTTCGATTCCGTACTTTACGGGTCGAAAACGGACGAGAAACGAGAGAGTTGTGGCCAAAACTGTGAAAAAACGGTCCAAAACTTAGCCAAATTTTGCCAAGTGTTGTTGACAAAACAGCCTATTTGGGAGGCAACGTTTGCACGCAAAGATTCTCTCCGACCCGCTGCAACTTGGTCCGCAAGTTGCCAAGACCCTTAGGCAAAGAGGTTCACTTCAGCTACCACACGCAACTTTCGGATCGTCAAGAGCTCCTCCGGTCAAGCCGGAATCTCAGATCAGAAGATGACCCCTTGGCATAAGGAACATTCCGACGGCCTCCGTTCGCAAGATCATATCTTGCGAGAACCCAAGCTCGCCTCTGTGCAAGGCCTGTACCGTTGAAAAGTAGGTAGCATGAGCTTTCCGACGATACCAAGATCGTCGAAATCCGACATCGGGAGCTACGTCTACCACGCGCGTGAAAACAGGCCGACGAAATAAGGCTGTGCTGAAATTTCCGGAATTTTCCCACCGACGTTGCCACGCTTGCGCACAGAGTCTTCCTGACTCGCAACAAGTTGATCTGCGAGCCCGGGCACGTTGGAAAGAAGACACATTCATGCACGACGTGGAACTCTCGGATCGCCAAGAATTTTATCGGGTCTAGCCGGAATCCCGATCGGAAAACTGCCCTCAAACGGACCAAAAACACCCCGGTGGCCTCTGTTCGCGGGAACCATATCTCACGAAGTCCAAGCTCGGATTCCCGCGAATCCGGAACCTTGCAAAAAGTAGGCAGCGCAAGCTTTCCGACGGTACCAAGAACGTCAAAATCCGACATCGGGAGCTAGGTCAAATATGCGCGCGAACTGGGACAAGATTTGAGAAAAAAGCGCGCTGGGAGCAAAACGCATTTTTTCCTCCCGGACAGCCGCCTTCGCGCGCAGAGTCTTTCCTGCTCGCAACAAGTTGATCCGCGAGCCCGGGTGCGTTGGAAAGATAACGACTCCAGCTACGACGTGGAACTCTCGGTTCGCCGATAGCATCCCCCGTTTGACCGGAATCTTCGCCGGAAAAGTGCACAAAAACAGCTCCGACACCCCGACTTCCGGGAGCCATAACTCTCTCGTCCGAACTCCGATTTGCGCAAACTTTATACCGTTGGAAAGAGAACATCGAGAGCTTTCCGGCGATATGCTTCATGACCCATTTTGAGTTCCGGAAGACCTCCAAAACTTCCCTTGAAAATCGGGTCAAAAAAGGATACGCGCACGGAAATCGAGGAAGATTCGGAGGAGGTGCTGGCATGGATGGATAAGACCGCCAAGTGGCAGGCGCACGCGGCGTACGGCATCATCACGCGGCGCGTGGCATGATGCCGCGCGAGGCGTGCACGCCCTTCTTCTAAATAAGACCACCCCCCCCTCATTTGCACACGATTTTGCTCGGGCACTAGGCCTTCTAGAGCGTTAGAATAGGCAGAAAATAGGGGTTTAGGGGGTTTTAGGAAGGGTTTTTGGGTAGTTTTAGAGAGAGAGACTCCTCTCTAGGTAATCTCTCTCTCTCTCTAAGGCTCTTTCTCTCTCCTCTCCTCTCTCTTTTTTTTTGCTTTTCTTAAGTGGAAGTGACTAGTGATGATCCCTAAAATGGGAAGGGATTCACAAGGATCCACCCTTATTTATGATTTTTAGTTCGTTATTGCTTTACTTATGCACTTTTAGTTCATTAAATGTTCATTTATGTTCTTTAAGTTCATTTAGCTTTATTATACTTGCTTTAAGTTTATTTATCGCTTTTATGCTTTAAGATTCATTTATTGCTTTCGATATTTGCTTTAAATATGTTTATAGCTTTCCGCAATACTTTAAATACATTTAGTGTTTTATTACTTGTGAATATTATATTGTGATTATCCCTTCCCCCGGTGTGTTTTAGTACGGCAATATTGAGTGGCTTTGGCGGCTCGCGTAAGACCTCTAACGAGGCCGTGACAACCATGTTAGCCCACGAGGTCTTGACCCGAAAAATACATCCCCATGTCTAAATAAGTAGATTTATCGCTTTATTTACATTTACACGTACTTGTGAATATTATATTGGATTATCCCTTCCCCCGTGTTTTAGTACGGCAAATATTGAGTAGCTTTGGCTCAGTTGCGTAAGACCTCTAACGAGGCCGTAACAACCATGTTAGCCTACGAGGTATTTGACCCGAAAAATACATCCCCATGTGTAAATATTGTCATTTATCGCTTTATTTACATTTACTACGTTGTGCATATTATATTGTGAATATCCTCCCATTTTTCCCTTTGTGATTTGGGCGTGATAATCCCGATTGGTCGTGCGATGGTTTATGTAAGACCTCAAAGAGGCATTAGCCATTACGTAATTCCATAAGGCATTGGACCCATGAAAATCCCATGCTTTTAATTCCATTATTGCTTTAAATTTATTTATCGCTTTCCGCAATGCTTCAAATACATTTATTGCTTTATTTATTTTTACGCACTTGTGAATATGTTGCGTTGTTATTATCCCCGTTCCCCGTAAAATTGGGCATGATAATCCTGATTGGTCGCGATGGTTTATGTAAGACCTCAAAGAGGCATTAGCCATTACGTAATTCCATAGGCATTGGACCCATAAAAATCCCATGCTTTTAATTCCATTATTGCTTTAAATTTATTTATCGCTTTCCGCAATGCTTAAATACATTTATTGTTTTATTTATTTTTACGCACTTGTGAATATTTGCGTTGTTATTATCCCCGTTTACCCGTAAAAATTTGGGCGTGATAATCCCGATTGGTCGTGGATGGACTATGTAAGACCTCAAAGAGGCATTAGCCATCACGTAATTCCATAGGCATTGGACCCACAAAAATCCCTGTTTTGATTTATCACCATTTTAATGTTTACCCCGTTATGCTTTCATTATTTATTGCCATTACTCATTATTTGCCACGTTGTAAATATGTTTACCCATCCCCTTTTCATTATTTTGATTTGGGCATGAAAATACCAAACGGTATTGGCGGTTTTAGGTAAGTCTTTCAATAGCACTAAACCCCATGTAAATCCATGAGGCGTTGGACCCGTAAATTGCAAACCCCGTTTTCAAATAGATTTTCACTCATATAAGTCCTATTTGGCGTCGAAGGTTTGGATAAGTCTTTCAATAGCACCAACCCTTCGTGTAAGCCCGAAAAGGCATTGAAACCCCATTTTTCAAATAGATTTTCACCATATAAGTCCTATTTGGCGTCAAAGGTTTGGATAAGTCTTTCAATAGCACCAACCCTTCGTGTAAGCCCGAAAAGGCATTGAAACCCTCTTTAAGATTGCTTTGTTTTATTCATGTAAATCCTATGGTGGTGTCGGAGATTCGAGTAAGTCTTTCAATAGCATCGAATCCCGACCCCACGAGGTCTTGACCCTTTCCCTAAAATTCTCATGAAATACATTTCGATTAAGTGTTGCATTCATTGATATTGCTAACATGCCATAATCATCCCATACTTGTCATTTTAGTAATTTATGCGCTGCGAACATGCCGTGATTACTCATTTGAACTTCTTATGATTTATGTTGCATTGATCATTGTACTCATTCATTCTTTATTTATGCTGAACATGCCATTACCATATGTCATGCATTCTTGTGATTTATGAACATCGTATTACTTGCTTCATCTTTCATGATATTGCGAACATGCCGTGATTACTCATTTGCTTATGATTTATGTGCTGCAAACATGCCATGATCATTCCATACTCATTCATTCTTGTGATTTATTTGCGAACATGCGTGATTATTTGTTTGAATGTTTTACCATTTTTGCCCACTTTGATTTATTGCTGCCATGCCGTGATTACTTGTTTGAACATTTTTTTCTTCTACTCGTTCTTGTAATTTATGTGCTGCGAACATGCCGTGATTACTTGTTTGAGTGTTTATTGCTTTGATATAAAAATGTGATTAAAATACACTTTGCCATGAAAACTTTAAAAAGAGTAAACATGGTAATGTGGGCGTTAGAAACGAAGTTGGTGCAATCCAAGGGCTACGGCTCGCCCTGGCTTTTGGACACCATGGTATGAGTCCTTTACACGGGGGCGTGGCTGGTACGTGCTTTCGTGTAAGGGATTCTACACGTTCTAACTCCCATAGGATCATGGTCTAAAATTCCCCAAAGTGTGAATTAATCATCCAAAACCCCGCCATTTGACGGACCGCTTTACTCTTGGAAATCAAGGGTAAAGAGATCCCGAATATGGCACCAAAAACATTAATTGTTTGTCCCGGCACTAGGTGTTAGGATTTCAAGTATATCCTACCACCGAAATGCCCGGAAATTTAAAAGATACAAAGATAAAGGGATGGTGAAATAAAGAGTCTAATCAAAACCAAATGAAGGTCAAATTGCATTTGCCATTCTTGGTATATTGCTACGACGGAAATTTGGGACATTTGTACATAATTAAAAACCAACAAACTTAGGCTTAGCAAATAAAAGAAAACATTAGGAAGGAGGTAACCGTTTTCTTAAACGGATGTCGTGGGGTGCCTAACACCTTCCCCACGCATAAGCAAACCCCCGAACCTATCTCTGGTTCAAGACCATTTAGTTGTAGATGTCTAAATAGGGATAAAATCTATTAGACATAGGTGCCCAATCACACCTTAAAATTTCCCATGGTTGGTGGCGACTCCAAATTTGTGCTCACACGCACACACGTACACAAGTTCCCACACACACACAACTCGTATCTCGAAACGGAAAAGAGATAGAGGAATCACACACAACACTCGCCAAATGGGGGTCGGTATCTAGGAAAATAAAAGAAAAACCTAAACTTACTTAGGTCGGATTTTCCGCCGGTGTCGACAGCTTGGCGACTCCACTGGGGACTTAGAGGGTTTAAGCCTATAGTCTTTCGGTGTTTTCTTTGCTAAGCATGTGTGTATATATTTGTTGGTATTCATTATTTGATTTATTCTCTTTATTTCATCTTGTATAGTGTTTTGATTTTAGCATGTCTATATTCTTGTATATATAAACTGCGAACATAGGATAGAGATTTATTTTATGCAACACATATTGTATATTGTGCTTTGTACAAAAAAGTCTTTTCCCTTTTTACTTTCAAAATCATGACATTTACACTCATTGGACTTTTGGGTCGAACCCGGACTCAGGTGGGGCTGGGCTGGTACAGGCTCCACCACGAACCCTTTTATATCTAGGACATGGAACACGAGAATCCACCCTTCTCCCTTCACACCCGTGGAGATCGAGGGGGGCGTGCAAGTGCTTCCCCGGTGATCCAATACCCTTTCGACTTCCTTCGGGAGGATGAAACGGGCATGATCATCGGCCCCTTTAGGAAACAGAATTCCAAGCTGTGTCATACCATGTTGCATATAGTAAGCTATAGAGTAGAAAAACTACCTGTGAGGGCTCTGGTAAAAGCCAACCGAGTGAACATCCAACCTAAGATAGGATACCCAAAAATAGGATGTGTCTTTTCAAAATGAGTCAAGGGAAAAGCGTTGTGCTATTTTCCAGGTGGTGATAAAATAATTGGAGCCGAGTCAGGTTCTATCTATCTAAACCTTTGTTTGCATGTCATTGTTTGATAAAGGGATAGGATAACCACGTTGTCCATACCCGTTGCAAACCACTCAAACCCAAAGAGTTTCCAAACTCTACATGGGATGTGTATAGAGTCGTGTCGTATCCAACCAAAAGTACGACCCTCACATTAACCGACATCGGTTCCCAAAAAATCTTTCAAAATGGAACCGAACGCCGAAAGGCTCGTCAAATTTTCAGTAATGTGAGAGTCTATCTTTTCGTTGATACGATTGTAACCATTGTGTATAGAGTCGCGTCGTCCAACCAAAAGTACGACCCTCACATTAACCGACATCGGTTCCCCAAAAATTTTTTCAAAATGGAACCGAACGCCGAAAGGCTCGTCAAATTTTGGTAATGTGAGAGCCTATCTTTTCGTTGATACGATTGTAACCATTGTGTATAGAGTCGTGTCGTCCTCAACCAAAAGTACGACCCTCGCATTTACCGACATCGGTTCCCTCCAAAAATTTTTTTTTTTCAAAATGGAACCGAACGCCGAAAGGCTCGTCAAATTTTGGTAATGTGAGAGTCTATCTTTTCGTTGGTACGATTGTAACCATTGTGTATAGAGTCATGTCGTCCTCAACCAAAAGTAACCCTCCAAGACAGTACGCCGACCGTCGGATTTTGATAATCGCACGTCTGTAAACCAAGACATCGGTTTAACCAAGAGTATGACCTTCGCAAAAATCGGTTTCAAAATCTTTCAAAATAGAACCGAACGCCGAAAGGCTCGTCAAATTTTGATAGTGCGAAAGCCCATCTCTTCGTTGACAAGTCCATACATGTGTCAACCCTAAGAGTTCTCAACTCTATATAGGGATGTAGATATTTACCCATTGTGTCATCCTCGACCAAGAGTACGACTCTCGCATCCACTGACACCGGTTCCCTAAAAAATTTTCAAAATGGAACCAAGCGCCGAAAGGCCCGTCAAATTTTTGGAGGTGTGAAAGCCTATCTCTTTGTTGATAAGTCCGCTGTGTACATACATGTTAACCCTAAGAGTTCTTGACTCTATATAGGGATGTAGATGTTTACCCATTGTGTCGTCCTCGACCAAGAGTACGACCCTCACACCAACCGACATCGGTTCCCAGAAAATTTTTCCAAAATGGAACCGAACGCCGAAAGGCTCGTCAAATTTTTGGTGATGTGAGAGTCTATCTCCTTGTTGATGAGTTCTGTAACCATAGTGTACATACGTGTATAAGCCCTAAGAGTTCCCGACTCTATATAGGGATGTAGATGTTGGCCCATTGTGTTGTCTTCAACCAAGAGTATGACTCTCGCATCTACCGACATCGGTTCCCCCAAAATTTTTCAAAATGAAACCGAACGCCGAAAGGCCCGTCAATTTTCAATGATGTGAGAGTCCACCTCTTAGTTGACTTGTCCGTTGTGTACATACACGCATAAGCCCTAAGAGTTCCCGACTCTATATAGGGATGTAAATATTTACCCATTGTGTTGTCTTCAACCAAGAGTATGACTCTCACACCAACTGACATTGGTTCCCAAAAAAAAAAAGTTTTTCAAAATGGAACCGAGGGCCGAAAGGCTCGTCAATTTTCAATGATGTGAGAATCCATCTCTTCGTTGACTTGTCCACCATGTACATACGCATGTAAATCCTAAAAGTTTCCAACTCTGTACAGAAATGTAGATATTCACCCATTGTGTCGTCTTCGGCCAAGAGTACGACCCTCACATCGACCGACGTCGGTTCCCACAAAAAAAAATTTTCAAAATGGAACCGAACGCCAAAAGGCTCATTGAATTTTTAGAGATGTGAAAGTCTATCTCCTTGTTGATGTGTCCATAACCATCGTGTAAACCCTAGGGGTTTCCAACTCTATATGGGGATGTAGATATTCACCCATTTTGTCAACCTCAACAAGAAGTATGACCCTCACATAAACCAATGACAGTTTCCCAAAAAAGTTTTCAAAACGGAACTGTGAGCCGAAAGGCTCTTCAAGTCTTGGTAACCCGATGTGAGAGTCCATCTACTTGTTGATGCATGGTGAAATCATGTGCATCATGAACGCACTCATACCCAATCGAGGTTTACTGCGAGGTAAGCCCAGGGTCCTGATCCTAATTGTGAATTCAAAGTCTAACTCATTTTCATTTGCTTGTAGGATTTCATCCATACACACGAACAAATGGTGGGAGAAACAAATGGGCCGAATGAACATGAGGTTCGGATGGCCACCTCTGAGCACAAGTTTGACGATCTTCTTGCCTTCGTATACATGATGGTGAAGCAAGTCGTGGAAATGGGAAACCAGAAGAGAAAAGATGACAAAAACACCAATGGTGAAGTGTCGGAAGGACGTCCTCACATCAACATGGACCCGCTGCCAAGGCCACCAACACTACCAAAACCTAAGGAGAGAGATCCCCAATTGGATAGTAAGATCGATGACTCAGAAGAAAAGATCCGGCTCATGCGGGGCCTGAGCTCCTTCGGAACACAGATTCCTTCAGTATGTCCTAGTTCCCCAACATGACAGTGCCGCCCAAATTCAAAATCCCCAAATTCGAGAAGAACAATGGGAGGAGTGACCCGATGATTCACTTGCAAATGTGCTGCCGAAAGATGGCCCAGTACGCAAACAATGAACCCTTGTTGATCCAGACTTTCTAAGACACCTTGATGGGGCACGCAGCCGAATGGTATTCACAACTGAAGAAGATCTCCCATTGGAAAGAGCTGGCAGACACCTTCCTAGCCCAGTATGGCCTCAACTCTCAAATAGAACCAGACTGCTTTGACCGTTAGAGAATGGAGAAGAAGAGCAGCAAGATTTTCAGAGAATACACCCAGTGGTGGAGAGAAATGGCGACCTCGGGCATGCCCCCTTCTAGACGAGAAAGAGATGATCAAGATCTTCGTCGATACCCTGAAGAACCCATACTTCAATCGAATAGTGGGTTTGCAATTGCAGTTCCTTGTGGACTTGATTCTTGTTGAAGAAAGAGTCGAGGATGCGGTGAAGACAAAGAGAGGATGGTGGACATGCCAGCCCTAATGGCATTAGTTGAGCAGATTGCAAAGAGGACCCTCGTAGAGAAAAACGAGGGGGAAGTTTAAGATGATAGCCAAGAACGACAGGAAATGGTAGACGACTCTTCCATGTTATACCCACTTGGAAGTCAGCCAAGGTCGGCTCAGATAGCACAAAGCTCCCAAGGTGCACAAGACTTGAATGACCTACTTGGACTACTCAAGGGTGCCGTATTTGTGAGAGGTCAATGGAGGAACCTGCGGCAGCTACATCAAGATAGATGATGGTTCTTGAGAACATGTTACCAAGCCTGGATGGACCATGAGTGAGCTAAGATGTGGATCACTTTCCTGTGAAAGCTTCACACAACTGTATCCAAACTCTGGAGAGGTTCACCTGATGTTAGGGAATGCCACCCACGGAAGACAAAGCACAAGAGAACCTTTAAGATTCAATCAAGTTCCTACTAACCCTCTTATATCCATGTTGAGTAGTTTGTTGCAAGTCTTGTACAAATTTTCCAAAATCTATGCTTTTCCAAAAAATGTGCATAATAAATTCAAAATCACAAAAAGATTTGTTTGAAATGCATGCATCCATGAGAGGGACGAGTCAACACCACAATTCCACTCATGGAAAATGAGGTGTCTAAGTAAAATTACTATCCACTACTGAGAAGGAGCGGCATGTGTTCTCTGAACACCCACGCCCGAAACACTTTTTTCTCAAACACATGAAGCACTTGAAGCACTTAACCCTTTTGCACATGATTCCTACTTTTCACGACCAATGTTGGTGTGATCCTAAACCAGTAGGTGACTAAAAGTTCTAGCTTCACTGACCAATTGATTGGATATGAAATGATGGAGGCATTGTTTCTACTATCCAAACAGTTATACCGCTTGTAAACCCCGCTGATCCAAAGAATATATTTTTAAAGAAAATTCACCCGGATTTATGAAATGGCACTTAAGCTCTCTAGGCTAAGAAGTTAGTACCCAGGATGACGGAAAAGGCCTCCGTTCAACTATCCTCCCACTTGTAGAAAAATGCCACTTGCTAACCAAGTTGAGCCTGTTCGTTTTTCTTCTATGAAAAACCAGTCAAGGATTACCCCCCACACTGGGGCAGGTTAAATGGTTGTGAGAGTCTCACACTAGGCAAAAGCGAACAAAGTGAGTAAATGAGATTTTCGAAGGAAACAAAGTCAATCAAGTGAATTCCCCAAAAAAAAAAAAAAGAAAGGGGAAAAGAAGTCCAAAAACTGAAGAAAAAGTCAACCCAAGGAAAGCTAAACTCAGTGAATAGGAGAATCTAGTGAAATGTTCAAATTAAGGACTAGGGTAGTGCTTAATGGAGTGAAATTCAAACGAAGAGTAATCCTTGACTTTAGGAAAACCCCTCAAGTAATTTCAAAGCCAAAATTATCCTCCCATAAGCCTAGGAGAACCAAAGCCTTACATTACGGTCCTTTGAAAGTCCTTCCTAACTGGGAGCGACTGCTTAGCCTAAGGAGCTTGTGCCAAGGAAACATCACGAAGTAATTTTGAGCCTTATATCCTTCGTTTCAAGCACCCTTTTAACCCCAAGGCCACGTTACAAGCCAACAAAGACCTCACTGATCATTCGATGATCGGTTGGTCATGTAGCAATGAACTTTTGGTCAAAAACTGGTAATGATGGAATCTAGATCACGCACCTTCAAGAGGTCGTATCTCATAAAGGGCACCGTCCACTTTGCACCATGGCCTTTGGGCCAAACAAGAGTGACTTCAATGTTTGAAGCCTCACCCCAATTCAAAAGAAATAAAAGAAGAGCTCACTCAGAAAGCTCACAGGATAATGCCAAACAGATTAACCCGAGGGACCACGCTTTCCATTCTCGGTAAGGGATGGTTGTTGAGCAGAGGCACCCATTAACTGTAAAGGAAACAAGGCTTTGCCTAGCCTCTCTCAGACGATGCATGCATTTGAAAGAATTTTCAAAAGATTATACTCTTTAATGATTTTCCAAGAATAAAAAGATTTGAAAAATGATTTTCTAAAAAACAGTCCTCGAAATCTTGAATGAGGAAAATTTTTCAAAGAAGGATTTGTGCAGAATTGCAACAACCTATGAAATTCATTTCACCCTCTAAACCACCAGTCAAGCCACTGGCCAAAAAACCCTGAAAGATGTTAAGCACTTTCCTCCCTAGACTCCCTTCAAACAGCATGCCTTGACCAGAAAATGCCCAAACACAATCCCATACACTGGCTTTGGTCGAATGTTGTCCATAAGAAAACGAAGGCCAAGCCCCAGTCTCAACCTTGATACTGGGGCAATTTTTCCTTCTTGGTTCTACCAAACCGTGGGTGGTATTCAAAGGTTCCAGAAAATTGGAAGGAAATCTCTCATCATAGACACACTCAGCAGACATGGAGGTCGATACTGAGGCAGATTTCTAGGTCACTGAAGATCTACATCATCCAGGCGAATGGACACCTCTTGCAGAATCTCCCAAATCGGTGATAGTATCGAAGCCCGGGAATAAGGAATTCTGAATAGCCATGCGAGAAAGGTTTCTGAGAAAGAAATGAGACCCGAATTGGGGAAAACGTGTGACAGACCTTCGGTTTATCCATGGGTCTCACCATTGATCTCGTTGTACCACACTGGGGCAATTTTTCCGCGAACGGAAAAATTAGAAGACAAACCAGAGGATCAAGGAAGAAGTGCTACCACCATCAGGAATTAGTTGAAAGAGCCGAAGGTTCAACCAAGCGGATCGAAGATTGAGAAAGTGTCGTTTGACCAAATGATCAAGAGCATTCAGACAGACCGACCAGATGAGCTAATGACCAAGAGCATGTTGTCAGCACTGAGAAGACCGGAAAAGTTAAGAAGCAAGCCAAGGAATGTCTCATGATTGAATTTGACAACACACTGGGGCAAATTTTTCAAAAGGGGTTTTGAAAAATTTTGAAGGAAGAAGCGGCTCAACACTTCAGACGGCTGTCTCGATCCAGGGCGAAAGGGGACAGAAGCGGAAATTTGGATTCTACATCGACACGTGTGATTCCACACTGGGGCAAATTTTTCAGTAAACTGAAAAATTGTGAAGAAGAGCTGGTTCGAGACTTCGGGCAGTTAGTTTGGACCAAACCAAGAAGTATGTGCATGAAGAGTTTGGAAACTCGTACCGATCAAGATAATGCCATACTGGGGCAAAATTTTTCCATCTTCGAGAAGCTGGAAAAATTTGTTTCGATATTCCATACTGGGCCAAAATTTTTCAAAAGGGTTTTGAAAAATTTCGAAGGAAAATAGTTCGACTCTCGGGTGGCTATCGCAGTCCGATGCAAAGGAGATAGAGGAAGAAATCCGGGATTCCGCATCAGCATGCATTGTTCCACACTGGGGCAAAATTTTTCTATCTTCAAGAAGCTAGAAAAATTTATTCAACGCTACACACTGGGGCAAATTTTTCCATTTTTGTCAGGAGAAAAATTGGAAAAATTCGAAAGAGTCATCCGAAATGGGCCTCGTGAAGGAGTAAGACCCAAGATTTGCTGAAATGGGCCTCGTGAAGGAGTAAGACCCAAGAGTT
This sequence comes from Fagus sylvatica, assembly GCA_907173295.1. Taxonomy (NCBI): domain Eukaryota; kingdom Viridiplantae; phylum Streptophyta; class Magnoliopsida; order Fagales; family Fagaceae; genus Fagus; species Fagus sylvatica. The sequence goes on from OU015768.1 coordinate 26,327,015, forward strand.
GCTGAAATGGGCCTCGTGAAGGAGTAAGACCCAGGATTTGCTGAAATGGGCCTCGTGAAGGAGTAAGACCCGATGATGATGAAATGGGCCTCGTGAAGGAGTAAGTCCCAACATTGATGCTGAAATGGGCCTCGCTGAAAGTGAGTAAGACCCAATGATGATAGAAATGGGCCTCGTGGAAGGAGTAAGACCCCGTGAAGGAGAGTCCCGACATTGATAGAAATGGGCCTCGTGAAGGAGTAAGACCCGATGATGATGAAATGGGCCTCGTGAAGGAGTAAGTCCCAACATTGATGGAAATGGGCCTCGCTGAAAGTGAAGGAGTAAGACCCGATGATGATAAGAAATGGGCCTCAAGAAGTGAGTAAGACCCAATGATGATAGAAATGGGCCTCTTGGATGTATAAGACCCAACCCTTCTGATGTTTCGAATCCTGCAGCTAACCTGTGAGATAGCTAAGCCTAAAGTATGGGATGCGAGTGCACTCCGACCCAGCAGACAGAGCAACAACCACCTCAATGGAGCTCGCATGGCATCTAAAGCACACAGAGCCAAAGTCCCTCAGGAATGGACCACATGGAATGCCACCATCGGCGACAAACCCAAGAAGGGGGAGCTAAATTCACATGACCCCAAGTCTACCTCAGGTCTTTCTTAAGATCTGACCCTCAATGTTCATACATTCACAAGAATCCAAGGCGTGAGGACCGGCGACGATCTCCGCTACCACTGCCTCGGTGAGACATCTGCAAGAAAGAGCAACAAGGCAATCCAAGAGCCAGAAAAGCCAGGTAAACTTCATACTCAAAACCCAATGATAGGAAAAGACAATCAAACAATCAATTTTTCCCCGATCATTTGGATGAATTTCCAAACCGGTTCAGATTACCCAATTACGATTCGACAAGTGTCAAATCTCAATTTTTCCCCGACCGTTTGGATAAATTTCCGAACCGGGTCTGATTACCCAATTGCGATTTGACAAGTGTCAAATCCCAATTTTCCCCGGCCGTTTGGATGAATTTCCAAACCGAGTCTGACCACCCAATTGCGATTCGACTAAGTGTCAAATCCCAAATTTTTCCCCGACCGTTTGGATGAATTTCCAAACGGGAATTTGACCGAATCACCCTCAAATCACACCCCAACGTGTTTGGATTAAGGGTTCCAAACCGTTGGTTCACTCGATTTGAGACTTTGGGTAGTCCCCAGAGCCAAATCACACCCCCACGTGTTTGGATTAAGTTCCAAACCGTTGTTCACCGATTTGAACTCCCCCAACTTAAGGGTTCCAAAACTCGATTTGAGACTTGGGTAGTCCCCAAGCCAAATCACACCCAACGTGTTTGGATTAAGGGTTCCAAACCGTTGGTTCACTCGATTTGAGACTTGGGTAGTCCCCAAGCCAAATCACACCCCAACGTGTTTGGATTAAGGGTTCCAAACCGTTGGTTCACTCGATTTGAGACTTGGGTAGTCCCCAAGCCAAATCACACCCCAACGTGTTTGGATTAAGGGTTCCAAACCGTTGGTTCACTCGATTTGAGACTTGGGTAGTCCCCAAGCCAAATCACACCCCCAACGTGTTTGGATTAAGGGTTCCAAACCGTTGGTTCACTCGATTTGAGACTTGGGTAGTCCCCAAGCCAAATCACACCCCAACGTGTTTGGATTAAGGGTTCCAAACCGTTGGTTCACTCGATTTGAGACTTGGGTAGTCCCCAAGCCAAATCACACCCCAACGTGTTTGGATTAAGGGTTCCAAACCGTTGGTTCACTCGATTTGAGACTTGGGTAGTCCCCAAGCCAAATCACACCCCAACGTGTTTGGATTAAGGGTTCCAAACCGTTGGTTCACTCGATTTGAGACTTGGGTAGTCCCCAAGCCAAATCACACCCCAACGTGTTTGGATTAAGGGTTCCAAACCGTTGGTTCACTCGATTTGAGACTTGGGTAGTCCCCAAGCCAAAAATCACACCCCAACGTGTTTGGATTAAGGGTTCCAAACCGTTGGTTCACTCGATTTGAGACTTGGGTAGTCCCCAAGCCAAATCACACCCCAACGTGTTTGGATTGGATTAAGGTTGTTCCAAACCGTTGGTTCACTCGATTTGAGACTTGGGTAGTCCCCAAGCCAAATCACACCCCAACGTGTTTGGATTAAGGGTCGAACCGTTGGCCAATCATCACACCGATTTGCCAAGACGGATTGGGTAGTCCCCAAGCCAAATCACACACCCAAACCGTTGGTTCACTCGATTTGAGACTTGGGTAGTCCCCAAGCCAAATCACACCCCAACGTGTTTGGATTAAGGGTTCCAAACCGTTGGTTCACTCGATTTGAGACTTGGGTAGTCCCCAAGCCAAATCACACCCCAACGTGTTTGGATTAAGGGTTCCAAACCGTTGGTTCACTCGATTTGAGACTTGGGTAGTCCCCAAGCCAAATCACACCCCAACGTGTTTGGATTAAGGGTTCCAAACCGTTGGTTCACTCGATTTGAGACTTGGGTAGTCCCCAAGCCAAATCACACCCCAACGTGTTTGGATTAAGGGTTCCAAACCGTTGGTTCACTCGATTTGAGACTTGGGTAGTCCCCAAGCCAAATCACACCCCAACGTGTTTGGATTAAGGGTTCCAAACCGTTGGTTCACTCGATTTGAGACTTGGGTAGTCCCCAAGCCAAATCACACCCCAACGTGTTTGGATTAAAGGGTTCCAAACCGTTGGTTCACTCGATTTGAGACTTGGGTAGTCCCCAAGCCAAATCACACCCCAACGTGTTTGGATTAAGGGTTCCAAACCGTTGGTTCACTCGATTTGAGACTTGGGTAGTCCCCAAGCCAAATCACACCCCAACGTGTTTGGATTAAGGGTTCCAAACCGTTGGTTCACTCGATTTGAGACTTGGGTAGTCCCCAAGCCAAATCACACCCCAACGTGTTTGGATTAAGGGTTCCAAACCGTTGGTTCACTCGATTTGAGACTTGGGTAGTCCCCAAGCCAAATCACACCCCAACGTGTTTGGATTAAGGGTTCCAAACCGTTGGTTCACTCGATTTGAGACTTGGGTAGTCCCCAAGCCAAATCACACCCCAACGTGTTTGGATTAAGGGTTCCAAACCGTTGGTTCACTCGATTTGAGACTTGGGTAGTCCCCAAGCCAAATCACACCCCAACGTGTTTGGATTAAGGGTTCCAAACCGTTGGTTCACTCGATTTAAGTTGATTAAGGGTGAAGCGCCAAATTCACAAGATTTGGACAAGTGACCAAAATGGGTTAACCAAGTCCGTTTGCCAATGCCAAAGGTTGATCACACCCCAACGTGTTTGGATCACCCAAGGGACTTCCAAACCGTTGAAATCACTCGATTTGTCCCCAAGTCTTCTCAAATCCCCAAGCCTCCCCACCCCAACGTGTTTGGATTAAGGGTTGCCCAGCCGTTGGACCACTTGATTTGAAGCTTGGGTAGTCCCCAAGTCAAATCACAAGCAACGTGCTTGGATTCACAATACCGAACCGTTAAACACCCGATTTGAGACTCTGAACAAATTTGAAGTCTCAAATTATCCTCCTCATTGGTCCATTTGGCTTCCAAGATTCCAAACCGTTGAACTGCCCAATTCCAAGATTGGAACAAATTTCAAATCCCAAATTCTCCCGACCTGTTTGGATTCAAACTCCAGAATTTGGACCAAACCATCGAATCTCTCCAACATTGAGATTTAGGCAAGTCTCGAATCCCAATTTTCCCCGAACCCAACTAAGTTTGTGTAAATCCACAAATTTAGCCTACGCTTTTCAAAATTTCTACCCCCACCAAAGGCACGCACATGGTGACATACCTTAGAAAGGCGAATCGACTTTCCTCTTTCGGAGCTGAGACCTGAGCTAGAATAGGAAGGAGAAAAGCAGACCCGTAGGAAACGTGGAGTTTTGAAGAGGAAAACTAAGAATCTGAAACCTACCTTGACTATTTGGATCCCGACCCGTTGAAATTCAAGATTGGAACAAATTTCAAATCCCAATTTCCCGACCGATGTTTGACAGCAGCGCGTCTGACAGAGAGTGACAGTCGCAAACTGAGGAAAATTTTTCGCAGTACCTGAAGACGATGGTGCATACCTTAGAAAGGAGAAAATCCCAGCGGGCAAAAATCGAGTCATTTATTCTTTGTCCGACGTTCCGATTGACAGCCAGCGCGTCTTGTACCAAAGAAAACGCCAAACAAAGAAGGGGCAACTGTCATAACCCCATTTTTACCCACGGAGATTTTGCCCGACAAAGAAGGGGCAACTGTCATTTCATTTTTACCGGGATTTTCTCGGGTCGGCAGGTAAAATGACGGGGCAGCCCGAACCAAGTCGGCCTAATCCGACGAGGGCTCGCCACATCAAATACTCCCAAGAAGAAGGTTTGGGACACATTTCCTAAAGTTTGACCAAATTTGTCTAGGGTTGACCAAGTTTGACCAGGGTTGACCAAGTTTGACCAAGGGTTGACTAAGCTCTTCCTGACCCAACTGGGGTCCACTACGCCCGAAAACCCTTGAAACGCGGCCCGGGATACATTTCCCGGAAGTTTGGAGAAATTGACCAAGTTTGATCGAGACCAAGTTTGAGTTTGGACCGTTGACCGGACCAAAAGTTTGCATCGTTGACTGAGGGTTGACACCCCCTGACCAATGCGTGGAGCACGTTGAGAGCTTCGATTCAATATTGACTTTACGGGTTTCTGGAACCGGACGGACGAACTGAAACGTTGACGATTCAATACTTTACGGGTCGAAAACGGACGAGAAAGTTATGGGCAAAACCGTGAAAAAACGGTCCAACACTTAGCCAAATTTTGCTAAGTGTTGTTGACAAAACAGCCTATTTGGGAGACAACGTTTGCACGCAGATTCTCACCAACCGGCAACAACTTGGTCCGCAAGTTGAAACCTTTAAGCAAAAAGGTCACTTCAGCTATCACACGCAACTTTCGGATCGTCAAGAGCTCCTCCAGTCAAGCCGGAATCTCGATCGGAAGATGACCCCGTGAAATAAGGAACATTCCAACGGCCTCCGTTCGCAAGATCATATCTTGCAGACCCAAGTTCGCCTCTGTGCAAGACCTGTACCTTTGGAAAGTAGGTAGCATGAGCTTACCGGCGATACCAAGATCGCCGAAATCCGACATCGGGAGCTACGTCTACGACGTGCACGAAAACAGGTCGACGAAATAAGGCTGTGCTGAAATTTCTGGAATTTTCCCACCGATGTTGCCACGCTTGCGCGCAAAGTCTTCTTGACTCGCAACAAGTTGATCTGCAAGCCCAGGCACGTTGGAAAGAAGACACATTCATGCACGACGTGGAACTCTCGGATCGCCAAGATTTTATCGGGTCTAGCCAGAATCCCGATCGGAAAACTGTCCTCAAACGGACCAAAACCACTCCGGTGGCCTCTGTTCGCAGAACCATATCTCGCGAACCCAAGCTCGGATTCCCACGAATCCAGAACCTTGCAAAATTAGGCAGCGCAAGCTTTCCAATGGTACCAAGAACGTCGAAATCCGACATCAGGAGCTAGGTCAAAAACGCGCGCGAACTGGGACAAGATTTAAGAAAAAGCGCGCTGGGAATAAAACGCATTTTTCCTTCCAGACAGCCGCCTTCACGCGCAGAGTCTTTCCTACTCGCTATAAGTTGACCCGCGAGCCCGGGTGCATTGGAAAGATGACGACTCCAGCTACGATGTGGAACTCTCGGTTCGCCGATAGCGTCCCCCGTTTGACCGGAATCTTCGCCGGAAAAACACACAAAAACAACTCCGGCACCCCAACTTCCGGGAGCCATAAATCTCTCGTTGGAATTCCGATTTGTGAAAACTTTATACCGTTGGAAAGAGGATGTCAAGGGCTTTCCGGAGATATGCTGCATGACCCATTTTGAGTTCTGGAAGACCTCCAAAACTGCCCTCGAAAATCGGGTCAAAAAAGGATATGCGCGCGAAAACCGAGGAAGATTCGGAGGGGTGCTGGCGTGGATGGATAAGACCGCCACGTGGCAGGCGCACGCGGCGTGCGGCATCATCACGCGCCGCGTGGCATGATGCCGCGCAAGGCGTGCACGCCCTTCTATAAATAAGACCACACCCCCCTCATTTGTACACGATTTTGGCTCGGGCATTAGGTCTTCTAGAGCGTAGAATAGGCAGAAAGTAGGGGTTTAAGGGGTGTAGGAAGGGTTTTTGGGTAGTTTTAGAGTGAGAGACTCCTCTCTAGGTATTCTCTCTCTCTCTAGGCTCTTTCTCTCTCCTCTCCTCTCTCTTTTTTTTTGCTTTTCTTAAGTGGAAGTGACTAGTGATGATCCCTAAAATGGGAAGGGATTCACAAGGATCCACCCTTATTTATGATTTTTAGTTCGTTATTGCTTTACTTATGCACTTTTAGTTCATTAAATGTTCATTTATGTTCTTTAAGTTCATGTCTAGCTTTATATACTTGCTTTAAGTTTATTTATCGCTTTTATGCTTTAAGATTCATTTATTGCTTTCGATATTTGCTTTAAATACGTTTATAGCTTTCCGCAATGCTTTAAATAGCATTTAGTCCGCAATGCTTTAAATACATTTAGTGCTTTATTATTGTGAATATTATATTGTGATCATCCCTTCCCTCGTGTTTTAGTACGGCAAATATTGAGTGGCTTTGGCAGAGTGCGTAAGACCTCTAACGAGGCCGTAACAACCATGTTAGCCCACGAGGTATTTGACCCAAAAAATACATCCCCATGTCTAAATAAGTAGATTTATCGCTTTAATTTACATTACATACTACGTACTTTATTGTGAATATTATATTGTAATTATTTCTTCCCCCGTGTTTTAGTACGGCAAATATTGAGTAGCTTTGGTGGAGTGCGTAAGACCTCTAACGAGGCCGTAACAACCATGTTAGTCTACGAGGTATTTGACCCGAAAAATACATCCCCGTGTGTAAATAACGTCATTTATCACTTTATTTACATTTACTACGTTGTGCATATTATATTGTGAATATCTCCCATTTTTCCCTTTGTGATTTGGGCATGATAATCTCGATTGGTCGCGATGGTTTATATAAGACCTCAAAGAGGCATTAGCCATTACGTAATTCCATAAGGCATTGGACCCATGAAAATCCCATGCTTTTAATTCCATTATTGCTTTAAATTTATTTATCGCTTTCTGCAATGCTTCAAATACATTTATTACTTTATTTATTTTTACGCACTTGTGAATATGTTGCGTTGTTATTATCCCCGTTCCCCATAAAATTGGGCATGATAATCCCGATTGGTCGCGATGGTTTATATAAGACCTCAAAGAGGCATTAGCCATTACGTAATTCCATAAGGCATTGGACCCATGAAAGTCCCATGCTTTTAATTCCATTATTGCTTTAAATTTATTTATCGCTTTCCGCAATGCTTCAAATACATTTATTGTTTTATTTATTTTTACGCACTTGTGAATATGTTGCGTTGTTATTATCCCCGTTACCCGTAAAAATGGGCGTGATAATCCCGATTGGTCGTGATGGATTATGTAAGACCTCAAAGAGGCATTAGCCATCTACGTAATTCCATAGGCATTGGACCCACAAAAATCCCGTGTTTTAGATTTATCACCATTTTAAATATGTTTATCGCTTTCCGTTATGCTTTAAATTTATTTATTGCCATTATCTCATTATTTGCCACGTTGTAAATATCGTTTACCCATCCCCTTTTCCCCTTTGATTTTGGGCATGAAAATACCAACCGGTATTGGCGGTTTTAGGTAAGTCTTTCAATAGCACTAAACCCCATGTAAATCCATGAGGCGTTGGACCCGTAAATTGAAACCCCGTTTTCAAATGATTTCACTCATATAAGTCCTATTTGGCATCGAAGGTTTAGGTAAGTCTTTCAATAGCACTAACCCTTTGTGTAAGCCCGAAAAGGCATTGAAACTCTCTTTCAAAAATGATTTTCACTCATATAAGTCCTATTTGGCATCGAAGGTTTAGGTAAGTCTTTCAATAGCACTAACCCTTCGTGTAAGCCCGAGAAGGCATTGAAACCCTTTTTTAAATGATTTTCATCATGTAAGTCCTATTTGGCATCAAAGGTTCGGATAAATCTTTCAATAGCACCGACCCTTTGTGTAAGACCGAGAGGCCTTGAATTCTCTTTAAATTGCTTTGTTTTATTCATGTAAATCCTATGGTGGTGTCGAGATTCGAGTAAGTCTTTCAATAGCATCGAATCCCGACCCCACGAGGTCTTGACCCTTTCCCTAAAAGTTCTCATGAAATACATTTCGATTAAGTGTTGCATTCATTGATATGCTGCTAACATGCCATAATCATCCCATACTTGTCATTTTAGTAATTTATGCGCTGCGAACATGCCGTGATTACTCATTTGAACTTCTTATGATTTATGTGCTGCAAACATGCCGTGATCATTCCTTACTCATTCATTCTTGTGATTTATGTGCTGCGAACATGCCGTGATTATTTGTTTGAATGTTTTACCATTTTGATGTCATGTTCATTCTTGTGATTTATGTGCTGCGAACATGCCGTGATTACTTGCTTGAACATTTTATTCGTTTTCGTACTCATTTTAGTAATTTATACGCTGCGAACATGCCGTGATTACTCATTTGAACTTCTTATGATTTATGTGTTGCAAACATGCCGTGATCATTCCATACTCATTCATTCTTGTGATTTATGTGCTGCGAACATGCCGTGATTATTTGTTTGAATGTTTTACCATTTTGATGCCATGTTCATTCTTGTGATTTATGTGCTGCGAACATGCCGTGATTACTTGTTTGAGTGTTTATTGCTTTGATATAAAAATGTGATTAAAATACACTTTGCCATGAAAACTTTAAAAAGAGTAAACATGGTAATGTGGGCGTTAGAAACGAAATTGGTGCAATCCAAGGGCTATGGCTCGCCCTGGCTTTTGGACACCATGGTATGAGTCCTTTACACGGGGGCGTGGCTGGTACGTGCTTTCGTGTAAGGGATTCTACGCGTTCTAACTCCCATAGGATCATGGTCTAAAATTCCCCAAAGTGTGAATTAATCATCCAAAACCCCGCCATTTGACGGACCGCTTTACTCTTGGAAATCAAGGGTAAAGAGATCCCGAATATGGCACCAAAAACATTAATTGTTTGTTCCGGCACTAGGTGTTGGGATTTCAAGTATGTCCTACCACCGAAATGCCCGGAAATTTAAAAGATACAAAGATAAAGGGATGGTGAAATAAAGAGTCTAATCAAAACCAAATGAGGTCAAAATGCATTTGCCACTCTTGGTATATTGCTCGACCAAATTTGGGACATTTGTACATAATAAAAACCAACAAACCTAGGCTTAGCAAATAAAAGAGAACACTAGGAAGGAGGTAACCGTTTTCTTAAACAGATGTCATGGGGTGCCTAACGCCTTCCCCACGCATAAGCAAACCCCCGAACCTATCTCTGGTTCAAGACCATTTAGTTTTAGATGTCTAAATAAGATAAAATCTATTAGACATAGGTGCCCAATCACACCTTAAATTTCCCATGGTTGGTGGCGACGCCAAATTTGTGCACACACGCACACATGTACACAAGTTCCCACACACACACACAACTCATATCTCGAAACGGAAAAGAGATAGAGATCACACACACACTCGCCAAATGGGGGTTGGTATCTAGGAAAATAAAAGAAAAGACCTAACACCCTTCTTAGGTCGGATTTTCCGCCGGTGTCGACAAATGCCTTAGTCAGTTATGGATCGTAAGATGATCAGAAATTTAATAACCAGAGCTAAGGGAAATTTTATGTAAAAAGAGCAAGTCCCCTTAAACTATTGAATCCCCTTATATTTATACCTTCATTTCACTGGTGATATTTAAGATACTTACTTATCCCTCTTCCCAATACCTTAATTTTGTCATTAATCAGAGATATTAAACAACTTTACTTCAGATATTTCTTACCTGAACATGAGTTCTGTCAGATTTAATGAATATTCATCATCAGCTATTATTGTAGTTAATTTCTGAGTTTAGAGTGTAAGATGTATTCAACACTCTTTGTCTAGATATTTTATGCATTAATGGGTGTTAAAGCACAAGTCAGTTCTAGGCTTAATATCTGGAGTTTAATTCTGGTGGAGTATTTAATGATTCCTGCCCCAGATATTTTCGGCCTTAAATGCTGGGTTCTAATGTAATCTTAGTTCTTTTCGAGATTAACCGAACAAGAATTCAGTTGACCAAGCACGAACAATAGTTTGGATCCGATGAGACACATGACACAGCTCGGCCATGTCCGAACACGTGATGCAGCTCAGTTATGGTCGGACCATGGATTGGTATGATTTAGTTGATTCCTTAACTTCTAGTTTGGTTTGATTACTTTCAAATTATTTCCCCTCCAATAGTTTTTGTCATATCACATGATATATATATATACTTTTATCACATAAAACAGTAATTGTTTCGCATTTGATAATAACTTACTATTATAATGAACAATTTCACCATGTATATTATACTTCCAAAAACATTAGAAATACCTGAGAAGGAATCTATGTTCAAATATTCAAGGCTAAAAGGTAAAGTTTATTAAACGGAAAATGATTCTAAAAGGTAGTGATCATTGATTGATTGATTCAATTATAGAACCTTGATATTCTTAGTGAGTTTTTCTACTTACATAATTCTCACAACATATTCACAACAAGCTGAACTGAGATTATCACAACTAAAAGATTAATAAAAGATTGATGTTGGACTGATATTGTTGTTATTGTGATTTTATTTTTGGAGTTCTTTTATGTTATTACGGATTTTTTTTTGTGTGTGTGTGTGTGTGTGTGTGTAGTAATTTACCTAGAATATTTTTTCTAGGAAGGGCACTTTATCAAATCCATATATATATTTGAGGGTGGGCACGTCATACATTGGATCCGCCCTTGATGATAGGTTAAATAGATGCTACATATGTCAAAATTTTTTGAGGTCAACAGAAAGAATAAAAAGTCAAAAAATTTTCAGTTTTACATTATAGTATAGATTTTATCTTAAAAAAATTTTGAATCCAAACTTTCAAAATATATATAAATATATATATACTAATTTAAAAAGAAAATTAAAATATAAAAATAAAATTCGGGTGGCCAGTCTAAACGTTCATATGTCCATGTCATCATGGCCCCCTAGTCTAAAGGAGCCTCTGCCCCGTCCTTAAGTGAGTTGGATCACATTTAAGTTCTTGAGAAGGTTCATCACCAATAGGGCAATATTTTTGGTTTTTGGCAAATTAGAACAACATTCCTTGAAATTTAGTAAAATGACAATATCCCTTTCCTATTTTAAAATTTGACACTAAGCCACTTTACTTTTGTTTGAAAATGACACTCTTCGCTCACCTTTGTTAAAAGATGACACTCTGCTCCCTTACCTTTGTTAAAAAATAACAATTCGCCCTTTATTTTCTAAAAGGTGAGAGGAAGAATGTCATTTTCTAAAATAAAAGAGGTTACTGCCATTTCTCAGAAACTTGAGGATCTTACTTTCTTTTCTTTTTTTTATTTTTATTTTTATTTTTTCCTTTTTTTATGTTGGCAAGTTTCCCGAGGGCTTGGGATTGCGCACAAGGCAATTCCTCCATTCTTACAATAAGGCTTTGCACAAGTAAATGCAAAATCTCTTTTGTGAAGATATGTCCCTCTAAGGAAAACTCACAACAATTTTACAACACCCTCAATTTGCCTACCACCTTATATATGGGCCCACCACAATTCGGCTTTTAATTTCTTTTTAATGGTCTATGTGTGAGTTGGGAATAAATATTATTTATCACATTTTTTTGTGTTTCACTTTATTCTCCTTCAATGGTAATACGATGTGTCTGATTTCTTTCCATTTTAAACTTTAGTTATTTTATAAAGAAAAAAAAAAAGCTTGATAAATTGGGATTAAAAAGAAAAAAGTAGGATAGATGATTTGTATTCATAATTTGTTTTTTGTTGTTGTTGTTGTTGTAAGAAGAAAGGTAAGGAGTATTATTCGAGATCAGTATTCCTGAGTTGGTAGGTAAATTTGGTGGTGTTGTAAAATTCTTGTGATCCTAATTTTATTGTTAAGGAAAATTTTGTGCCATGAGGTTTTGATTTCTAATTGTTTATTGTTATTCCTCTTCGTTATTGAATTTTGGCATTATTTACTCCTCGTTAAGTTGATGGTCTGCCAATGAAGAACAATACGGAAACACGAGAAAACATTATGAAAGAAAAAATCGAGAATTGTTATGCAATTTCCTTATCATTTCCCCTTGTCAATTGAGGATATAAAGATCTGAATTTACTCTATTTTTTATGCGACATTTTCGAAGGTAGTCTAGCATGATTCACGTAGTCCAGGTCGCCATCCTTGGGTTGAATGATAGGAGCTTTGCAGTCCTCCTCTATTGAGTGATTGGCCAAAATTAAAGCAATATGATAAACAATGAAAGGTAGCAATGGAAAGTGGTCGGGTGAAGGACAAAAAAAAAGTTAAAGAAAAAGAAAAAGTGATCTGGTGAGAATTTGAAGTCACTATTGCAATAGGAGCCATTCTTTTGAGGAATTTTTATTCACTTTTTTTTTTTTTTTTTTTTTTAAAACTTCTTATTCACTCTTTTGTTAGGTGGCTTACATGACATCACATTGTGGATTTTTTCTTCTTCTTCATTTTTTTTTTGTTAATTTTTATTTTATTTTTTTGTTATAATAAAATAAAACCACTTCTAATATAATATCTATGAGTCATTTTATAATATTCATACTTTTTTTATGGGTATTATACATATTTAATTGGTCATTAAATGTGATATAAGTATTATCATATATGATCTTGGTACTATCTAATTTTTCTTATATATTAAATTTAAATAAATAAATAAATAAAATTTAGGGTATAAAATAATATGATAATAAGTATCATTATATTTGAGATAATTATCATCATATATGATATTAGTATAATCAATATGATACTTTTTCGAATGTGATATAAGTATTATCATATATGATATTGGTACTATCTAATTTTTCCTATATATTAAATTTAAATAAATAAATAAAATTTAGGGTATAAAATAATATGATAATAAAAATTATTATATTTGAGATAATTATCATCATATTTGATATTACTATAATCAATATGATATTTTTTCGATTAAAGGTACCATACAATCAATATGATATTTTACAGTACTCCTCTACTGAGTGATTGGCCAAAACTAAAGCAACATGATGGACATTGAAAGGTAATAATGGTAAAGTGGTCGGGAAAATGAAGATTAATAATTGAAAAGGACAAAAAAGAAAAAAGAAAAAAAGTGATATGGTGAGAATCTGAAGTCCACTATTGGCTATTGCAATAGGAGGCTAGGAGCACATTATTGTTTTTTGTCGCCTTCCTGTGATGTTGGAAAGAGAGGATAAGTATAACCCATACTGCAAGTTTAAAAGTTTACGTAATTGATTTTGAGCAAAAAATATATTTATTAGGTTATTAGGTAAAAAAAAAGAGTTATGCTTGCAATTAAATGGATTAAAATCTCCTCTGTTTTGCTTCTGTTTTTGCTTTGTAAGGTAGAAATTACATTTCATCCAGCCAAAAAATAAAAAATTGGCTCCTCCAAGACTAACAAATTAGCAAAACAAAAATTGAAATTTGCAAAATGCCGATTTCAATTTGAAAATACCAAGACCGAAATTTATCTTTAATAAGCTTTATTTTATTTTATTTTTTATTTTGCACTTTCTGTCTTAGACTTTTATTCAGAATTAAAAAATTTTTTCTTCGCTTTTTGAAAATAATCTTCATATTTTTTGTTTCAATTTTTGGTAAACAAGCTATTGACAATAAGTTGATACCAAACGGACACAATTTATTCCATTTATCCCTAATTATTTATGCTTGAGGAGTAAAAAGAAAAAAAAAAAATCACATTTTATTTTATTTTTATTATTTTACCAAAACACCGTGCACAAATATTTCAATTCTGATGGGATCATCATGATACATGCATGTCTGATTAGAACAAAGGAAAAATTGAATCAATAGTGGGTTATGATTTGTGGAGATAAACAATATACAGTTTTACAAATTTTGGACAATAACAAAAATCTGGACAAGTGCACATAAAAAATTAATCTAGACAAGTGTGTATTAGTGTATGCATCTATGCATAATAGATGTGCACAAATCATTTATGAAATAATAAATAAATCTTTGTATGATTATGACATAGTCTAAAAGGAAATTACAAGGTCTTCCACTAAATTAAAGCTAGCGAGAAAAGACATATGAATTGGATTTGTCATGTACCCCACAAACAAAGAACTCGGCCCACCCTCTTGCAGCACTGACAATTATATGTACCAACCCTAAAATAATCAATAACTCTTTAGGCATAAAATATTTCACAAACCGCTGATGTATCAAGATATGTACGATAGATAATAAAATGATGTTAGTGGTAAGTCTATATAAAAATTAATAAAAAATTATCACCTCAACAGTTGTGAGATATTTGCCTATAGCATTGCTCTAAAATAATAGAGCAGTGTTAAATATACAATAATTTGATAATATTTTTCACTCTTTGTTATTGTGTTAAGTTATTATATTATTAAAACAAATCATAATGTTGTTTGTTATCTACCAACCCACCCTACCCTTCACAACTAATAATGACTTTGAATAGTTATATTATTAACACTAATCATGATATACTTCATCAGCTATCGTTAAAAAAAGTTGTTAAAGACTTCTTTTTAGGTGTTGTGACACTTGACTTGTTGAAAATGAACATTCGGATAGATGTAGATAGCATGATCATATAATTCAATAATGGTGTTATTTACTTTATATATGGCTGAAACAAAAAAAAAAGCTTTTTCTCCTCTTGCAAACTTTTTATTTTTTCCTTCTCAATTGGTAGTAGACTTGCAGTCAATGATCTCTTGCAACTCTCCCATGAGGAACCTCTTGATGCTCACACCTATGGTTTCCATCTTCTGCTTATTCGTCCTTCTTTATCATATCACAGCAGCTTCTTCGACAAATCCTCGTTACATTGCTGTTGATAACATTAAGCTTGACTGTGGCAATGACCGAAACTCGAAGGGTTTGGATGGGCGCGAATGGGCTGCAGACAATTTTAAGTTCTTTCCCCGAGAAGAAGATAATCTCAAATCTGATATCTCTGAAACCCCAGAAGGAGGTACCGTCATGAAAGCCCCCTACACAACTGCACGTGTTTCTTATGCTCAATTCACCTACGTGTTTCCGGTCACCCATGGCCCTAAATTTGTTCGATTGTTCTTTCACCCGGCCTCTTACTCACGTTTTGAGAGGTCTAAGGACTTCTTTACTGTCAAAGCAGGTGCGTTCACCTTACTTAGAAACTTTAGTGCTTCCATTAATCTTGTTGATTCTTTGCACAAGACTGAGCTTGTAAAAGAGTTCTGCATCAACGTCGAAGAGAATCAAAAATTGAATTTAACCTTCATCCCTTTGTCAACATCTTCTAGTATGTTCTATGCGTTCATTAATGGAATTGAGATCGTTTCAATGCCTGAACACCTGTACTACAGTCTAGAAGGTCAAAGTCAAAATGATATGGAAGTCCCTCTTTATGTCGGCCAAAGTCCTCAGTTCTACATAAACTACAACATGGCACTCGAGATGGTTTTTCGATTAAACGTGGGAGGGGGCTTGATATCACCAACGGAAGACATTGGCTTGTTTAGGGAATGGTCCTCGGATGACAATTATTTCTTAAGTGGAGGCGTAGTCCCTCATTATTCATCTGTGACACCCATATTCTCAAAAATACCCAATTACACTGCACCTGATGCTGTCTATAGGTCTGCAAGGTCGATGGGTAAAAACAAAACCTGGAATTCTCAATCTAATATGACATGGGGATTACCTGTTGATTTGGGATTCAATTACCTGGTGAGGCTCCATTTCTGTGAAATAGACCCTAATATAATGTACCCTGGCGAAAGGCGGTTCATCATCGATATAGACTATCAATTTGCTGAAGACGAAGCTGATGTATTATTATGGACTGAAAATCCCAATACACCTTATTACAAGGACTACGTAGTATCCATCCGAAACAACGGAGTTGATGAGGACAACAAGCATAATCTTTCCATTGATCTACACCCTAGATTAGACGGAATAGAAGGTGGTTTCATCGATGCCATTTTAAACGGTGTGGAAGTGTTCAAGCTGAGCGACAAAACGGGTAACCTTGCAGGACCGGTAAAGTTGCCATCTCTTCCTGCCTCGATAGCCAACGAGTCCAGAACAAAGAAAACGATATTCGTTGCCATTGGAAGTGTTGTGGGCTTCTTAGTGGTACTCACTTCAGTGTGTTTCATGGTTCTCTGGAAACGAAGTAAGACCAAGCGCTATGGTTATTACTATCCACTATCAAAGTGTTGGTTCTGGCGTGATCCATACAAAGGAAAGTCAACAAGGACTAAGGCCTCGTCATTGCCTGAAGAACTATGCCGTCACTTCTCACTGGACGAAATCAAAACAGCAACTAACAACTTCCACGAAGAACTAATTATCGGCCGAGGTGGTTTTGGCAATGTATATAAGGGTCTCATTGACAAGGGTCTCACTGACGACGGCACGACTGTGGCAATCAAGCGCTTAAACCCCGAGTCTCGACAAGGTGCCAAAGAGTTCCGGACTGAGATCGAGATGCTTTCTCAACTTCGACATGTCCACCTTGTTTCCCTCATTGGATACTGCAACGATGAGGGTGAGATGATCCTCGTCTACGACTACATGACAAACGGGACCCTCAGCGACCACCTCTACGACACCAACGACAATCCTCTCACGTGGAAACAAAGACTTGAGATATGCAACGGGGCGGCACGTGGTTTGCACTATCTCCACACGTGCCAGAAGAACCCAATTATCCACCGTGATGTGAAGACTACCAATATTCTATTGGAAGACAAATGGGTGTCTAAGGTTTCGGATTTTGGGTTATCTAAAATGGGTTTGGATCAAACCCCTGTTAGTACCATAGTTAAGGGTACATTGGGTTATTTGGATCCAGATTATGCAAGGCGTCAGCAACTGACCGAGAAATCCGATGTGTACTCCTTTGGTGTGGTGATGTTGGAAGTGTTATGTGGCCGAAAGGCACTGAATCCAAAACTCGAGCAGGAGCAATGGCATCTGGCCAATTGGGCTCGAAAATGCATTGAAAAAGGGACCATTAATCAAATCATTGATCCGTATCTAAAGGGGAAGATTGCACGAGAGTGTTTTAAGGTCTACGTGGAGGTTGCGGAGAGTTGTGTGCGTGATCAAGGCACTCAACGGCCTACAATGAACGATGTGATGGAAAAGCTTGAGTTTGCATTGGAGCTGCAACAAAATGCGGATGCTGCGCAGCACAAAATCAATCCCAGTGGTGAAATTACCTATCAGGACGTGTTATCATTTCATAGTGCTCCACACCTTTACAGTGGACCCATCTTGGAATCGGATCGTGGTCTTGGGCTATCTACGATCAATACTGCAAGTCTTGTTTCTGATAGTGTCGCTGGCACAAGCAGAGACATCTTCACCGACAGCTCCATCACTACAACTTGAGGTTTGTTATATGTATTTCTAGAGTGTGGGGGCAGTTATAAGATGAACGTTTGATTAGGGGGTTGGTAAAAAAAAAGTTATGCTTGTGTAATAAGATGAGTGTGATTTAAAGTCGTTTGATTCTCACTTTTTGCTTTTCAGGCCATGTTCGAGTATCATAATTACCTTTTATTTTGTACACATGGCAACATATTTAGTGATAATCTAATGCATTATGTGGGTCGTGGAGTATATATTATATATTTTGCATGAGTAATTTATCTTGTCATTTATACTCCTTAAGTCCTTATCTACTGATTCTTAGACAAGATCAAAAAAAAAAAAAAAAAAATTAAAGATATGAACTATGTTTTAATCTTTTTGAAAGAACAATAATGTAGCAAATCTGTACATATATCCCAGTTTTTGTTTCATAAATGAATTTATTATTTGTTTCTTTTAAATTTGTTGACGAGATGTTAAATTTGTTGATCAAGATTGCAAACATTTTACTAGAATATTTGATTGCGTGGGTTTACATTGCTCAAAAATCTGCTTATTAGAGATGTTTGTGCCACGCAAGCTGGATGTCAAACTTTGGATTTATAGTAGAAATAGCCATTGGTTGGGTTTTAGGTTTTTGGACTAGATTTGAATCTAACAGTAAGAGTTTGTAATATTTTAAATGGGTTTGAGTTCAAATTTTAAAATCTGAATGGATTTGAGAAGGATTTAGGTTTTACACAGTAGGTAGTTGAATCTGATCCAATTGTTAAATGACTAGAATATCCTATTACAAATTTTATTTATACAAAAAATGGATTAGGATCTTCTTCATTTCAAATGGATCAATTTCATTATTTATATTAAATATTACAAATTTAAATGTGTATTTAATGCCACCATTTAAAATTTTAAATATTGAGTGTGAGAATCACGACCCACGCTTTTAGGTCAGAGTGGGCCTCAATGCGTTGACCCAACTGACGATGTCATACCCCCACATCGAGGGTTTTGACATTTTTGGACTTGCCACTTATTTTATTAAACAAAAAAAATATGAAAATCTTTACAAAATATTGAAAATGAAATTCCTTATCTTATTGATAAACTATGTAATTTACATCCTCGAATATGAAAAGAAATTACATTGTTTTGGTCCTTATTACAATGTTTTGTTTCTTAATTACATTATAGAAAGATGAAAATTACATGATAAAGCCTACACTACAATCATTGATCTAAGATCAAAGACTAAGTTACGAGGTGAAAAGGTGTTAGACACCCACCTTGCCCAACTAAAGTTGGTCTGCTAGAAGGTAGTGGACATTATCCATGTCACCCAAAAAAACCATCCAAATATGTCAAGAAAAGCAACATTTCATGTTTTTATTTGATAAATAAAGATTTAGCATCTAAGGTTTTAAAAAATATTATGGAATATTTAATTATAGCATGTCTGATCCTAATTAACCAATATCATCATCCAAAAACATATTATTGACATAAATTAAAAGGGAAAATCATTTATACGTGCATGTATGGAGTTTCACTCCACAGCTTCTTCAACCGTTCTTCATGTTCTTGGTGTACGTGTACTTGATGTTCTTTCATGTTCTTGGAGATTTTAGGCGGCACCTCCTCTCTTGTACTCGATCTCCTCCATGGATCACTTCTTGATCTTCAAAGAAGGGGATGTGATCATGACTTGCACTCTTGAACTTTTTGAAAATACTTCGAATGATGAAGTCAAAAGACTTCTTAATCTAATCAGTTTCAGATTCTAGAGTTTCTCTCTCCCTTACACTCTTGAAATTTCAAAAAGGACTTTGAATTAAAAATCAATGGAATTCTCAAATTATTCAATTTTAGAGTTTAGAGTTTCTCTCTATTTCGACATACTGTTTCATGGTTACCGCTTAAAATATATATATATATATATATATATATATTTCATGAACTTTATTATTTGGTCAAAGTCCATGTCCTTTTCTTTTTTATTATTATTTTGTTGGTTAAAGAAGCCTACATAATTTGTTAAGACTCTAGATAAGCAACTCCATGTCCCAACCCAATATGCTGACCCAATAAGAGGTTGCCCCCTAATAACAAAGCATAAACCAATAAGCATTATAAAAAAAAAACCAAAGAAATTTTCATCTTTTTTTCATCAAAATAAAAAAACCAATGAAACTTTTTTTTCTTTTTTCTTTTTTAGGAAACGATAGCTTTAATAATGAACCAAATCAAACTGTACATGACATGGTAATCTTCGAACCACACCTGAGTGTAGTTTGAGGACAACACCTCTACAGCCAAGGCTTGAGCAGCCTTGTTACACATAGCTTTGACAAAAGAAAATTGACAGAAAGGAAAAAATTGACGAGTGAAAGAAATGTCATCAACCCAGTTGCCAATAGGCGCAAGACAAGGGATATCCGAATGCAGCATTGAGATGAGATCTTTGCACACCAAATCGACTTCAATTCTCCGAAGACACACATCGTAAGCAAACTTAACCGCTGTCAACAGGACCAGAGCTTGGAGTATAGTTTTATCATCACACCATGGCACTTGTTGAGTCATGGCCGCAGCAACTAAACCATTACTATCGCGAATAATAACTCCCAGCCCCACCAACTTGTTCCTGGCATCCGTGCTAAAACCCACATTTAGTTTGTAATTCCCAGCTTCAGGAGGTCTCCATCTACTAAAAGCATCCACATCCAACACACCACCAGGCTCATGAACATGCAAACCAACATCTAAAAAATCTATTGCCGCACCCGCAGCTCTCCGCCAAATGTCATCCACTACTGGACTCTTGTTATCCCAAAGCTGCCTATTCCTTGCATTCCAGATTTCCCATGCCGTAGTGAACAAAATCTCAATGTTGGGATGAGATAAAGCCGTGATACAGAGAGAGATAAAGTCATGGAAATTCATAGCCCCTACACATTCATTCGGAATTGGAACAGGACAAGCATTCCAAATACGCTGCGCAAACTCACACTGCCAGAGCACATGGGATGTAGTTTCAGATTCATCTCCACACCATTGGCAAGAAAAAGAGTTGAGCACCCCTTTATCAAAAAGTTTAGTACGAGTTGGAAGAATATCCAAACAAGCACGCCACATGAAAAGTCGAATTTTTGGTTGCAACTGAGAAGACCAAATTACAGCCCATAAATGTCGTGATGAACTCACCCCTCCTGACGTGGATCCCTCGGCAGAATTTTGTTGGTTGAGTAATAGATGATACGCACTCCAAACCGGGATCATATCAGCTGCAATGTTGTAAGGTACAATCTCTACAATGTGACTTAGTCGGTCCAATCAGAATTTGCCATCTCAATTAAAAATCCAGCTCACTCCCATGTCATTTAATTACTAACGGAATCCCAAATTTATTTTCTTCTCTATTAGCCCCCTTCTCCTTTTCTATCTCTCTCTCTTTTGTGCAGCCGCCGGTCCACAAACCAATATATTCTCCGGCGGCCAGATCTACATTGAGCTTTCCCATTTCGCTTATAAAAGACACAAAAGTCTTACCAATAAAACACACAAAACCTGAAGTTGTTGTGGCAATTTTAAGTTTTTAACTCTCTGACCAGACTGTAAAACATAAATCCCAATTACACTTGTAAAAAACAAAATCCCAATCATGCTCCATTGAATATGGATTCTGCGTCTAGAGACTAATACTAGCAAAATTCCCATGTGAATAGTTACTAGAGCAATAGAAGTAAAATATAAATTAAAAATTGGGGCTAGATGCGTTACTAATCAACAGGTGATACTAAAATTGACGAATTTGTTTAAAAAGATTTGGCTTGTTTACCTTTCACCGAACCAAGTAGTGGAGGGGGGAGAGAAAGGTCAGAGTCATACCACTAAGGTTAAGGGAAGGGCTGATTTGGAAAGCTTTCATTGTAAGGTAAAAAACCTAACATACTTCTTCACTTGATGCAGATCTGGTCATTGGAGCGTTGAAAAAAGCCCTCTAGACTAGTGACTACACATAAGAGCGAGCGATTCAGATCCTCTAAAGTTCTTAGGGTACTCTATAAGGTAGAGTTCTTTATATCCCAACATTTTATTTAAAATAAATGGTCAAGACATTGACACATCATCAATCTACTACTAAAAACTTAAATTAGTATTTCAAATGCATTATAACACTTCTTAACTACCAACATTTATCCATTCTAAAAAAGAAAAACTGATAACGTTTATTAAACGTCACTTCTTTTTACTTTTTGTTTTGTCGTTTATCTCTTTTTTCTATAGCAGGCATTAACACAAAAACATATCCTGTCATTTTCATCCCTAAAATCTAAAAGACTACCGCCAAACTTCATTGCCAGAGAAGAAACTTTTATTTCTTTTATGTATTTTTTTCTCTGTTTACAAATTTCTCAATCTTTTTATTCCCAAATGGTAGATCTATTAAATTCAAACTCTTAAAATCACTCATGGATAGCTGTTGAAAGGTCAATGGATTCAAGGTATGTTTGCTCCATTTATGAGTTAAAAAGATCTGAAAAATTTAAGAATGAGAAGGAGTGTTTGGATTGATGATTTTATTGAAGAGAATGACATGATTTTTTTTGTGTTGATGTTTGCCATAGAGAAAAGAGAGAAACAACAAACAAAAAAATAAAGATAAACGGTGTTTGATAAACGTGAGCAGTTGAGAAGTGTTTTAATTCATTTGAAATACTAATTTAGGTTTTTGTATTGGATTGATGATATGGCAACATCTTATTCCTTTATTTTAAATGAAAGGTTGACATTTAAAAAACTCTACCTTGTAGAATACCCTAGGAACTCTAGAAGATCTCAATCCAAGAGCAAGAGAGAGAAAAAGTGAAGTATTAACGGTGGGGAAAATAATTGTTGGGGTTCCGTCAGTAATGAGGTGATGTGGGAGTGAGCTGGATTTTTAATTGAGATGACAAATTCTAATTGGACCAACTAAGTCACATTGTAAATAGGCCTTTCATTGAACAGCAGCATATATGAAGTCCAACCTCCAGGCATTCCAAACAGCACTGGGGAGGGATGAGATATTACAAAATAGAGCAAAAACCTTGGGTGAAGGTGTGTATTTAGCTAATGAGTGTGCAACCTCATTAGCTTTTCTTCTAGCCCAACAAAAGCAACAACAATTAAATGATCTACTGAAGGTTAAAATATTACTATACTACAGTTTATTGTAGTAAGGATATTTACCTTTTCATTCTTGTGAGCCACCAAATTCCTTAAGTTCCATATGGCTTCCAATGTGAGGGCCATTTTGTATGAGCATTTCTCGTCTAGTTCCTTGTTCCCCATGACATAAGGAGCTCTCCTTGGTAGTGGATCAAGAATAAGCTTTACAATCTCCTCACTTGGGTTAATGTGGACCCTGTCTGCTTTGAGACTCCAATTGCATCCAAACCATATTGCCTTTGCTACCGAGCACTCAAAACACAAGTGGACGTTAGTTTCTTCTACTGCACCACATAAGTGGCATAATTTGTCTTGGCTGCCAATGATTTGAGCTAGCCTCTTCTTGGTTGGTAGGGCGCTAGAGCCAATTCTCCAAAGTAGCATTTTAGTTCTGTCATGAATCTTGATCTTTCATAGATCCTGCCACATATTCTCATCTGAAACATTTGGACTAGGCAATTGACTGACATGGTAGGCTGACTTCACTGTGAACTTGCCTTTTAGGTCTTTAACTCAAATGAGTTTGTCAGGAGTTGGACTTGTTGGAATTGTTATTCTAATGATCCCCTCGATAGAATCTTTGTCAAAAAGTTGTTGCAATTCATTGTGTTTCCATTCTTTGGTTATGGGATTAACTAGGCTGTCAACCATTCTAGGATTCTGTGGAACAAAATCATTCTTCTGCTTCGGCTTAAATCCCTCTATGCAAGGGACCCAAGGGTCCACCCAAATATTAATGGACTTTCCATTCCCTATGACATAGCATGCACCAGGGAGTAACAAATTCTTTGCATTCTCAATTGCTTTCCAAATAGGAGAAGCTCTTTTGCTCGGTTCCTTCCTAAGCTAGTCCTTCTGAACCTTGTATTTACTTTTTAAGATGTCCATACACACTATTTTCTACTCGATGCAACCATCCAAGCAAGTTTAGACAATAAGGCATCATTGAACTCTTTACTTTTTGTAAAACCAAGCCTCCATCTTTCTTATGTTTGCATAAACTAGACCAGGACTTTGCTACAAAGTATCTACCATTTGGTTTTGATGGGTTCCACTAGAACCTTCTAAATAAAGAATCAAGATTATTGCAAGTTTTGGAAGGTACATCGAATGTCGACATGGTGTAGGATGGTATGGCTTGTGTAACAGATTTGATAAGTGTGCAATGTGTGAGATGCCGCGTTGGTCACCTCTTCTTCTTTAAAGGATTGTTCATATTCTTAAACCATTTTTTTAGGTTAGGAACAGAGGAATAAGAAGTCGCCACCTGGTTTATTGGTCCAAGAACCATAAATATGACTTTATGCACAAAATAACTAGTCTTGAGATAGGTCCGAAGCTAAGGTACGTCTTGAGAAGGTGTTGGCCCCCAATAACACCCAACCTAATGGCTGGCCTTCCTCTATATTACTTGATATCTTTGAAAGAGTTTATTGAAGAATCTCTAATTCTAGCACAATCATAAGGCAAACAAAGCATGACTTAATGTTTATATTGACTTAGAATAAGGAACCTCACCTTGAATCCAGCTCTCACCAAATTGTAGGGTTCATCCCCACAACAACATAGGTAATATTTCTAACCTAGAACACATGCTAATATATGGAACTATTCTAATAAACAAGAAAATATGGCTTAGCTCATTGGAGCATGATTAAACATGCAACTTGAACAAAGATTTAGTTATTCTAACTAAACCTACAAAATAGTATAACAATTAGACAATCATGGAGGTTGGTATGGCTTATTGAGGAGATCCATACCTACCCTCTAGGGAGTTTGTAACAAACTAATAGATTATCACCAGTCTCTCAAACTTGATCTCTTTGACGGAGTTGTGTGTTGATCTTCAATATGAAAGGCTTTGAATGCCTAGGTTTATGATTGGAGTTTCGTGAGAAAGGGGTTATCCTTCTAGTACTTCAACTAGAGAATAACTACTTGCTCAAGAACTCTTCCTTACTACCTTTTTCTAGGCAAGGCTTTGCTCCTCTAAGACTACTTCTTCTTCTCTCCTATTCTAGGCTTCTACTTTAGTAGAGCTTCACTACTTTAGGATTACTTCCTCCTACTTCTCTCTATTCTATTATAAGTATTCCTTGGTATTTGACTATTTTCAATGTTTCTGTGGAGACTCTTCTGGGTGCTTTGTTTGTGAGGTATATGGCTCCTTTTATAATGGTAAAGGGGCTAAGGTTTGCTTGGAGAAAGGGTAAATTGACCTGTTCCCGTAGGAAACAGGTAGTCTCCACAAATTAAGGTTTCTTCTTGGCGGCACTAGCGCATGCCTCTTCACTACAGACGTGTGCCACCCCCAATGGGGTGCATGCCTATTAGGTTAAAAGGTAGCTTCTCGAACTTGTTTTCTAGAACTTTCTGAGTGGTTTTCAACACACATTTGCCTTATGAGAGATCTTAAATTATCATCACTGAGACCGAGGACCATTAGTATCAACCAGTACAAATTGGGGTATCTACAGTACCCCTCTTTCGACTTAGTTGCTTTTAAGCATTGAAGATCGAAAGCTAATAGACGAAACCATTTGTAGGTCGATCCTCATGAGTCCACACACTCACGCATCACAAAAAATAAAAGAAAGGTCCTTTGGAAGACAAAACTATTGAGGATTTAAGGTAAAAAGAAAACCACTGAGGGTAAAACCTGTTAAAGTTCTCTCTGAGGAGACAAGATATCCACTAGGAAAAAAATGAAAGACCATTGAGGGCAAAATCTGTGATAGTTCTCTCTGAGGAGACATGGTAAAAATCCACTGGGGATGAAAACAAAAGACCATTGAAGATAAAATCCGAGAAAGTTCTCTCTGAGGATACACAGAACAAATCCACTGAAGGATGAAAATATAAAACCACTGAGGGTAAAATCCGTGAAAGTTCTCTCTTAGGAGACAAGGAACAAATCTACTGAGGGATGAAAATATAAAACCATTGAGGGTAAAATCCGTGAAGGTTCTCTCTGAGGAGACACTGTGTAAATCCACTAAGGGATAAAAATATAAAGCCAGTGAGGGCAAAATCTGTGATAGTTCTCTCTGAGGAGACACGGTAAAAATCCACTAGGGAATGAAAATAGAAAGCCACTGAGGGCAACATCCGTGGTAGTTCTCTCTGAGGAGACACGGTATAAATTCGCTAAGGATGAAAATGCAAAGCCATTGAGGGCAAAATCCATGATAGTTCTTTCTAAGGAGACATGGTAAAAATCCATTGGGGAATAGAAATGAAAGACCACTGAGGGCAAAATCCGTGATAATTCTCTCTGAGGAGACACGGTAATCCATTGGGGAATGAAAGTGAAAAGCCACTGAGAGCAAAATCCATGATAATTCTCTTTGAGGGGACACGATGCATGCATGTTATAGATAAGATGAAATATGTACCTTTCCCTTACCTTTGCTGATGTGGGTACCTTCATACTGGCTTGTTTGAGATTCATTCTTAAAACACTTCTATCTTTAGACTTTTAGTTGATTATTCCAAGATACTTTTGTCTTGTAGATGCTCATATCTTAGGACGATTCTGTCGATTCGAAGATGCTTCTATCTTGAGACACTTTTATCAATTTGAAGATGCTTTTTCATTTTTTTTTTTCTTTTCTCCTTTTCTTCTTCCTCTTTTTTTTTTTTTTTTTTTTTTTTTTTTTTTCAATGGGGAGTAGGTGTGCACCTGTTGTCATAGGGCGTGTGCTTCACACATCTCAGCGTACATCTGTATTGAGGGGGCATATGCCTCTCTGGCTTTAGTTACATATTCTAGGTAGTTTTCGAATATTTTCATTCGCGCCTTTTCATTTTCTTCAGTTTCTCTCCGTTTCCAGAGCATTTTTTTAGCACATTTTCCTTCCAAAACACCAAGTCCTTCTCATTCTTCATCATGTCTCAACGCTCGGGTTCTCGGGGTCATAGCACTGCGAGTTCTTCAAGCAATATTGCTTTCATGGACTTGTATCCGGTCGACGACTGCTTTTCCTTGAATTGATGGGCGCTGTATCTCGCTCACGGAGAGGACATCTTGATCCCATTTCGGTCGGAGGAGCACATTTTACAACAAGTGCGAAACGGCGAGGTAAATCTTAAAAACCCCAATTTTTGCATTTTCGGATTTCCCTTGATTTGAATACCCAAAATGTTAGTTTTAGGCCTCGAAACTTCATATAATGCTTCTATACTAGCATAGGGACAAAACCCATTAGGCTAGATGTTGAAAACTTGAGTTTTTGATTGAGACATGGCTAAAAAACTCGATCAAAATCGCGATCTGGGCAAAGGGGTGTACACCACCTGGAACTAGGTGTACACTTCTTTCTGGCTGGCGTAAGCCTCATGGAGAGAGGCAAGCGTCTGTTACGATTTCAATTTCAAATTTGAGACATGCGCTCGCTTCTGAGCGATATACGCTCCTTCAATACAAGCGTGCGCCCACTTGGGAGTGGCATGCGCCTCTTTGCTCCAACAAAATGCCTTTTATACATTTTCCTTCTGTTTTCTTATGTTTTTCCATGCTTTCTTCTGCTTTTCTGTACTTTCTTCTGCTTTTCTAACTAATGTCTCTTCTTCGTGCAACCTCTTTGCTCACTCATGTCTTGAGGTTACCCTACCAAGGTTCTCAAGTGATGAGGGAGACTTACTCCTTTGACCTATTCCTTGGTGGAATTGGCGAGTTTCAAACAATTTGTTGAGTTGCAGCCTACTGATCCTGCCAAGAAGATCTTCCTCTACGCCTTGGCTGAGAGATGGTGGGACACCACTTATACTTTCCACACCACTGATGTGGAGATGACGATCACGCCATACAACATATACCGGTTGATGGGTTTGAGGGTGGATAGGATCACCCCTACTTTCAGTGCATTTCTAGCACATCTCCGACCTGATCGAGAGTACCTTGGTATAGACTTGGGAGAGAAGTCTGCTAACCTCCCTAGTCTTTTAGGAGCTTTTTCTGCTGCTCCTCAGGACATTGTTGAGGAGGTGACCTGAATGGCGAAAGCCTTTCTTCTGTACTTGATTAGTACAATTCTGGACAGTAAAACTTCTCAAACTGTTCTAGTGAGGTGGTTGCATGTGTTGATTGACTTCTAGTAGACTGCATTGTACAATTGGGGTGAGGTGGCCTTAGCCAACCGCTATGCTAGCTTCAATTCTATCTCTCGGGGAGCCACTACTTCTTTCGTCGGTCCTTAGAGGATCTAGCAGGTATTTTCTTCACCCTTTTTCATATTTTTCTAATTTGTATTTGCTTTCAATGCACTGACATAATTTCTATTTCATTCGTTGTAAAGTTGGGCCATGCACTATTTAGGAGGCCTCGATCTCATCAGAGAGAGAATACACGGGAATTCTTCGACAGTCTGACCTTTGAGCAAGTATGTGTCCTTTCCAACACCTTATGAATTTTGAACCCCTTGTGTGAGGAATTCTAACATAAATTCTTCTCATATACAGTTTATTTGGAATGCTTGGGCAGGCATTGCAAGAGTGGGCCCCATTGCTGCTGAGAAAAGGGCCTTCAGTGTGGCTCAATTTTCTCACCTATTAGAAGGACCAAGGGTTTGTGCCTTTTACATGGCCGAGAGAGTGACTCGCAAGCTAGGCGATGATGAGGACTTGGTGCTTGTGCCTCCACTACAGTTCACCCTCTTCCCTTATGAGGCTCCTGATGGGGTCATCAACATATGGCGATCAGGTGTTCCTTATCTGGATCGACTGGAGGAGGATGGCGACTTTGAGGAGTACCAGAAGTCACTTATGCCTACTTTATTCCCTCCTCAGGTGGTAAGACCTTAGTCTTTTCTTATTTCAGCTTAAAATCTCTTATGCCTGACTCTTTCAACTTGTACTCATGCTCAATTGCTTTTATTGCAAGCTCATGCTGATGTCCACGTCGAAGGTGGATCTGGTTCAACTAACCTTGTTGGTCCACCAAATATAGTCTTTCCTTCTTGGACCGTTCCCATATACTGTGTTGACGGTCATATTCGCGAGGTTGAGATCACTAGACATATTGATGTCTTAGGATACTACGTTCCTGAGGACGCTTGCTGTCAACACCGGCGGAAAAATCATCTATTCTTTTATTTTATTTTATTTTTATTTTTCCTAGATACCGACCCCCATTTGGTGAGTGTTGTGTGTGTTCTCTATCTCTTTTCCGTTTCGAGATATGGGTTGTGTGTGTGTGGGAACCTATGTGCATGTGTGCGTATGAGCGCAAATTTGGAGTCGCCACCAATCATGGGAAATTTTAAGGTGTGATTGGGCACCTATGTCTAATAGATTTTACCCTTATTTAGACATCTACAACAACTAAATGGTCTTGAACCAGAGATAGGTTCGGGGGTTTGCTTATGCGTGGGGAAGGTGTTAGGCACCCCACGACATCCGTTTAAGAAAACGGTTACCTCCTTTCTAATGTTTTCTTTTATTTGCTAAGCCTAAGTTTGTTGGTTTTAATTATGTACAAATGTCCCGATTTCCGTCGTACGATATACCAAAAATGGCAAACGTAATGTGACTTCGTTCGGTTTTGATTAGACTCTTTATTTCACCATCCCTTTTATCTTTGTATCTTTTAAATTTCCGGGCATTTCGGTGGTAGGATATACTTGAAATCCTAACACCTAGTGCCGGGACAAACAATTAATGTTTTTGGTGCCATATTCGGGATCTCTTTACCCTTGATTTCCAAGAGAGTAAAGCGGTCCGTCAAATGGCGGGGTTTTGGATGATTAATTCACACTTTGGGGAATTTTAGACCATGATCCTATGGGAGTTAGAACGTGTAGAATCCCTTACACGAAAGCACGTACCAGCCACGCCCCCGTGTAAAGGACTCATACCATGGTGTCCAAAAGCCAGGGCGAGCCGTAGCCCTTGGGTTACACCAACTTCGTTTCTAACGCCCATATTACCATGTTTACTCTTTTTAAAGTTTTCATGGCAAAGTGTATTTTAATCACATTTTTATATCAAAACGGTAAACAATCAAGCGAATAATCACGGTATATTCACAATACATAATTACAAGAAAGAGTATGAAAGCGAGTAGAATGTTCAAACAAGTAATCACGGCATGTTCACAGCACATAAATCACAAGTATGACATAATATGGGATGATCATGGTATGTTAGCAGCATGTTAATCATAAACATGGAATGACATAAATGCAACACCTAATTGAAATGGCAAAGTATGATTTATGAGAATTTTTAGGGAAAGGGTCAAGACCTTGTGGGGTCGGGATTCGATGCTATTTGAAAGGCTTACTCGAATCTCGATACCACCTTAGGATTTATATGAATAAAATAAAGCAATCTAAAGAGAATTCAATGCCTCTCAGGCTTACACGGGGGTTTAGTACTATTTGAAAGATTTACCTAAACCCGCGAAGCCGAATAGGACTTAAATGAGAAAAATCGTTTTGAAAATGGGTTTTCAATGCCTCTCGGGCTTACATAGGGGTTTAGTACTATTTGAAAGATTTACCTAAACCCGCGAAGCCGAATAGGACTTAAATGAGAAAAATCGTTTTGAAAATGGGTTTTCAATGCCTCTCGGGCTTACATAGGGGTTTAGTACTATTTGAAAGATTTACCTAAACCCGCGAAGCCGAATAGGACTTAAATGAGAAAATCGTTTTGAAAATGGGTTTCAATGCCTTTTCGGGCTTACACGAAGGGTTTAGTGCTATTTGAAAGACTTATCCTAAACCTTCGAAGCCAAATAGGACTTAAATGAGAAAAATCTGTTTTGAAAATGGGTTTCAATGCCTTTTCGGGCTTACACGAAGGGTTTAGTACTATTTGAAAGATTTATCCTAAACCTCGCGAAGCCAAATAGGACTTAAATGAGAAAATCGTTTTGAAAATGGGTTTCAATGCCTTTTCGGGCTTACACGGGGGTTTAGTACTATTTGAAAGATTTACCTAAACCCGCGAAGCCGAATAGGACTTAAATGAGAAAATCGTTTTGAAAATGGGTTTCAATGCCTTTTCGGGCTTACACGGGGGTTTAGTACTATTTGAAAGATTTACCTAAACCCGCGAAGCCGAATAGGACTTAAATGAGAAAAATCGTTTTGAAAATGCATTGGAAATCTCATGGGTCCAACGCCTCATGGATTTACATGGAGGTTTCAGTACTATTTGAAAGATTTACCTAAAACCACCAATACCGTTCGGTGTTTTCATGCCCAAATCAAAGATGGAAAAATGGACAATAATCATGACAACATTATAAATGATGAAAATAACGGGGTTCAAAATAAAGGATTTTCGTGGGTCCAATGCCTTATGGAATTACATGATGGATAATGCCTCATTGAGGTCTCACATAATCCATCACGACCAATCGGGATTATCACGCCCAAATCACAAAGAAAAAAAGGAGATAATCACAATATAATATTCACAAGTACGTAGTAAATGTAAATAAAGCGATAAATAGTGTTAAAACAGAGATTTTTCAACGGGTCCAATGCCTATGGGATTACATGGTGGATAAAGCCTCATCGAGGTCTCACATAATCCACCACGACCAATCGGGATTATCACGCCCAAATCACATATTCACAACATAATATATATTCACAAGTACGTAGTAAATGTAAATAAAGCGATAAATGACATTATTTGAACATGGGGAAGTGTATTTTTCGGGTCAAGCACCTCGTGGGCTAACATGGCTGTTAAGGCCTTATTGAGGGCTTATATAATCCACCAAAGCCACTCGGGTTTTGCCGTACTAAAACACACGGGGAAGGGGATAATCACAACACAATATATATATTCACAAGTACGTAGTAAATGTAAATAAAACAATAAATGACATTATTTGAACATGGGGAAGTGTATTTTTCGGGTCAAGCACCTCGTGGGCTAACATGGCTGTTAAGGCCTCAAAGAGGGCTTATATAATCCACCAAAGCCACTCGGGTTTTGCCGTACTAAAACACACGGGGAAGGGGATAATCACAACACAATACATATATTCACAAGTACGTAGTAAATGTAAACAAAGCAATAAATATATTCAGATCTACCAATGGAAACAATAAATAACTCAAGGCATATAAGCAAAGCAATAAATAAAGCAATAGATGGACTAAGAGAGCATAAATGAGCTAAAATGAACTAAGAAAGCATAAATAGAACATGAATAAACTAATAAACATAAACTAAAGTGGATCCTTGTGAATCCCTTCCCATTTTTGGGATCATCACTAGTCACCTCCACTAAAAATGAAGAAAAAGAGAGAAGAAAGGAGAGAGAAAGAGCTTCGAGAGAGAGAGAGAGTACCTAGAGAGGAGTCTCTCACTCTAAAAACTCCCCAAAAAAAAACCCCAAAGGAGGACCCCAAACCCTTATTTTCTGCCTAAAAACTACTCTAAAACTATCAAGGAACCAAAAAAAAGGGCCTAAAAAATTCTGCTACGTTCAGGGGAGGGGAGGGCCTTTTATAGCTGAAGTTCGCATGGGTACTGTAGCTGCCACGTGGCAATTCGCGCGCGCGCGCGTAAGTTTTACTAGTCGCAAACCCGTGCGATGCACAGAAAATGTTTTATAGAGGCATGGTGTGTGTATGATTAAAAAGTTCATAATATTTTTTTATTGCAAAAAGTAAAACTTCACCTTTTAAGCATATTCATAAGCATATTCTATAAGTTTTCCATCATTCATGAAAAACAAAAAACAAAATGTCTCAAGACTTTATTTTATGTTCCTTGTTAGTATTTGCATACAAACAAAAACATTACTTGTAGGCATCACAAAAATCTATAAAACCATTTAAAAGTAATTATGCTTGAAGAACCATAAAATGTTGGATCAAGAAAATCAATTTATTTATATAATAGTAGACGTGACCAATACAAAAAGCTAACTATTATTCCAAATGTCAAAAAAAAAAAAAATCATTGACGCAAGAAATTTTTTTCACGAAATATACAATTAGTTCTTCTAATGGTCACAACTTATTCAAACAGCATTAATAAATATATTCCATCAAAATTCAGCCGTTGCCATCAAGATTTTTCCAAAATGGATTAAGATTTGTATGTTTATTGTCGAGCCTTTGAAATTGGAGCTACCTAGTTAGGACTTTGATACTCTTCGTAGTACTTGGGGATTTCTCTAAATCATACAACACAATTAATTAGCATAAAACATTAAATTGTTTTACACAATGCTTTAAAAGAGAGCATATGAGCAGAAACTTGCAAAGGCAGTAAACAATCACGCAAATGGGTCTTCCAAATCATAACCCTATGCTTGCAAATACTGTGAAATTGACTGTGCTTGAGAGTGTTGGTACCCCAAATGAGTTACTAAAAATACATTCCTATCTCAAACCTTCTTATCAATTAATTAATAGCAAAATCAATAGCCCTGCACAAATATAATATAGAATCTAATGGAACATCAAGCGGCCAATAAACAACTTGAAGACCATAGAGTTAAGTACAACACATACAATCAATAGTTCACGTTTAAAGGAAATCCTAAGGCCAAAAATATTTCCAGTTAGTGTAGTCGAGCCTGGAAAATAGGAAAATAGGAATTTACGTTTCCTATCAATTATAAAGGAATTTTAAGTTAGCATCTGCTTCCTAGGTGAAGTAGATAGTGCCACAAACACCTTCACTGCTGCAAGAATGGCCACAGGCTTAACGGCTTCACCATCTGGCTCAAAACAAATAAAATGAGTAAACTTGTGATAATTATCCAGTATGGTTAGCCAATAAAAAAAATCACAAAATAACCCCCAAAGACACCTTGACAAATATATATATAAAAGGGAAAAAAATTAAAAATTCCTCAAGCTATTAAAAAAGTCAGACTTCTTTCCCTATAAAAATTAATTGAAAACTTAAACACATGATTGTGATCAAGCGGCAATCCCTAAAAAATCTAACAATTATAGTGAATCTATGTATAAATAATAATAAAAAAAAACAAATTAAATATCACAAATAGCACATCAATTTTGAGATATCACCCAAAGATCGAACCCTAAAAGATATATTTTTTTGTATGGATATACAAAAAAAAAAAAAAATTACATGCTAATTTCAATAGCCAAAAATAGACCATGAATAGTGAAAGATAGTCACCGACCAGTTGAGTATGGTGATATAGCTTGGTTTGCGGCACACGGTGAAGGTCAAGATACGGGCTAATTCAGGTCGTGTGATGGAATGGGGATGCCACAAAAGGGGATGCTCCCTATAGATCAAGATGAAGAAATTATTGATTATGTAGGGGAAGTACATGAAAATCCACTGATTTTAGTCGAGAAAGTGGGTGTGTGGTTTTCGTTGCTTAGTTGAGAAGGTGAAGGATTGGTGTTGTTTCTATTGATTTATAGTCGAGAAGGTGTGGGGGTTCTACAGTTTTAGGAAGAGGAAGATGAGACATCAGAAAAGTGAGTGCTGAAGGGGTGGGGCTGGACATCTTCTTTAAGTGTAACCGATGATGGGGAATATTATAGGTTGCTAAAAAGTAGGAAAAAAAAAGGGGCATTATAGAGAAAGAGAAAGAGAAAGAGATGGGCGTTTCCAAATTTTATGTAGAGGAATAATTGTATAGATTATAGTCATTGAAATGGAAAAATGATTTATGAGATATATGTATTTTTGTTATGAAATATTAATGGTGACGTTAGGTTTTATCAATTAAAGATTGAGGTTATAGCCTTAATACTTGAGAAGTAACTCCACACTTTTAAGGCTATATAAACATATGTAATCTCCTCTATAAAAGACGAACAAAACCATTACATATACAATGAGTTATATACATCATGTGGATGACCACTTAAAGAGATATTCTCATTACCATATTATTTCCTTTATTTTATAACACGTTATCAGCACGAGACTCTAGCCAAATTCTAAAAGGAATTTGTCTTTACTTTATCTATCACAATAAAAAGTGATTTGTGTGACACTTCAATCCACAGTAAGTTTTTCTTAATGAATTTGTAATAGTATTATCTTATTTATTTATCATCACATTGATTAATGCTTAAAACCTTAGTATTTAGTTAATGGATTAAAACTCCTATGGGCTTTATGCTAGACATATTATATCTAGTAATATCATTAAATACGGTTAGTATTAAATTAGGCAATTCCATTACAATTGTTCTTTTATTTTAACCAATTAGAATCATATCTGACACATGTTCTAAACTTTGTATACAAATATACGTTAGTTTTATGTATACTATTTGATTATAGTTTACATTTAAATAATTTAGATTGAATATCGTATTGATTAATTGCATGATATAAATGCTTATTCATTTATTAAAAAAAAAAAATGCTTGTTTATTTAATGCTAATGTTATTATCTTTGTCATAGACGTTGTCAAATCTTTCACCCTTGATATATCAGGAAATAATTATTTATCTTGGATTTTTGATGTTGAGATCCATTACTTTTGCAATGAATAATGGAGATATTAATAAAGATGGAAACGATGCATCCCAACAGGATCGCTTTTTATTCGACATCATCTCCATGAAAAAAAAAAATTGAGTACCTTACAATAAATGATCCCCTAATCTTATGGAATAATCTGAGGGATATATACATACGAATACCAGAAAACCATAATCCTCTCAAAGGCTTGTTATGGATGAATGCACCTGAAGTTGCAAAATCTTAAAAGCATAAATGAGTACATTTCTATATTTTTTTAAATAAACTCACAATTAAAACTATGTGAAGAAAATGTCACTAAAGAAGACATGTTGAAAAAGAAAAACATACAATATATTTCATACCTCGAATGTGCTCCTGCAATAGCAATATTGAGGGCATAAGTTCAAAAAAATATTATGAACGAATATATTGTCTTCTAGTGGCTAAATAAAATAATGAGTTTTTGCTGAAAAACCATGAGTCTCACTTGACCAGTTCTACACCATTCCCTGAAGTAAATGGAACCTCATTTGATAATTATAGAGGAAATAATGGTCGTGGGTATGAACGTGGAAGGAATCAAGGGAGACGTACTCAAAATATTCCAAGAAAGAATACGACACCCTACCACCGAAAGTGGAATTACAATGAAACAAATAACATGGAAATGGAAAAGGTTTCTAGAATAAACCCCCAAAAAAACCCATGAAGAAAAATGTCATAAGTGTGGTATGAAAGGGAATTGGTTACGTACCTGTCGTACGGCTAAACATATAGTAGACCTATACCAAGCCCCAATTAAAGGGAATCAAAATTCATTTTATTGATCTAGAAGATCATAATTCCCGAATATCTCATGGGTTATTTTAATATCTTAAATAGAAAACCTATATATTATCTTGATCCAGAATAACCCATTGGTTATTTTTATACTCCCAATGGAGTGGATATTATTGTCCTTTATTTATTTAAGGATACCAATGGATATCATATTGAAACCAATAATGAAGGCAGTTAAGAACAATGGTTTCAAGCCAGAAGCTCATATTAGAAAAACTGCATATTTTCTCTTCTGGGTTATACTATACCACTATGATAACAATTAAAACAAATATTACAATGCACCGGAAGTGCTATGACCCAAAGATCTTTATACTCTGGCATAATTGTCTGGGACATCCATGATGAATAATGATGAGTCAAAACGTTGAGAACTCTTATGGACATTTCTTAAAGAACCCGAAGATTCTTTTACTAGGTGACTATTCGTGTTGAATCTATTCTCAAGGTAAATTAATCACCAAACAATTCTCTTCAAATATTGTTGTTGAATCTCCATCTTTCTTAGAAAGAATTCAAAGTGATATTTGTGAACCTATACAACTATCTTCAAGGTCATTAAGGTATTATATGATTTTAATAGATGCATCGACAAGATAGTCACATGTTTGCCTACTTTCTACTAGGAATATTGCATTTGCTAGACTTCTTGCTCAAATAATCGAATTGCAGGTACAGTTTCCTTATTATGATAATACATGTGATTTTAAATCTAAAACATTTGATGACTATTGCATGTCAATCAAAATAGGTGTCAAACATCTTGTTGCACATACTATACTCAATATGATTTAGCTTAATTATTTATTCAATGACTTCAAACGATTGCCTGATTTTTGCTTATGAAAAAAAAAAAAAAACCTAATTTAGTTGGAAACATGCTATATTACATGTTGCATTATTAGTTCACATTATTACATGATACATCATTGTACTTGGCCAACAACCAAATATTTTTCACTTTCACAATTTTTGTTATACTATATGTATTCCTATTGAACTCTTACAATGCACTAAAATGGGTCCATGATTGGTGGTAGACTTGAAATTTATGTTAGTTTTATTTTTCATCCATCATTAGATATTTTGAACCTTTAATCGGTGATATTTTAAAAACACGCTTTGAAGTTTGTCACTTCAATGAAACAATAATCCCACCATTAGGGGGAGAAAAGTCGTTGCCAGAAGCACGACGAGAAAAAGTCTTCCCACCATTAAAGGGGGAAAAGTCAGTGCCAAAAGCACGACGAAGATAAGCTGAAATGTTTCAACGCTATCTCATCTTGATCCTCGTACAAATCAAAGTGAACTGGAAGTTCAGAGGATTATTCATTTGCAAGGTATTACAAATCAATTACCGGATGTATTCACTGACAGTAAGAAAATAGTGAAATCTCACATCCTAACTGCTAACAATCCAGCACGGATTGAAGTCCCTGAAGGACAATTGATTAATATAGCAGCAAATGAATCTAAGA
Organism: Fagus sylvatica; assembly: GCA_907173295.1. NCBI lineage: Eukaryota > Viridiplantae > Streptophyta > Magnoliopsida > Fagales > Fagaceae > Fagus > Fagus sylvatica. Next base: position 26,364,686 of record OU015768.1, read on the forward strand.
CACGCCTAAAACGTGGAAGACCTGTCGGTGCTAAAGACAAAATTCCCCGGAAGAGGAAAATACAAGAAAAACAAGTTGCAGCCCCTGAAGAGGCTATACCCATGAAACAGGCAACAAACATAATTAATCTATCCAAAAATTGTGCACACAAATCTCCTGAAAATGAACCTCCTGAAGAGGGAACTCCTGAAGAGTTATCCCCATAAGAGGAGCAGGTACCTGAAAATGATGAGATCTCAATACATTATGTAAGTACAGGAGAAATATGGGATAGAAATAAAATTGTTGTCGACAACATATTTTCATTTAAAGTTGCTCTTGACATTACCAGAAGTAATGATCATGAAATTGAACCACAAACTGTCGAACAATGTCGACGTAGAAATGATTGGCCAAAGTGGAAAGAAGCAATTCAGGCAGAACTAAACTCACTATTAAAACGTGAAGTATTTGGACCTATAGTCCAAACACCTGAAGGTGTAATGCCTGTTGGATATAAGTGGGTATTTGTACGAAAGCGTAATGAGAAAAATGAAATCATAAGGTACAAAGCGCGACTTGTGGCACAAGGTTTCTCGCAGAGACCTGGCATTGATTATGAAGAAACATATTCTCCTGTAATGGATGCAATTACATTTAGATTTTTGATTAGCTTGGTAGTTACAGAAAATTTAGATATGCGTTTAATGGATGTTGTTACAGCATATCTGTATGGGTCATTGGATAATGATATATACATGAAAATCCCTGAAGGATATAAAATGCCTGAAGCATATAATTCAAAATCCCGAAACATGTATTCTATCAAGCTACAAAGATCTTTATATGGCTTAAAGCAATCCGGTCGCATGTGGTACAATCGACTCAGTGAGTATCTATTGAAAGAAGGATTTGAGAATAATCCTATTTGTCCATGCGTTTTTATTAAAAAATCAGAATCCGGATTTGCTATTGTTGCGGTGTATGTTGACGATTTAAATCTTGTGGGAACTCCTGAAGAGCTCACAAAAACCGCTGATTACTTAAAGAATGAGTTTGAGATGAAGGATCTCGGTAAAACAAAATTTTGTCTTGGCTTACAAATTGAACACCTTCCAGATGGTATTCTTATTCATCAGTCAACATACACAGAGAAAGTCCTGAAGCACTTTCACATGGATAAAGCTCATCCTTTGAGCACTCCAATGGTTGTTCGATCACTTGATGTCAAGAAAGATCCTTTTCGCCCTCAAGAAGTTGGCGAAGAAACTCTTGGTCCTAAAGTACCATACCTCAGTGCAATTGGTGCTTTGATGTACCTTGCAAATTGCACACGACCTGACATAGCTTTTTCAGTCAATTTACTGGCAAGGTATAGTTCCGCACCAACTTTGAGACATTGGAATGGGGTTAAGCATGTATTGCGTTACCTCCGTGGAACGACTGACATGGGATTATTTTATCCAAATAAATCAAATCCACAGTTAGTTGGATATGCGGATGCTGGTTATCTTTCTGATCCACACAAAGGCCGATCACAAACAGGGTATTTGTTTACTTGTGGCAACACTGCTATTTCATGGAGATCTGTTAAGCAAACTATATCTGCCACCTCCTCAAATCATTCAGAGATTATCGCAATCCATGAAGCAAGTCGTGAATGCGTTTGGCTAAGATCGGTAATTCAACATATTCAAGAAAAGTGTGGATTATCCTCAATCAAAGATAACCCGACAATACTATATGAAGACAATGCTGCTTGTATCACTCAAATCAGAGGAGGCTATATTAAAGGTGATAGAACCAAGCATATTTCACCAAAATTCTTTTATACACATGAGCTCCAGAAGAGCGGTGATATTGATGTTAAGCAGATACGATCAAGTGAAAATTTGGCAGATATATTCACTAAGTCATTACCAACTACAACATTCAAGAAGATAGTTCACAGCATTGGCATGCGTCGACTTAAGGATCTTCTAATTTTGAATAATTGAAACTCTATGCATTCATGAGGGGGAGTAAAATTTTCTGAAGGATACGTGCTGATTGTACTCTTTTTCCTTCGCTAAGGTTTTTTCCCACAGGGTTTTCCTTTGCAAGGTTTTAATGAGGCAATCCTAAGGCACTCAAAGAGACACAAGAATACTGTACTCTTTTTCCTTCGCCATTGGTTTTTTTCCCATTGGGTTTTTACGTGGCAAGGTTTTAATGAGGCATATTCTTGGTAAATGGTCATCCAAGGGGGAGTGTTATGAAATATTAATGGTGACGTTAGGTTTTATCAATTAAAGATTGAGGTTATAGCCTTAATACTTGAGAAGTAACTCCACACTTTTAAGGCTATATAAACATATGTAATCTCCTCTATAAAAGACGAACAAAACCATTACATATACAATGAGTTATATACATCATGTGGATGACCACTTAAAGAGATATTCTCATTACCATATTATTTCCTTTATTTTATAACAATTTTCAAATAAGTAATTAATAGGTGGGAGGGGAATAATTAAATGGGAGAGTGGAAAAGGAAATTTTAAGAAGGGAAATAAAATGTGCCATTGAATCGGTAGAATAATTTATGAGATATTTATATGCATTATGGATAGGTGAGAGGAGAATTATTAAATGAGAAATGGAAAAAAATCAATTGGAATAAATGAGGTGAGAATTAATTGGAAGAGAAGAGAAGAAAACGTGGGGGAGAGAAAATAGGCAAAATAATTGGAAGAGTGAGAAGAACGTGGGAGAGAGGGAAAAGAGGGAAAGGCAAAAAATAATAATAGGAATTAATTGGAATGAATGAGGAGAGGAATAATTGGAAGAGATGAGAAAAAAACGTGGGAGAGAGAGAAAAGAGGGGAAGTTAAAAAAAAAATAAATAAATAATCAATTTGAATAAAAAAGGAGAGAAATAATTGGAAGAAATAGAAGAATGGTGTGAAATTTTGTGGGAAGAAGAAGTCTGACGTGGTGGTGATTGGAGGAGGCTAAAAAAACTCTCTCAGCTTCGCCTTTTAGTTTATATAATAGATTTTTTATTTTACCCAATTTTCGAGGGCCATTTTGGAGGTCTTCCGGTACTCAAAATGGGTCATGAAGCATATCGTCGGAAAGCCCCAGATGTCTACTTTCCAAAGATATAAAGTTTACATGAATCAGAGTTCTGAAGAAAAAGTTATGGCTTCCGGAAGTCGGGTCGTCTGAGCTGTTTTTTCGCGTTTTTCCAGCGACGATTCCGGTCAAACGGGGGAAGCCACCGGCGAACCAAGAGTTGCACGTCGTAGCTGGAGTTACAATCTTTCCAACGCACCCAGGCTTGCGGATCAAATCGCAGCGAGCCGGAAAGAATCCGCACGCGAAGGCGGTTGTCCGGGCGAAAAAACGCGTTAGATTTCCAACGTGTTTTTCTTACTTTTTGTCTGTGTTCGCACGCATGTTTGACCTAGCTCCCGATGTCGGATTTCAGAGATCTTGGTATCATTGGAAAGCTTGTGCTACCCTCTCCCTTAAAGTTTTGGACTTGTGGGAAACCGAGCTTGGGTTGGAGAGATATGGTCCCACCAACGGAGGCCACCGGAGTGTTTTTGGCTTGTCGAAGGGCTATTTTCCGATCAAGATTCCGGCTAGACCGGAGAAAATCTTGACGATCCGAGATTGTAAGTCGTGCATGAATGTGTCTTCTTTCTTAAAGTTTTGGACTTGCGGATCAAATCATTGTGAGTCGGAAAGAATCTTTGCACAAGTGCAGCATCGTCGGGGGGAAAATTATGAAATCTTCAGCACAGCCTTATTTCATCGGTCAGTTTTCGTGCGCATGGTAGACGTAGCTTCCGATATCGTATTTCGGCGATCTCGGTATTGTCAGAAAGCTTGTGCTACCTACTTTCCAAAGGTACAGGCCTTGCACAGAGGCGAGCTTGGGTTTGCAAGATATGATCTTGCGAACAGAGGCCGTTGGAATGTTCCTTATGCCAAGGGGTCATTTTCCGATTGGGATTCCGGCTTGACCGGAAGAGCTCTTGACAATCCGGGAGTTGCACGTTATAGTTGAAGTAACCCTTTTGCTTAAAGGTTTCAGCTTGCGGACCAAGTTGTCACCGGTTGGAAAGAATCCGCGTGCAAACGCTGCCTCCCAAATAGGCTGTTTTGTTAACAACACTTAGCAAAATTTGGCTAAGTGTTGGACCGTTTTTCACAGTTTTGTCTATAACTCCCTCGTTTCTCGTCCGTTTTTGACCCGTAAAGTATCAAATCGAAGCTCTCAACATACTCCACACATAGGTTAGGGGGTGGTCAGTTCGGTCCAGCTTTCGGTCTGGTCAACAGTCCGGTCAAACCTCGGTCAAACTTGGTCAACCTTAGTCAAACTTGGTCAAACTTGGTCAAAGCTCCCCGAACTCTGGGAAATGTGTCCCGGACCATGTTTTGAGGGTTTTTAGGTATAGTGGACCCTGGTCGAATCAGGCCGACTTGGTTTGGGCTGCCTCGTTTTGCGTGCCGACACCCGAGAAAATCCCGGAGGTAAAAATGGGGTTATGACACTTGCCCTGTAAGTCTTCTTCTGATCTTCAAGTAATTTTTGTCTTGCATTCTTGCAACTGAATTATTTGTTGGTGATATCTTCTAGGCTACCCGTGCGGATTTAAACTACCTGATTCAGCTATGCGAGAACATGAAGACCATGATGACGAACTTCTTTCGAGACCACTTTTCCAGACCACCAGGCAGCAGCAGCAGAGGTACCCAGGCTGATTAGGTTATTGACCCTGAGGATGATGATGATGCACCTACAGCTCAGAGAGGACAATATGCTTGATGATGTTGATGCATGATTTCTTTTTTTATTTGCTCTCTATTCAAAATAGCTTTATTATTATTTCTTTTATTCACAAAATCTTCGTATGTATAGCTTACAATATTTGTGCCCTCGATTTGGCATTTTATCTTCTATTTCTGAATACAACTTCTTGCATTTATTTGAACAGACATAGATCAAATAGGGTGGAACCTCTTGCATTCAATTCATTTGAAAATCAACTTCTTTTTATAGTAATACAATTTTGAGTCTACCAAAGAGTCAAATTGGGCTTCAAAATGGGTTAAAACAAACTAACAATGTGCCAAGCAAGCCAAAATTCGATTATGCCTGCCAAAGTAGGCATACGTCTCCTAAAGAGTGGCGCACGCCTACTAGGGAAAACAGGCGGTTTCAGGCTTGAAACTCCGATTTTGTGTAGGAATGGGACACCAAACCCTATAAATAGAGACCTCCTCTACAACCATTATTCACACCTCCTTCTGTAGTCTTCAATAGTCCCTAAAAACCTTTCAGAAGTCCCTAAAAGTCCTTTAGAAATCCTTGTAGGCTTGCAAGTTTGCTATGGAGCTATCTTTGCTTAGGAAGATTAGCAAATGGGTAAGTTGTATCAACGATGTAGGTAGAGATCACCTTAGGCATGTGCGCCTTTCATGCATTGTCCACTATGGGCAAGTGAAGTTGAACCTTCCTCTCCTTCGTGCCACTAGAAATTTTTGGGATCACACCCACCATGTCTTCTGATTCAATAGGTGTGAGCTCTGTCCTATGATGGAAGAGTTTAGCACCATCGTGGGCCTTAGTAACTTCGACCATATACTCTTTCCTCCAAAGCATGCTGACCCTGTCCTTCTTCTTGACGAAGTCTTGAGCATACCTTATAAGCTTGGTGCTTCATGGTCTGAGAATGATGGTTTTGTCATGTTTTGGTGAACCATTTTTTAGAAGCTGTTAACGAAGAAAGCTATCCTGAAGTATTGACTGTTGCTATTCTTCTTGGCTTCTTCTTAGTTGGCAATTTCTCTAAAGTTGACGCTGTGGTCCTTGACGCGGTCGGCCGCATGGATAGGGAGAATCCTGTCCCTATGATCCTAGGAGAGACACTGAATGGTCTTGATAAGGTGAAGGAAGGCATGTGCCCTTACTTCAAATGGAGCCTTTTGCTTCTTTAGGTATAATCTTCATCTCTTTTCAACTTATTTCTCAAGCTTCTTTGTGATCTGACTTCTTGTTTTCTTCTTGTAGATCTGGTTGTAAGAGCACTTTGCTTTGATCACTGCTCCTAAAAAGCATCCTTTGGATTACCAACCTTGTAATTATCAACATAGGAGCTTGGTGGACCTCTTCCCTACTACGAGAAGATTTGTTGAGGTTGCTAAAAGTGTCACTCCTAAGGACATCGTCTGGTGGAGGATTCACAATGTGACCATTGATACCTTTGAGAGAGGTGCTGTCATGCTGGATGCCATGCATAAAACTTCTTTCTATTATCCCTAATGCATCAAGTGTTAATGAGGCTACATTCAATCCATTCCAAAAGAAGTGAAGTTGTGCCACATTGACACTTGGACTTATCGTTTCTTGGATCGTTTGGCTGGTACTTGGGCAAGGCGCTCAAGGATAGTGGACTTTGTGGAACCATGCTCTGTGTACCTAGATCATCCGTATGCCATCTAGCTTGAAGAAGATATTCGTAGGGCTTCTAACAATGTTGCTCACATCGAGAAAGCGAAGCACAAGGCTATGTGCTTCCTTAGCTCTTCAGAGGAAGAAAATGAAAGGAGTTCAAGTGTGAAGAGAATGAGATATGATGATTCCACCATGTAGCCCTTGGCAATTTAGCTTTATTTACTTCTAGTCCTTTAAATTTCTGCACTTTAAATTAATAAGGGAGATGTAGTTTAAATCTCGCATTTTGGAATGTAGCTATCTTAATTAGCTTTTGCCTCTTCATTTATGAGAATTTCTATTTTTGTCTTCTTGCCATATTTTTACTTATGATGCCATCTCAGGTTTTCACCACATCCATGGCCTTTTATTTTTGCCCTAATTTCTGCTTAAGCCGCCTTTTCAAGTTTTCAACTTAACGGGTTTTTCTTTCTTTTATTTATTTTTTTTATTTTTTCACACGTAATACTTATGCAATCTATCAAGATTAACTGGCTAGAATAGCTCTTCCCTATCCATGTCCATTAGCTTGGTCGTTCCGCCTAAAAAGAAAGTCTTGATGACATATGGTCCGGCCCAATTAGGTTTGAACTTTCCTTTAAGATCAAACACCGGTGCTCTGAGTTCTTTGAGAACTAGATCTCCTTCTTTTAGGTTCCATGGCTTCACTTTCTTGTTGAAGGCTCGGGCCATTCTTCTCTAATATCCTTGTACATGGTACAAAGCTTTTAACCTCCTTTTCATCTGTGAGAATTAGCTGCTCATATCGGGCTTTCACCCATTCTGCTTCCAGGATTTGAGATTCTAGGATTATTCTTAAAGACTCGGCTTCTATCTCAGCTGGTAAAACGGCTTCCATACCATAAACAAGTGAATATGGTGTCATTCCAATAGATGTCCAAATAGAAGTGTGGTATCCCCATAATGCAAATGGTAGCTTATCTGCCCAGTCTCGATATCTTTCGGTAGTCTTCTCTAGAATAACCTTCACATTCTTATTAGCTAATTCTACAGCTCCATTGGTTTGTGGTCGATAGGGAGATGATTTGTGATGCTTGACACCATATTTCTGTAGAATTCTCTGGACTTCTTCTTTAAAATGCATGCCGTTGTCTAAGATGATCTTATGAGGAACTCCATAACGGCATATGATATTGTTCTCTATGAATCTAGCCACATGCTTGGCTTTCAATACTGAGAATGACACAGCTTCCACCCACCTGGTGAAATAGTTGATAGCCACTAAGATAAATTCATGTCCATTTGATGCTTTGGGAGTAATCTTCCCAATGATGTTGATACCCTATACTGATAATGGCCATGGTGATGTCATATTGTACAGCTCATTCGGCGGAAGATGATTCAGGATGGAATGAATTTGACATTGATGACACTTCTTCGCGTGCTCTATGCAGTCTGCTTCCATTGTGACCCAGTAGAATCCTAATCTCACAATCTTCTTAGCGAGCATTCACCCATTCATGTGTGGTCCGCACACCTCTTGATCAACTTCTTTGATAAGCCTTTTTGCTTCTTCTTTGTCAACACATCTTACGTGTACTCCTTCATAGGATCTTCGATATAAAACACCACCACACAGGATGTATTGGGTGGCTAACAACCTTAGCGCTCTTCTATCCTTTCTGTCTGCTCCTTCTAAGTATACCCTGCCTTCTACAAAGTTGAGGATGTCATAGTACCATGGCTTCCCATCGTTGATCTCATCATCTAGCACGCAGACTTCTCTTTCATGTGCTGGGACTTATCTTCTCTTGATTTCTATTGGTTGTATGAAAGTATTTTCAGGTATTTGTACCAAGGATGCTAGTGTAGCTAATGCATCTTCAAATTGATTATGGGATCTAGGTACATATGTGTATTCGATCTTGGTGAATTTCTGGCATATTCTATCAAGATAAGCTTGATAAGGCTTTAGGTGCTCTTCCTTCGTTTTCCATATTCTTTGAGCTTGTGCTAGCACCAATGCATAATCTCCATAAATCTCTACTTCTTTCACATCGATAGCCAAAAGTGCTTCAAGGCCCATGATACATACTTCATATTTTGCGACATTGTTGGTAGCCACAAAGTTCAACTTGATTGACAATGGTATGTGCACTCCATCTGGTTCTGTTAGGAGAACCCCTACTCCGTATCCGTGCTGGTTAAAAGCTCCGTCAAAATACATATTCCATGTAACTTTTTCTTCTATGTTTAGAACGTTTTCATCTAGGAAGTCATCATTGAGGTCGTCTTCACCTATAGGGTGACCAGCACAAATGCTCGGCTACCACCTTTCCTTTAATGGTATTCTTGGCCACATACGTTAAATCGAACTCTGCCAACAAGATAAGCCATCTTGACAATTTTCAGGTGAGAGTGGGTTTCTCAAAAAGATACTTCAATGGATCCATTCTAGTGATCACCAATACTTGATGTGCCAATAGGATATGTTTGAGCTTCTGCACTGCCTAAACTAAGGCATAACATGACTTTTCTACTGCTATGTACCGGGTCTCATAATCTTTCAATCTTTTACTCAGGTAGTATATCGCATGTTCTTGTTTTTCTTCATCTTCTTGAACCAACATGCTTCCTAGCGCATCTTCAATGAATGAGAGATATAGATTTAACGGCTTCCTTGGCGTTGGTGGTGCCAAGACTGGTGGATCGGACAAGTATTCTTTGACTGCTTCAAAGGCCTTCTAACAATCTTTTGTCCATTCCTTGGGTTCTCCTTTCTTGAGCAATTTGAAGATTGGTTCACATGTAGTAGGTTAGCCTTGCTATGAACCAAATGATGTATTGCAATCTGCCTAGGAATCCTCTTATTTCCTTTTCTATCTTAGGCGGTGGCATTTCCAATATAGATTTGATCTTGATTAGGTCCACTTTGATTCCCATACTACTGATCATGTGGCCTAGCAGTTTACCAGCAGTGACTTCGAAGGTGCAATTATTTGGGTTAAGCCTCAGCTTATACTTCTTTATTCTTTCAAAGAACTTCCTCAAGTTGGTGATGTGTTCACCCCTAGTGGCAGATTTGACAATCATGTCATCCACGTATACTTCCACTTCTTTGTGCATTATATCATGTAGTAAAGCTATAGCCATCCTCTGGTACGTTGTGCCGGCATTCTTCAGGCTAAAAGGCATTACTACGAAGCAGTAAATTCCTCATTCTGTCATGAATGTTGTCATTGTCATGTCTTCGGGAGCCATTAGGATTTGGTTTTAACTTGAGAAATTGTCCATAAAGGACATTAATGCACTTCCTGCGGTGTTGTCGACTAACACATCGATGTGTGGCAGAGGAAAATCATCCTTCGGACATGCTTTGTTTAAATCTCTAAAATCTATGCACATTTTGACTTTGCAGTCTTTCTTGGAAACGAGGACTACGTTCGCCACCCAATCGGTTTGGCTGACTGCCTTGATAAACCTGGCTTTCAATTTCTTGATTAATTCTTCTTTGATCTTCAACATCCATTCAGGCTTCATTCGACGCAATTTCTGCTTGACCAACCTAACCTCTAGGAGAGTCGGTATACAATGTTGCACAATATCAGGGTCGATCCCAGACATATCTTCGTATAACCATGCAAATACTTCTGGAAATTATTTGAAAAGCTTAGTGAGCTATTCTTGTTCTTCTAATGATATTGTTGAACCAATTTTGACCTTTTTAGGATTCTCTAAAGTGCCTAAGTTAATTATGATAGTCTCATTTTCAATTGGCTTGATCTTAGCTTCATCTTCTTCATTAATTAAAGATTCATCATTTAAAATTCCTTCAGTATTTAAAGCTTCATTTCCAAAGGACACATGCATGTAATCAAAATTCAAATTCATTTCATTAATTTGATAGTTGGAAACAGGACTAATAGACTTAAAATTATCAAAAACTACATCAAGAAAATCGTTTTCAAATGACCAAATGCTAGTAATTCCATCTAATGACATGATCATGGCAGCATGATCTTCCTTGGGCTCTTCTTCAATGTGAAACACATCCCTCTCTTCGACAAACATCTTCATAGCTTCAGGATCCATTTGCTCCATCCAATCTTCATCAGCTTTGTCTTCTGTTGGAGTTTTGTCTTCTAAGGTTAGCTGAGTCTTGAAAAAGATCACAAACCCTGGCTTGTCTCCTCTTGACTCTGGAAATCCGCAGTATGGGAAGTCTTCTCCAGGATTAACAAAATTCTCATTCAGAGTGTACTTATTTCTGGGCATCTCTCCCATCTCTTCTTTGTATCCCAAGCCATACTTGCACTTGGCACTTTAACTGTAAACTTCAGGGAGCTTTTTGATTCTTTGGTTGAACTTACCCAACCCCATGCTTGGCTAATAACCCATCTTCTTCATTATAGTGGCAATGACTACACTCGAAGTCTTCATCACTTCAAAGTCTCGTAGGTGTATATCACTATTGCTTTTGATATCACACACTAGTGCGCTAATTTCACCATCACATAGAATGGTGAGGACTTTTCCTTTCCATGGCAGCTTGAGCTTTTGTTGAACTATAGAAGGCACAATCCCTAGAGGATGCATCCAGGCTCTTCCCAACAACAAATTGTAAGATGTAGTGATCTTAAGGACATGGACAACACTGATGAGCTTACCAATCCCAACTGATATTTGGCTTCAAAGGTTCCACTCCTCGGCTGCTTTCATCATAGGCTCGAACCGTGAGACTTGAAGGTGCTAGTTTTCCTCTAGTCAACCCTATCTTGGTGGCAATGCACATCGGGCATAGATTGATTGAGGATCCATTATCAACCAACACCTTTGGCACTTTGGAACCTATGCACTCTATAGTTAAATATAGAGCTCTATTATGATCTCCTCCTTCAGGAGGCAAGTCTTTGGTAATGAAGATGATGGCGGAATCATCGGTGGTCACGCCAATGATGGATAGCACTTGCTCTGGTGTGGTGTCCATAGGAACCTCTTTCCTAATCATGGCTTCTAATATAGCATCTCTATGCTTTTGTGAGGCCATTATCAATCCCCAAATAGAAATGCTAGCTTGAGTCTTCTTTAGTTGAGCTAGGACCTTGTCTTCTTCTGATTCTTTAGGAACTTTGGCTTTATTAGCTTCTTTTGTAGGTGCTGGGTCTCGCCAAGGATAGTCTTCTTCCAGATAAGCAAACTTGAAGTACCTTCCTCCTCTTATCAAGTGACGTGCCTTTTCAATTTCAGTGATGTCTTCCACATACCAGCTAGTGTTTTGGGCTTGCCTTCTCCTTCGAGATCATCCCAGGGTTCATTGTCAATGGCTAGCACCCAATCTTCTTGTATTACTTCAATGAAATTGATCTGATTAGGAGGAGGTGTCCTCTAATAATTTGGCAACGAATTTTGGTGCACATTAGGTTGGTTGGTAAGCCTAGGCTTTGGGATGACATCATTGTCAATGAGATCTTGAATCTCATGCTTCAGTCGTGTACACTTATCGGTGCTATGCCCTGTCCTCTGGTGGAAAAGGCAATAGAAATTCGTATTCCAATTCTTTGGGAGAGGATCGGGATATGGAGTTGGATCCAAAGGTTTAAGATGACCTCTGTGAGGTAGCCATGAGTTTGCCACTGTGAGAGTCCCCCCCCCCCCCTTTGTCGGATCCCTCTAGCATCTTGGCCGGGGCCCTCCTCAAGGGGTCTCTCGGTTTTGATGTTCTCTCCTTTTTGAATAGGAGGTAAATGGACCACTTGTGGGTTAATGGATCGGGGTTTGCCCGATGTGGGCCCGGGAATACTCCAACTAGCCTTGAGGACTAGGGTGGAGAATGAGGAGTCGCCACCTGATTTTTAGGTTCGGGAACCCATTTAGACATCCATTGCATGAAGGTACTAGTCGCGAACTAGGTTCAGACGCTTAGGTATGTTTTTGGGAAGGGATTAGGCACCCAAGATTGCCCAACCTTTCGGTTGGCCTTCATTTGTATTACTTATTGGATCTTTAACTGATATTACATTCATTTTATAGACCCTTAACCATGCAAGGATAATTATATCAAAGCAATAAAGCACACGAGCAGAAGATACTATACAAAATGATATGTGGAGCAACATACAGCCAAAAGGAGATTATGACATGGAGCATGTTAAGTATAATGAACAATGAATGATGAACAGATAATACTTTACTCAATCCTCGAGTTTACTTCGTTAACTCCATGTGAAACTCTAGGGTTTCTAGAGCTTGAAGGTTCAACTCTATGAGTTTCATCATAATCATGGCAAAAAATGTCATAAACACGCAACAGAATAAGCAAACAGGTAAGAGAAAAAGGGGATTAGGGTTTCTGGTTGAAGTGGTGTATGCCACCTCTAGAACAGCATACGCTCATTGAGAGTGGCGTATGCTCCTCTGTCCAAAAACCCTAAATTAACGCAGGAAATGGAATTTCAAATGAATCATAATCAAAACAAGCAGTTTAAATTAGTATTCAACTGAAATAACGAGAATAAATAAAAAAAGAAAAATTTGAGGTGGAGAGAATGGACTATCAAGAAGATCCATTTCTCCACCTCTTGCCAACCTAGTCATAGGAAGCCTTTTCTTAACCGGTCTCTCAATTGTTTGCTTATCACAACTTCGTTGTTTTGATTTGAGAAAGGATTTTGGAAAGAGGATGGTATGTTTGGCCTTTTAAGAAAGAGGCTCGTCTTCTTGGTTCTAGAACTCAAGAAAAATAACCAATTTCTTAAGAGGTCAATCTAACCAAAAGCTCTGAGGGAGAATTGACTATAGTTTTTGGCTAGGGTTTCAGTAGATATTTTTTTGGCCTTTTAAAATGGTGAAATGGGGGTGTATATATAGTGAAAATGGAGGGTGAGGGTAGGCATGGCCGGATTTCTTTGAAGAAAGATCTCTAAAAATTTTAATGTGATTGATTTCATATAATTCATGTGAAGATTATTGCTCATCAATAGAAGCACAAAGAAGAAGAACAAAGAAAATTCATCGGATTTTACAAAGATCCAATTTCATGATGCATGCAAAAAGAAGCAAATTTATTTACAAGCATTTGATGATCTCAGAAGAATGGTTTGGCATTTAAATGCCATAATTTTCTAAAATGCTTCTCACTTGATAAAGAAAGAAGATTTTTCCAAAGCACCATAATGCAAAAGACTGGTGTTCTACTCCATAAGTTTTTGAACAGAATCAATGCATTTCAAAACAAGAAATTCTCATGAATAAGCTCATTCATCATGCCAATCTGACTAGGGGTCTCCTTCGTCACCCTAAGTCGCCCAAGCTCGAACTTGAAAGCAGTTGTCAAAAATTCTTAAAGCACAAAATACTTTTTGTAAATGTGTTATCTCTTCAGCTCATTTGTTTTGATAAAGTTTTAACATGCACGAGAAAGGGAGGTCTTTGTTCTCATTTGTTTTGCAGATATTCAGTAATGATGGAAATATGTTAGACCAAGTCTTCAAGGATAAGATACAGGCAACATGAACATCACGATTATCATTAAGAAGAAGACGAAGATGTCTAAGATTGAAGTAGATGGAGACATCTAGAATGAAGAAGACGAAAATGTCTAGATTGAAATTAGATGGAAGCATTTTGAGGAAATTAGATGGAAGCGTCATGAATGAATTAAACGGAAGCGTCATGAAAGAATTAGATAGAAGTGTCACGAAGGAATTAGACGGAAGTGTCATGAGGAAATTAGACGAAAGCGTCATTAGGAAATTAGACAAAAGCATCATGAATAAATTAGAAGGAAGCATCATGAATGAGTTAGACGGAAGCGTCACAAATGAATTAGATGGAAGAATCTCGAATGAATTAGATGAAAACATCTTCAAATGAACCTCAACAGAAGCGTCTTAAATGAAATCAAGATAGAAACATCTTCAGGGCAGAAGCGTCGCCACGAAATCAAGATAGAAGCATCTTCAAGGCAGAAGAATCTCAAATAAATCAAGATAGAAGCATCTTCAGGGCAGAAGCATCTCCAATAAATCAAGATAGAAGCATCTTCAAGACATAAGTGTCTCCATTAAATCAAGATAGAAGCATCTTCAATCTAAAAGCGTCTCCATGAAATCAAGATAGAAGCATCTTCAGGGTAGAAGCGTCCCAGGATGGAAGTATCCTCAAATGAAAATCAAGCCAAAAGCGTCTCAAGATAGAAGCATCATCAAAATGAAAATCAACAGAAGCGTCTGAAATCTATCGAGCCAGAAGCGTCTTAAGATAGAAGCATCTTCAGGGCAGAAATGTCTTAGGATGGAAGCATCTTCAAATGAAAATTGAGCCAGAAGTGTCTCAGGATAGAAGCATCTTCAAATGAAAATAGAGCCAGAAGCGTCTTAAGATAGAAGTATCTTCAAATGAAAATCGAGCCAGAAGCATCTTCAAAATGAAAATCGACAGAAGCATCCCAAATATATCAAGCTAGAAGTGTCTCAGGATAGAAGTATCTTCAAATGAAAATCGAGCCAGAAGCATCTCAAGATAGAAGCATCTTCAAAATGAAAATCAATAAAAGCGTCAGAAATATATCGAGCCAGAAGCGTCTAAGGATAGAAGCATCTTCAGGCAAAAACGTCTCAAGATGGAAGCATCTTCAAATGAAAATCGAGCCAAAAGAGTCTCAGGATAGAAGCATCTTCAAATGAAAATTGAGCCAGAAGCGTCTCAGGATAGAAGCATCTTCAAATAAAAATTGAGCCAGACGCATCTCAGGATAGAAGTATCTTCAAATGAAAATCGAGCCAAAAATGTCTCAAGATAGAAGTATCTTCAAAATGAAAATCAACAGAAGCGTCCCAAATATATCAAGACAGAAGCGTCTCAGGATAGAAGCCTCTTCAAATGAAAATCGTGCCAGAAGCATCTCAGGATAGAAGCATCTTCAAATGAATATCGAGCAAGAAGCGTCTCAGGATAGAAGCATCTTTAAATGAAAATTGAGCTAGAAATGTCTCAGGATAGAAGTATCTTCAAATGAAAATTGAGCCAGAAGCGTCTTGAGGAGAAGCCTCAAAATAATCAGCAAGAAGTGCTAAAGACAAAAGAGTTTTGATAAGAAGTCTTAGAATACTCAGCAAAAAGTGCTAAAGACAGAAGTGTCTTAAGAAGAAGTCTCAAATACCCTGCAAGAAGTGCTAAAGATAGAAGCATCTTAAGAAGAAGCCTCAAAATACTCAGAAAGAAGTGCTAAAAATAGAAGCATCTCAGCAAAGGTAAGGGAAAGGTACATGTTTCATCCTATCTGTAGCATGCATGCACCATGTCTCCTCAGAGAGAACTATCACAGATTTTGCCCTTAGTGACCTTTCATTTTCATCCCTTAGAGGATTTATGCAGTATCTCCTCAAAGAGAACTATCATGGATTTTGCCCTCAGTGGTCTTTCATTTTCATCCCTCAGAGGATTTGTATCATGTCTCCTTAGAGAGGACTATCACAGATTTTGCCCTCAGTGGCCTTTCATTTTCATCCCTCAGCGGATTTGTACCGTGTCTCCTCAGAGAGAACTTTCACGGGTTTTACTTTCAGTGGTTTTCCTTTTACATTAAATCTCCAATAGTTTTGTTCTCCAAAAGACCTTTTTCTTTCATTTTTGTGATGCGTGAGTGTGTGGACTCATGAGCTTCGACTTACAAATGGTTTCATCTATTGGCTTTCAACCTTTGATGCTTATGAGCAGCTAAGTCAAAAGAGGGTATTGTACATACCCCAATTTGTACCAGTTGATACTCATGGTCCCCGATCTCAGTGATGACAATTTAAGATCTCTCATATGACGAATGTGTGTTGAAAATTGCCTGGTAAGTTCTAGAAAACGAGTTTGAGAAGCTGCCTTTAACCTAATAGGCATGCGCCCCTTTGGAGGTGGCGCACGTTTGTAGTGAAGAGGCATGCGCTAGTGCCATTAGGCAGAAACCCTAATTCATGGAACTGGCTTATTCCTACGGGAACAGGTCAGTTTACCCCTTCTTCAAGCAAACCCTAACCCTTTTATCACTATAAAAGGAGCCTCATACCTCACAAACAAATCATCCCGGAGAGTCTCCACACACAGAAACACTAAAAATATCAAGAAACACTGGTATAGTAGAATAGAGATAAGTAGGAAGAAGTAGTCCTAGAGTAGTGAAGCTCTGCTAAAGTAGAAGCATAGAGTGGAAGAGAAAGAAGAAGTAGTTTTAGAGAAGCGAAGGTAGTGACAAAGAGTTCTTGAGCAAGTAGTGATTCTCTAGTTGAAAAACTAGAAGAATCACCCCTTTCTCATGAAACTCCAATAAAAAACATAGGCGTTTAAAGCCTTTCTTGTTGAAGATCAACACATAAACCCTGTCAAAGAGATCAAGTCTGAGAGATTGGTGAATTGCTAGCTTGCAACAAGCTTCCTAGAGGCTAGGTATGGATCTTCTCAATAGGTCATATCAACCTCCATGAATATTTTATTGTTACACCGCTTTCTAGGTCTAGTTAGAATAATTAGATCTTTGTTATTTTTCATGTTTAATCATGCTCCAATGAGCTATCCCATGTTTATTTGATTATTAGTCTTAGGTTAGAGTTACAACCTATGTATGTTGTGGGTATGAAACCCATAATTTGGTGAGTGCTGGATGCAAGGTGAGGATTCCTTTCTTTAACCTAATATTGATGATATTCCATGTTATTGTTTGCCTCTTGATTGTGCTAGAATTAGGTTTACGTGCTTTTGAATGTATAGAGATTCTTTAATAAACTCCTTTAAGATATCAAGTAATATAGAGGAAAGTCAATCATTAGGTTAGGCGTTTCTTGGGTGTCTAACACCTTCTTAAGACATACCTTAGCTCCGGACCTAGCTCAAGACTAGTCATTTTGTGCATGAAGTCATATTTATGATTCTTGGACCGATAAACCAAGTTGCAACTCCTTGTTCCTCTGTTCCTAACCCTAAAAAGGTTTGAGAATACGAACGACCCGTTAAAGAAGAAGAGGTGACCAACACGGCATCTCACACTAGGGTTTCATTAGTGTAGGTGGTTAATTCTAGGTTCTGCATTTATCACTCCACAAAGGTTCCTTATTCCGAAAAGAGTGTCTCTCCTAGTACGTAAACACACTAGCTCAGAGACTGATCCTTAACTGTGCACCAAACCCATCATGGGCAAGGTACACAGGCTGTGAGGTGACAGTACCAATCCTACGTCCTACAGAATGATTGGAACTCAGGATTGGCAGGTTTGATACCGTCGAGTATCTTAGGTTAAAAAGCATGTGGTTGTGTGCATTTAGATTCAACAATAATCAAATTCAAGAATAATCAAGTAATAGCAAAAGTTAAGCTTCTCTTATTCCCAATGGAGTTGCCAATGTGAGATGCCAGTTGGTCACCTCTTCTTCTTTAAGGGATCATTCGTATTCTCAAACCCTTTTCTTAGGTTAGGAACAAAGGAACAAGGAGTTGCCACTTCGTTTATTGGTCCAGTAACCATAAATATGATTTCATGTACAAAAGGACTGGTCTTGAGCTAGGTCCGGAGCTAAGGTACGTCTTGGGAAGGTGTTAGGCACCCAAGAACGCCAGCCTAACGGCTGGCCTTCCTCTATATTACTTGATATCTTTGAAAGAGTTTATTGAAGAATCTATAATCATACAAAAGCACTTAAACCTAATTCTAGCATAATCAAAAGGCAAACAAAGCATGGCATAATGTTTATATTGACTTAGAATAAGGAACCTCACCTTGAATCTAGATCTCACCAAATTGTAGGTTTCATCCCCACAACAACATAGGTTATATTTGTAAACCTAGAACACATGCTAATATATGGAACTATTCCAATAAACAAGCAAATATAGCATAGCTCATTGGCTAATTAATCCAAGGACATTTATGTAATTTTGATGATAAAAATAATGTTAAGAATTATTCATAATTGATATTTTTCATGTGAACTAATGATAATGTTGACTAGTTTATTAATTGGACCGACATGGTCAATGAAGTATCAAGCAAATGCAAAGTCGACATAAGTACAATTCATTAAAGATCAAGTCATCAAGACTCAAGACAATGGAATCAAGCTCAAGAATTATATTCCTAGATATATGAGAAGTAAGAGTTGAGTTTTTGTAAAGTTTATCAATATTTCATCTTTATGGCTCAAACTTTAAAATCCAACTCAAAATGATTATCAAAAATCTTTTAGTCCAAAACTCATTTTATAAATAATATTTATAGGATTAATCCATTTTCAAGAAAAATTAATCAAATCGCTCAATAAGATAAAATTATGAAAGTTTGATTAATCAAAATGATTTTCAAAATAAACATTTAGTCCAAAATTCATTTGATAAATAAATATTTTTAGGACTAACATATTTTCAAAGAAAATTATTCAAACTGCTCAAAGGATAAAATATGAAAGTTTGATTAATTTAAAAGAAAGCCAAAATTAGCCTAAGGTTGAAAAACCTTAGATGCAGGCGATTGCATCAGGGATCCAGGCGACTAACTCTTAGCCCAGGTGATTGAAACATCAACCCGAGAGTTTCTGTCCAATCCAGGCAACTGGATATATTAAAATTAAATTATAACGGCTAGTTGCTTTCTATAACAGATAAAATTCAAAGATATTATTTTTTATTCAAATCCAGGCGACTGAATCTCAATCCAGGCAACTAGATGTTTTTAATATTGGGATTACAATGGCTAATTGCTTTTTATAACGGGTCAATTTCAAAAGTATTATTTTTATATAAAGATCTAGGTGACTGCTTTATGATCTAGGTGACTGGATTAGTGCAAATTCAAAAGAAAAGCAAGTCAGCCACTATAATGGGAAGAAATCAATTTTCTCTATAAATACCACTCATTCTGAGTTTCTAAACAAGTGAACACACAAGAGAAAATCTAGAGAAAGAAAGGAAAACATCCTTCACATCGATCTATCATTTCTTCAAGCTTATATTTTCAAATCATTCAAAAATCATTGATTGAAAATCAAATTCTTCAAAATACTTCTTGAGCCATATCGATCCAATCTTTGATATACTATTAGTGTGAGCATATTGTATACTACTACACTTTGAGAAAGCCATTATTGTATACAACAAATCATTTGTTGAAATGGTTTAATCTTCACCCGTAAGAAGATTGTGTGTGGTTACTCTTCACCGTAAGAAAGATTTGTAAAGGTTTGATCTTCACCCGTAAGAAGATTAGGAACGGTTTGATCTTCACCCGAAAGAAGAATATGAACGGTTTGATCTTCACCCAAAAGAAGATTGTCAAATTAGTGAATTTGAGAATCCTCGAGAAGTGATCTTGAGGCTGGGAAGCCAAACCTCGATAACAATCATTGTGTTTGATTCTCTCTCTCTCTCTCTCTCTCTCTCTCTCTCTCTCTCTCTCTCTCTTTTACATATTCAATTGCTTATATATACTTGTGCTTAATTTCATATCATATCTATATTGCAAATTGAATTGTGATCTTAGATTTGCTAAATCAATATTTGCTACTTGAAAATAGTTTTTAATTCTACATTTAAATCGAAAAAGTTTGCCTTAACCTAAATCACTCCCCCTCTTAGGTTGATATTTAGGTAATAGTAAACCTAGAACACATGCTAATATATGGAACTATTCCAATAAACAAGCAAATATGGCATAGCTCATTGGAGCGTGATCAAACATGCAACTTGAACAAAGATTTAGTTATTCTAACTAAACCAAGAAAATAGTATAACAATCAAACATTCATGGAGGTTGGTATGGCCTATTGTGGAGATCCATACCTAGCCTCTAGGGAGTTTGTAACAAGCTAATATATTATCTCCAGTCTTTCAAACTTGATCTCTTTGATGGAGTTATGTGTTGATCTTCAAAAAGAAAGGCTTTGAATGCCTAGGTTTGTGATTGGAGTTTCGTGAGAAAGGGTTTATCCTTCTAGTACTTCAACTAAAGAATAACTACTTGCTCAAGAACTCTTCCTCCTTATCTTCTTCTAAGAAGGGCTTCGCTCCTCTAAGACTACTTATTCTTCTCTCCTATTCTAGGCTTCTACTTCAGTAGAGTTTCACTACTCTAGGATTACTTCTTCCTACTTCTATCTATTCTACTATCCCAGTATTCCTTGGTATTTTCAGTGTTTCTGTGGAGACTCTCTGGGGTGCTTTGTTTGTGAGGTATAAGGCTCCTTTTATAGTGGTAAAGGAGTTAGGGTTTGCTTGAAGAAGGGGTGAACTGACTTGTTCTCTCAAGAAATAGCTAGTCTCCATGAATTAGGGTTTCTACCTGGTGGCACTCGCACACACCTCTTTGGAGAGGCGCACGCCTCTTCACTACAGACGTGCGCCACCTCCAATGAGGCGCATGCCTATTAGGTTAAAAGGCAGCTTCTCAAACTCATTTTCTAGAAATTTCCAGTTGGTTTTCAATACACATTCGCCTTATGAGAGATCTTAAATTATCATCACTGAAACCGGGGACCATGAGTATCAACCGGTACAAATTGGGGTGTCTACATAATGCCCTACCCATGACAAGCATTTGCTCCTCCATCCTTTGAGTTTAGCCTTAAGTCTCTCTTCTAAAAAATGGAAGTCCTTTGTTCATGATTTTGTTAAAAACATAGGTGCTCCAAGGTACTTTGTCTCACAGTTAAGGCTTTTCATTTGTAGTATTTGTTTGACTGATCGCATGGCAGGTTTCGAGGAAGATTTTGAGAATGCCAACCCTAACTTCGTTCTGTTAATTTGTTGCCCTGACCAAGTACAATACTTCTCTAGACAGTTGTTAAGTGTTGAAGCTTCTTTACTTTTTCTTTTGAGAAAAGAACGATGTCATCGGCATACATTACGTGTGTTAATGTAGGACCTCTTGGGCACTATTTACACCACTGAGTCTTCCTTTTGAAAACTCTCTATCTAGCATCCTTGCAAGCACTTCTTGGCGCAGAATAAAGAGATAAGGGGACAGGGGGTCCCCTTACCTTAACCCTCTCTTTGGTTTGAAACTTCTAGTTTTGCCACACTACAAAAAAATCAGCATATAGAGGCGGTTTTGAAAAGCTCAAAACTGCCTCAATAGACCATCAAACCACCTCAATAGACATGAATGCTCTATAGAGGCAGTTTTCAAACCGCCTCTAAAAATTTCAAAAGTGTCTTTATAAGTACTGCCTCAATAGACATGAATGCTCTATAGAGGCGGTTTTCAAAACCCGCCTCTATAGAAAAATCTATAGAGGCAGTTTTCAAAACTGCCTCCAAAGATCATATGTAACCACCTTTATAAGTAATATGGTCTATAGAGGCGGTTTT